>CM064579.1:32525436-32719075 GCA_032716605.1 Paralithodes platypus
ATTACATGGGAATGGACATGAATATTATGCTTATCTGTCAGTCAGTCATGATGTCGATGAGAGCGTCGTGATGGTGTAGCTGTGTGTATTGCTGTATGTGTATTGTGATTAGAGGCACAAAAGCACGATCAACTGAGGGCGGAAAATTAGATGTTAACTGGTTGGTGTTCGTGAAGGCTCTGGCTTCCTCGAAGGCACACCTTGCTGCCTTGGCAAACCGCCAGGAGCCCAAATTATCGTACCGCATTTAGGTTGCTCTATACGATAAATTATATTAATATATACGATAAATTCATATATACTACATAAGACCATGGCAATATTGCTTAATAGCATATTAGGCCTTTTATAACTTAACTTATTTACAATCTTATAATATACGATCTACTCGTCCTACGTCGTGCTGTAGGAGAGATCGTGACGTCACAGAGACATACGAGATCACAAAAGAGTCATATTCTATCGTATTTATACGATACACTCCCCCCACAAAAAAGACCTGAACCCCACCTTAAACCTAAAGTTGCCCAGAGGCTATCTTCTGACGCCACAAGTCGACGGCGCCAGCAGCAGCAGCGCGTCTGGGACGCGTCCCGGTCCGAGAATGATCACCATCAGTAAGAGGTGAGTCGTTCCTTTGAGAATCCTCGGACCCAGCAATAACAGGTGGAGCCTCAGATTGCAATGCGGAATCGAGCTCCAAAGCGTACAAACGTGCGATAGGACGAACAGTAGTTCCAGTGGCTGTCTTTAATAGCGCCACCCGCTCTACAGAGTCTGCCCCCTTGTATACCTCCAATACGCGGCCTAATTTCCAGTATAAACGAGGACTATCTTCTTTAATTAAAACAACTTCACCAACTGTAGGGGCCGTTGGTCTACCAGAGGGAGTAACACTCCTTTCCCTCAATGCTAGCAGATATTCACTAATCCACCGTTTCCTAAAATCCTCGATTATCCTGGATATATACTGGTATCTCTTAGACACCGCTACCTCAGAGTACAACGAGGGATCCTCTAACTCTACTATGGACTGAAAATCAGATGGAAACGCAGTCAATGGTTTTCCATATAGCAAGTGAGCTGGCGTTAATGGTAGTGGTTCTTGCAGGTCGGTGTACACATATGTAAGCGGGCGATCATTCACGACTGCCTCTATCTCTGTGAGGACTGTCGTCAACTCACTCTTCTTTAATAGAGCACGTCCTACAACCGCTCTGAGTCCTGACTTTACTATGCCGACAGCCCGTTCCCACATTCCACCAAACCAAGGTGCCTTAACTGGAATGAACCTCCATTCGCACTTCTTCTCTCCCAAAAAAGTGATGATAGTAGGATCACTACTCATATCCTTTAGATATTTTGATGCTTGGACATAAGTGGGAGCATTGTCGCTAAGAATGAGTTGAGGGAATGAACGACGGGCACAAAACCGTCTGAACGCCAGCATAAATTCTTCGCTAGACATATTATCACATAGTTCTAGGTGTACCGCTCGAGACGTCGCACAGGTAAACAATAATATATAAACCTTCTCATGCTCCCTCGTCTTCAATGCCCCTGTGTAATCTCCTACCGCTTGGAAAGGTTCTACGTGCTTTACACGGCATTCAGGTAGAGGTGGAGCTGGTCCAGTTGCATATGGTTTACCCTTTAGTCTCTGGCATATTACACACTTTCTTACTACGCGTCGAGCTACTTGTCGAACTCTGGGTATCCACCATGAGACGTAAATTGATATATATGACATAACCCGTAGTGTTTTACTTCCCTATGTGCACGTATGATCAATAGATCAGTAACGTGATGTCTTGTTGGCATAAGTATAGGGCGGTTTGTGCCGTCTGGTACACCCGACCACTTCAGGCGACCCTCACACCTGATGAGGCCATTGTCTAGGTGCAACCTTAGTTGACGCACTATATTAGGCATAATGTCTTATTCGAGCTTTTCAAGGATTCTAATATTGGAAAAGGTTTCTACTTGAACCCATTTGATCAAAGTTACTTCAGCTGCTTTAAATTCACGAGCATCAATGTTGTGACCCTGTTGCAGAGTTGGCCCGTTACTTTCAGCTTGAGATTGGATACATATCGCAATACCCAAGCTAAACTCTGACTAGTTTATTATAGTCACCGTTGCCCACTATATGATAGGACCCGGTGGATTTGTCTGTATGCCACTGTTTCCAGTGGCAGAAGTTCACCAACAGCATGCAAATCGTCCATTCACTTTCATGGAGCACCACTTTGGACCATGACCACAATTCGGACTTCAGAGCTGGCTAGGTTATACCCCTAGTTATGAGCACTAGGGTTTTCTTTTGTATTTACAATGATAAGCAACTTGGCAAAAGGGCTTAATCTCATCTACCCTATTCCGCACAAACTCAGAGACTTGCTATGTATCCAGTTGAGTGCGACCCTTTGTGAATGACTATTTATTGCTGTATGCTCATACAGTTGCAAAGTGCTAATAGCAGCATGGCAGTCATTCAGGGATAGTTACTTTTAACTGGGGCTACCTTGCCCGGGCTGTAACTAATGTGCCCAGGACTATGGCTACCCCGTATGCCGTGGCGCTAGCATCGCAGTGTGGTAACGTGCGCCGCCTTTACGAGGTATATTTAAATATGGCTATTCATTCAACAACAATGTCCCGTCATTCAGGTCCGGGCAAACTGTCATCCCATCCTATTTTACGTCTCCAAACTTCCTGCATTAGAATCCTAGCTCTTATGGTGGTTGTTTTGTTTGTAGTGCTGAACAGGGCCCCGAGCAAGAAGGCCATCTGAGCACCACAGAATCTCTGCCTAAATACTTGACAGACTCCTGGGGGAGCTGAGACACGCCCGGGAACCAAAGACCGGGTGTGCCCAGCATGAAGAGAACAAATTGGCCAGGAAAATGTGACGCTATGGCTTCCGTATGCGTAGGCATCCACGCAAATGTGGTACATAAGTGGAACAGTCAGTACTATGGGTATGGCAGAGATTCATTCTCACTCACAGCTCACCAGGTCCTCAGCAACATCCCATCCTATTTGACGTCTCCAAACTTCCTGCATTAGAATCCTAGCTCTTATGGTAACAGGTAATGCTAGACCCAAAGGATAAAAAAAATTGCGCAACTTTGCTCAACAGACTTCTTTTTGTGTGCGCTCCTGTCTGCTGAGCAAAAGACCTTGTTTGAAAAGTTAGTATGTCATGTTTAGGTTGCCAGATCATCCCCAAATTTCTGGACTTTTCCTGGTTAAGAGATGCCGTACCATCCACCTGTATTAAACTCTGAAGATCTTCACTATTAGTAACCCACTCGCGGAGAAATAGATGTGCATCCGCAAACAATCTGCGTGCTTGCCAGTATGCATACAACAAATCATCTTGACTATCGCTAGTACCCTGCAAATTGTCAATGTATAATCCGCGAGATAGTTTACTTGTGTCCTCATGAGTGTCAGCTAGATGTTTTCTGATTGTGGCATTTAACAAAAACTGCGAGCAAGTGGCCCCAAAGAGTACAACCCGAAAACGGTATATTATGATGGGACTTTCAGAGTCGCTAATGTCGCTGAACCAAAGAAAGCGGGTAACATCTCTATCTTCCTCCTTTAGCTTGACCATCAAGAATGCTTTCTCGATGTCACTGGTATAGGCGTACTTCCCCAGCCTAAACCGCAATAGATGTTGGGACAGGTCCGACACCATGGACGGACCTGTCAACAGGCAGTCATTCAGACTGGGTTGTTGACCTTGGTGGGCAGAACAGTCATACACCACCCGTATTGGTGTGGTGACGCTGTCTTTCTTTACCCCATGATGGGCCAGATAGTGAACCCTACCCTTCTTACACGGTTCCTTGACATCGACTCTCTCAATAAAACCCCTATCCTCATAACTCCGAAATACATCGTCATACGCCTGGCGCGTGCTCGGTTCGTTAGACAATTTCCGCTGCAATGCGCGCAAGCGACCTAATGCCAAACCATAGTTGGTAGGCAGGCTTATCTCACTGTTCTTCCAAGGTAAACTAACTTTATATTGCTTGTCTGAGGCACAGTAGCACACAGACTCGTCAAACCTTTGTAGCGCAACTTCCGAGTCATAATCAGTCTCCATAGGATTAATGCCTATGTGATCCAATCTCCACAGTCGTTCCAGGTCGAACTCGGCAGCCATCTTAGGGTCACTAGGTTGGGAATCCTCCCTTCCCAACTCCTCTGCCGCGGTTACATTGACTCTATATATCGAGACCGTGTCGACCAGGACCTTTGACTGTGTAGTATGCACCTTTCCGCTCATGCAGTATCCAAATTTAGTGGGGATTAAAATTACACCACACATCTTTTTAAATCCAGGGTATACTACTTCATAATAATGATCCACACCAAGTAGAACATGCACCTCACTCTGATTTCCCATGGGATCTGACAAGTTAACCCCTTTGCTACGTAATGCGTGTTCCACCTTCTTCACACCCACAGATACATATTCTGGTAGGGTGTCTACTACGATACAAGTCATAAAGTACCGGTTTTTACGATAGAAATATGAAACCTCCGCTAATCCCCCCTCGTAGTCTTGCTCTATCACGTACACCCCTGTGAAGCCCTGTAATCGTGAGAGTCTCGCCATGCCCCTACGATTCGCGTGCTTCAGTCCCACTAGTACGGACCTCTTTATAAAGGAACGTTGAGACCCTTGATCTAGAAGTACACGAAAAACTTTGTTACTGTCATCCCTTCCATGGGAATCTGTATTGTTGTCAATATAGTGGTGTCTTGCGTGCTACCTAGTGTCACGGTTGGAGTACCCTCGTTTGACGTCTTTGACTTTATCTGCTGTAGGACACAACTTATCAAAGTGATGTCCTTTGCAGTGGCGACAGGGCCTTAAATATGTAGCAGTACATTGTCCCTGCTTACCATGTTCTTACTTAGACAACCTACACATAGCTTCAATCTTTTCGCCTGTGCTAGTTTTGTCTCATTTGTTGGGTATTTTACGCAGAAACTCCATTTATGTTTTTTGTTACATAGCTTACATAGAATCTGAGCAGGTTTCTTATACGCACCCTCTTTCTTTTCTTTAGTCCCCACTGTCATGCTTACGTTGTTCCCCTCTTCTCCACATTTCTCACTCCCTCCCGACAAAACATTCTCCCTTTGTTCAACTGTAGATTATTGATCTCCTTACTGAACTGAGTTTTGAACTCCCCCAGCTCAAATGATCTTACCTTATCAAGTATTGCCATAGGTACCTTCTGACGCAAGATAATGACTATCATTTCCTGCGTGGTAAGCCCTAGGGTGTCTAGCGATCGAGTATGGCACTCCATATTTGCCCTGAAGTTTGTCAACTCATCAACCTTATTACTGTGGTTCTGCGAGCCCCAACAAGGCAACGACATGGGCCATCTTCAACTGCCTCTCTATCCCCGTATGTGGACTCTAATAAGTGTACTGCCTCAAGATAACTACCACCCACTACTGCAAAACCCTCTATCAAATGTAAGGCTCTCCTTCCATTTGTCCCTTCAGATAGTGAAACTTGCGGACATTATCCAAAGAGGATTCATGAACCGTAGATCGAAATACGTCCCAAAAGCTAACCACCTCAGTTAACTTGCCCCCAAATGTAGGAAGATTGAGCTTTGGGGAGGTGTACAGTATGTTTTGGGTCAGCCCTTCTATGATAATAATAATAATAATAATAATAATATTTATTCAGTTAGCAATTTACAGAGTTGGTACCACATAGTTTGTTGACATGTACCAGCCTTGCATAATTCCAACTAAGGATAGCCCAATAAGGCCGTTAGGCGTATTTCCATTGGGGTCCTTGTGGGATTAGGTTAGCTGGGGAAATGGGGAGGATAAAGAAATAGATACTTATAGAGAAAGTATTTCTAGGGGGTTATTTTAAGATACCTTACATCCTATAGTAAATATCAGTAATCCGTAATCAGTAATAATTTCAGTTTGGTTTGTCTATCTCTTATGTCGTATTTAGTAGTAGACATAAGCTTGGTGCTCCCTTCTCGCAGCTGTCCGGTTCAGGTGTTCCTTCAGGCTACGTCTGAAGGAATACAGTGTTCTCTTTTCACGGACTGACTGGGTAGGTCGTTCCAGTCTTTGATGGCAGTGAAGAAGAATGTTTGCTTACCCTGTCCTTGGATTCTCGGGACCTTAAAATTAAACATCCTGTTTCTTGTATTATGTCCACTCCTCTCATTTGCTTTAACAAAATCATTCTTTAGATACTCTGGAGCTCTGTCATAGACAATTTTGAAGGCATTAGTTAGCCTGATTTGTTTGGCCCTGTCAGAGACATTGAGCATACCTAGTGACTGAAGTTGTTCCTGGCCAACATGTGATCTGGGTCCTAGGTTCAGCATGAACCTAACCATTTTATTTTGAGTGACCTGAAGTTTGTGCTGTGCTGATTTAGATGATGCAGAGTACCAGGATGACACAGAATAGTCAAAATGACATTGAACAAGCGCTTGGCAGAGGGTCTTTTTGGTCGCCGCGGGCAAGCATCCACCTGTCTATACAGGTATTTTATACGTGCTCTACACTTACTCAGGATAGATTCCAAAATTGTTTCACCTGACAAACTCGCGTCCAGTTTCAGTCCGAGATATTTAACTTGTGACACTGTTGTTATAGGAATATCATTACAGTTGACCGAGAAGCCCACAATGTCTTTCAGTTTGCGTTTTGTTCCACATAAGATGGCTTCCGTCTTGCCCAGGTGAAGAGATAGTCTATTGTCCACTAGCCATTCACTACATGATGCTAGTTCTTTGGAAAGTGAAGCGGCAATACTTATTGGGTCTTTCCTGAAACCAGAAGCACGCTGTCGTCTGCATATAGTAATAATTTACATGAGACGCTCAGTTCCATGTCGTTCACATAACAGAGAAAGAGTAAGGGACCAAGGATGCTTCCCTGCGGGACCTCACAGTTAATTGCATAGGATCAATATATTATCATCAATTTTGACTCTTTGGGTTCTACCACTAAGATAAGATTTAAACCAGTTCACAGACCCTATGCCCATTGCTTGTAGTTTATTACATAGGATATCATGGTCTACTGTGTCAAACGCTTTTTGTAGATCAAGAAGAACCATACCGGTGTAGTTACCTTTAGACATTTCTTTACGAATGTGATCCGTTAAGTGGATGAGACAGGAGTCTATCGAGTACATGCATCTGAAACTGATTGAAACTTATAGAATAGATAATTTTGTTTGAGGTAGTGTTAAATTTGGGTGTATACCGTTCTTTCAAGGATTTTAGATACAATACATAATATGCTAACTGGTCTGTAGTTGCCAACTTCTAGTTATTTCCTTTCTTGAATAGAGGGCTTACAATAGCTTCCTTCAGTTCAGCAGGTACTGTGTTGGTGTTAATTGACAAGTTGATGATGTGGTTAGGGGCTGCTATACCAATGGCTCCATCTCGTAGAAATTTGGCAGGAATTTTGTCTGGTCCTGTGCTCTTATGTACATTTAGGTTAGAGAGCTCGTCAAGTGTATTTTGGTGTAACATTTTGCAATCTAAATGTGTTCGGGTGTATGTCTTTATCTCTGTAGAAATTACGAAAGGTGGCCGTGTTGTCGTGTATTTATTGAGAGGTTGAGGTAGGTTCTGTGCAAGTGTGTTTGCTATGGAAGTGAAGAAGGAGTTGAAGTAGGTTGAAATTTGTCGTTTATCGTGGCAAACCTGATCATTAATGGTGAGAGCAATATTAGTGTTAGACGAATCCCTTGTCTTGTTGCTGTAGCCTGTTGTTTTTAGGTGCCACCAGTTGCTTTCGGTTATTCTGATATTCCTCTGACTTATTATGAAAATAATTATTTTCGCTGATTTCATTTTCCTACTTAGTTTATTCTGGCCCTGTTGAAACTCATGTTTCAGACCTTGATCCTGTCTATGTTTCGCTAGCCTTTTTAACAGATTGTCTCTGTGTTCCAGATGGTGTAGTATTTTAGATCCATGGGTCTGACCTTGCTTTAATTCGTATGTCTTTCAGAGGAGCTATTTCGTCTAGGATGTTTGTGATGATGGTTCTGAAGCCAACCCATGCGTCATTAACGTTTGTACTTCCAAACACTGGAGACCAGTCTGTATTCCATAAAATGTCCAGAAATGTTTCCTTATTGTAGTTTCTGAGTGACCTTGTTTTGATAATCTTGTGATTCTCTAGGGTAATTGTTATGCCCTGTTTTTCTACAGGTTTAACTTGGGTAATGTGAGTTCTAAATTGACTGGGTATATAAGGCTGCATGCACAATACAAGATATGAGGAATAGAGAACACAAAGAAACACATGGTAGCAAGTTACATGATCACGTTTATTGATATACCACTGCAGAATACTTGTGTAAGACAATACAATAAAATTGAACAACACTAGCATAAGTGGATCTGGATGGAGCCTAGTCTCCCACTTCCAACGTTCAGGTATTAATCTTCTGATCACTGGCTTCGATTCCACAGGTTTATATACCGAAGACCATCAATGTTACTTATAGATTCATATTCACTGTTAGATTTATTACTGGTAGCTCTGGTGCACAAGTAGTAGTTCACAGACTAGATTAGACACGCGTATTTTAGAGCACGGGAATTCTAGTAACCTCAGGGGGTACTCAGGGGGGTAACTCAGGGGGTCCAACGGAAAGTAGTTATTCTTAGTGTGTACTTGCCCTACCAATGTAATGAAAATGAAGAACAATACCTGGAATGCCTTGGAGAGCTAAGTGCTCTTTTACAAGAACTAAATACCACCTGCTACTCTGTAATAGGGGACTGGAATGCTAATCTGAAGGACATGAGTAACTCTCTGTTTGCTAGTCATATGACTAACTTCTGTGGTGAGCATGATCTAATTATCTCTTCTCAGCTCATGCTCCCTCATAGTAGTTACACATGTGTCAGTGCAGCATGGGGCTCAACGTCTTGGCTAGATCATACCGTAGCTAGTGCTGATTTCCATGATATGATAACAAATATGGAAATTCAGTATACATATACAGATGAAGATCATATCCCATTGACCTGAACAGCTAGTTTGGAAAGAGCGCCAGAATTAACCCAGTCAAACAATAGTGTAAATCCAAAACTGCCATGGGGCGGGCTTGACGAGGAGGAGTGTGAGCAATTTTGCACTTTAACACACACTCTCCTTTCTGAGCTTGAACTTGGCAGTGAGGATGCCATTACCTGTGAAGACCCCAATTGTGTTAATGCTAGTCATCGAGAAGAAGTCAGCAAGCTGTACAATAATATTATATCTTGTCTTACTAAGGCTAGTGACATAGTATTTCACAAGCATAACAAAAATTACTCTTTTAACAAACCTGGGTGGAATGACCATGTTTCAGAACTATACCAGGCATCCCGAGATGCTCGTAGTGTATGGCTGGATCATAACAAACCGAGACAGGGACCCATTTTTGACATGTTCACCAGACTAAAGGCTAGATGCAAGTATGCAATCAGATATATAAAAAACAATGAAAATGTATTAAGAAGAGAAGCATTGGCCAAAAACTTTGCTAGCAAAGACACATTGGCCTTCTGGAAGGATATTAAAAAAATGCATAATAGCTGCACACCTCTACCCGTTAGTGTAGATGGGATCTCTGGTACTAATAACATAGCCAATCTTTGGAAAACACATTACCAAACTTTGTTTAACTCTGTTGGGCACCAAGGAAATACCATTGCTGCTACAACAGAGTGTAACAAAGAAGAAAAAATATGACACAATTAAAGTTACAAGTGAAAAATCAAGGCTGCAATAAGTAGGCTAGATGCTAACAAATCCTGTGGTTTTGATGGTATATATGCTGAACATTTGAAGTACTCCTCCACTCTCCTCTTGGAGAAACTCAGCAGTTGCTTTACCAGCTTTCTAATCCATGGTTTCCTACCAGAATCTATGATGTCCGTTACCTTGATACCAGTAATTAAAGACAAGGCTGGCAAAATTACATCAAAAGACAACTATAGACCTATTGCCCTTGCCAGTATTGTAAGTAAGATACTAGAGTTAATCATTTTAGACAGAATCTCAGTGTATATCTCAACTAATAGTAATCAATTTGGTTTTAAAAAGAATCATGGTACGGACCAGTGCATCTACACTCTGAAGGAGCTAGTGGATGGGTACATCAAAATGAACAGCTCTATTTTTGCATGCTTTCTTGATGCTAGTAAGGCATTTGACAGAGTCTGCCACAATATCCTGTTTGATAAATTAGCAACAAGGGGAGTGCCATCCTATATACTGAGAATCTTGAAGTACTGGTACGCCAATCAAACATTTAATGTAAGATGGGGTAACATTATTTCGGATTCCTTTACAGTAACCAATGGAGTGAGACAGGGTAGTATTCTCTCACCTTACTTATTCAATGTATATATGGATGAATTAAGTGATAAATTGAATAAAGAGCAGATTGGATGTTATGGTGGGAATAAAATCATCAACCATCTCATGTATGCTGATGATCTGGTCATTATTGCACCGTCTTCTGCGGGTCTGAGCAAACTTCTTGATATATGTGAATCTTTTGGTAGTAAACATTGTGTTAAATTCAACCCACTGAAAAGTGCTGTTCTTATATTTAGATCAAAATTACTGTATAAAAGTAAACTGCCAAATTTCTCACTCAATAATCAAATTATTCAAGAAGTAAACAAAATAAAATACCTGGGACACATTATCTCAAACGATTGCTCAGATGATGCAGATATCGGCCGTCAGCGCAGACAGCTATATTTACGTGGTAACACCATCTTGAGAAAATTCCACATGTGTAATTGGGAAACTAAAGTCACTTTGTTCCGGACATATTGTTCCTCTATGTACACGGCCCATTTGTGGTGGAAGTATAAGAGAGCCACCATAAATGGTCTGTGTACATCCTATCATAATATACTCAAGATGTTCATTGGTCTCTCTAAATATGAAAGCACTAGTATGGTGTGCACACTGTTGGATGTGCAGTGCTGTCGGGCTGTCATCAGGAGACTGGTGTACAGCTTTTCGCAGCGACTGCAATCCTCCAGTAACACGCTGATTGTAGCTCTTTGGTCTAGTGATCATATCTATGAATCCCGTATTATATCTCACTGGCAGAAGCTGCTGCACACATAGTATGTACTGTAATGTAATATATAGGTCTAATTGAACTATGAGCAATGATCTGTGCAATAGGTGTTAACCAACATTGAGCAATAGCCTTAGTTAGCCTATCTGTGTTATATTGGGACAAAATGTGATATGTGCTCTATTCTGTAAATAGGCCTACTGTATTTTTTATTTTATTGTGTCTTTATTAATATATCTTTGTGTATAATTATTATCTGTGCTCTGACGAGAAGTGTATGTGATATGGACCATTAGGTCGTACTGTATTTATACTGTATCTATCTTATGTGTCTGGAATAAAGAATTATTATTATTATTATTATTATTATTATTACTGATCTAAGTTTTATATCCTTGTTTCAGAAATACATAGAACGCAAATCAGTGGGCGAACGTTAGATATCACTAGAGTTTTAATATCTGAATAAGGTAATTACGAGAGTCAAGGTCGCCTGTTAATTAAAGAGCACTGATCGCTTAGTACGTCCCAAATGGAATGGTTAAGTATGAATTACACTGGGCAAGGTCTTAGCCACTTCGTAGAAATATTAATTAGTGAATCTCTAAACAGCACAGTAATATGTAGTACTGCTAAAGGGAATCTTGGGTAGTATCTGATGGGTCTGGTCCTGGTTATCTTGCGTCCATGATGTTGGGGGCTAACGACTGGTTCCGCGGCCGTCCAGGGGGGCCATATGTGTGAAGTTCTTCAATACGTGGGCAGGTCCTTCTATCCAAATCTGCCACGGAGTCTGCCGGCTCTGGGATCTCACTCCGGAACAACACAAGGGCAGAGCTAGAAGTTAACTGCAGGGTAGTGACCCCTGGTTGGTGTCTAGCTTTCAACTGATTTGACTGGGGGCGGGAGTTAGATTTATAGGCTCGGTTCTGGACCCTGTAGACAGTAGGGATCTCGAGTCTTATGGACTTAATTGAGCTCTCATTAGATATGGGGACTAGGTAAGATGGTATTTACTGTTGTGGCACAGGGCGATAGGAAGCCTTTTATATTTTCATATAACTGAGCCTTAGTAAGAGGTACTATTTTGGCTATACTGGACGTATTTAGGGGAGAGAGACTGGATCTACTTTGCGAGGAGGATGGGGACAGCTGTGATAGGAGCGTCTCTCTAGATCGTTCAATCTTCATTCTATGGTATAGCTGAGGTGCTAATTTAGTGATCAGAGCATGCAAGAAAGGTAAATGGTTTATTGTGAGTTAATAGAGGTTAGTAAAGGTGTTAGTCGTTCATGGTTAGTTCATTGATAGGAAGAATTCCTGTGCTACCTGGCAATGACTCGAAAGTCAAAACAGGGGCCAGGTATACCTCCGCGGGGGTGGGGGTATCCCTCCTCGGGTGGGCAAAAAAGGGGGAGCTGGGCGCCCTCTCGCTGTGATAGTCGTCCGGCGGCTGTGGCTAGGGGCTTGCCATATCACCAGTGTTTGTAATAACCCTCTGTGTATGAGACAGATGTGGGTGTCTTTAATACCAAAACCGAAGGTGCCTTAACTAGCTGGTTTTATTCGGCTGGTTGTTAATTGTAGGGTTTGCTGGATGTGGTGGAGACTGGGTTGCTAACTCTGCCACATTTATCTGGAAGTATGGCAATAGAAATTAGTTACTGGCGGGGCGGCTAGCCTCGCACCGACGACCATTGGGTGCAGGGTTGTGAATGTGTTGTAAGAGAATAGATGGCATGCAAGGGGCTAGTAAAGTTCTAATGTTTTTCTGGCCTACTAAGTGAAGGTAGGCTGGATAGGAGTATATATATAAAAGGTTGGAGAGCGTTAGCAACGGACAATTCAAGGATCTTCAAGAGGTATGAGAGAGAGGCTAGGTCGGACAAGAGTCGAGAAGCGCGGGTGTCTTAATAAGGGGGGGGGGAGAGTTCAAGGGCTACAGGGAAATTTTGCCCCTAAGGTCCCTGGGCGTGGGGGTGGCATTAGGCTACAATTGATATGGAAGTTCGAAAAGGCAGTAGAATACGTTAGCCAAATGCTACCGGGGAATGCAACTATGGGGTGGTATATGAGTCTGGAAAAGACAGAGTTATGTGATCAGTCCGAGGGTTATGGATACTATTAGTTGGCCCTGGGAACTGCGTTTTCTATTAAATATAAATATCAACAACAGCGGCAGTTCGTAGGGGTACTTAGTTATTGTTTCGGGGTACTTATGACAGATACTGGTAACCAGGTTATCTTATATAATCTCTGGTTGGGGTAAGAGGTGTAAGACACAAAGTAAATTGGCGTAGTGTGGGCTGTGGATACGAAGGAGGCAAGGGGAAGACGTATGACAATTTTTGGAAAGTAAATGGAAAAAGGTGAACACAATGGCGGATAAAAATACTTAACCTAAGGATTGCATACATCGATGAACGATGACATTATAGTCGTCTTCCTAATAAGGTGATGATACCTGGTTGATCTGTACTTGGCACAATACGACACAAGGACAGTGCCGCTATGTCGCATCAATGCTGGTGGCAGTTAATATTATAGACTTAGTTACTAGAGGAACAATGCAAGGGGCGACTGAGCACGGGTTACATATATCTATACTCGTCATGGAAAATGATATAAGAGGTCTAGGGACAAGCGTGGGTGTTTTAACTTCTAAGATATACAACAACTACTTTTCGGATGTAAGAACATACATAGATATAATTATGGCTGTCTGATGTGTTGGCATTGGCTCAACGTCGGGACAGGCATGGGTGTTTTTAATATGAATGTATATTCCTGTTCATCATCTTTGTAGCAAGGACAGTGCCGCTATGTCGTATCAATGCTGGTGGCAGTTAATATTATAGACTTAGTTACTAGAGGAACAATGCAAGGGGCGACTGAGCACGGGTTACATATATCTATACTCGTCATGGAAAATGATATACGAGGTCTAGGGACAAACGTGGGTGTTTTAACTTGTAAGATATATAACATCTACTTCTCGGATGTAAGAACATACATAGATATAATTATGGCTGTCTGATGTGTTGGCATTGGCTCAACGTCGGGACAGGGCATGGGTGTTTTTAATATGAATGTATATTCCTGTTCATCATCTTTGTAGTTAGGAGTGTAGGACACGAGGGGGTTAGTGTACGTGAGGTGTGGAAAATGGTCAGTTTAGAAAAGGTAAATGGGTGTGTCCTGGAGCTGTTTAGCCCTGCGGGCTTGGGCCTGTCTGAAATGGCTGGCTCGGTCAGCTGGTCCTTTCGTTCTGTGGACCTTTCCTTTGGTGTTTCTGTGTGGTGTTCGTTCGTGGCTTCTGTGGTGGGCTTCTCGTTCTGGGGCATTTTACTTCCCTCTCCTTCATTATAGGCTCGTCCTCGAGCCTGAAGGGTGAAGTAAAAAGAAGCATAGTCAGAAAAGTGTAGGTTAACAAGAAAAGTAGTATGACTAAGGGAAAAAAAATAATATATACAGTATATGGAAAACATGTAAATTTAAGAAAGGACAGATAATTAAGAACACAGGAAATTAAGAAGAGGTAAAGTGTTTAACAATGTATAAAGCAAATTTAAAAGATAGTCAGAAAAGTGTAGGTAACAAGAAAAGTAGTATGACTAAGGGAACAAAATAATATATACAGTATATGGAAAACATGTAAATTTATAGAATCATGCCCAATCGCCTAGGAATTGAAAAAAAATAAAAAAAATCAAGTACAATAATATCCTCATCATGAATGAATGAAAAAAATTATACATTTTAATGGGAAGTGAAGCTAGGAATCTAGGTCAAGAGTGGTAGGGAGGCTGGACTGTGGACGAGCCGGCATGACCCACCTCCTCTACCAATCCAGATTTTAAGTGAATATTGGTGTGGATCTACCGTTAGTTCTTGTCGTTAGGAATGTGGGTCTGGGGGCGAGCTGGCCCGGGGCCAGTTTTGGAGGGGGGGTCTAAGTGGTTTCGGTCGGGGGTAGTGATAGGGGGGTTTTAAAGATGAAATGGGCAGGTCGAGTCGGGGTTGTTGTTGCGGAAGAGGTTGGTGCTGGGGAGGGGTTGAATCGTGTAGAGAGTTGTGGTCGTGAGTGGGGTTTGGGGAAGGGTGAGTAAGGCTGAAGGTTGAGAGTTTACTATGATCGGGTGGTTTGGAGGTTTGGGGTGTGGGGATTTGATAGGGAGATGGTGGGGGGGGTCTGGGCAGGCAGGGTTGTGGTTTGAGAGGGGTTGAATTTGGACTGATTTTATTTTCGGGAGAGACATGGATGGGATTTCGAGGAGTGGTTGAAGTTGAGAGGTTGATTATGTTGTTTGGGGCGAGAGAGAGAGTATTTTGGGGTTTAGCCAAGGTGGAAAAAGTTTTGTGGTTGGATTGGGATGGAAGTGGTATTTTGTCGAGCGGGATCTTTGGGGGTGGAATTTGGGGCGGGTGGGGTAACGGTGAAGAGGGGGAGGTTGAAAGTTTAGCTGGGCTCATGATGGTGGGGGACCGACTGGTGAGCAGGTGTTCGGTACGCATGAGGGGGGGGAAATCACTTTGGTGGGGGTCACGCGTGAGGGGGGGATTAACGGCGCGTGGGGGAGGATCAGAGTGGTGGGGTGTGTCGGTGGCAGTGACGGTTTGCTTAGAGGTTATCTGGGGTTGGTGGGTTTGTCTGTCATGAGGGGGTGAGTCAAGTGTGGGGTTTTGAAGTTTATTAGGGGTGTGAATTGTGGGGGGGTGGAAGGGAGCTACTGACGGAAAACTGTCACAAGGGAGATTTTGTTGGTGGGGGAATAGCTGAGTATTTCTGGGGGAAGGGGGGGAACATGGTTGGGTCCTTAGGTCGTCACGCGTGAGGGGAGGATTAACGGCGCGTGTGGGAGGATCAGAGTGGTGGGGTGTGTCGGTGGCAGTGACGGTTTGTTTAGAGGTTATCTGGGGTTGGTGGGTTTGTCTGTCATGAGGGGGTGAGTCAAGTGTGGGGTTTTGAAGTTTATTAGGGGTGTGAATTGTGGGGGGGGGGGGAGGGGGGGGGGGGGGGAAGGGAGCTACTGACGGAAAACTGTCACAAGGGAGATTTTGTTGGTGGGGGAATAGCTGAGTATTTCTGGGGGAAGGGGGGGAACATAGTTGGGTCCCTAGGTCGTCACGCGTGAGGGGAGGATTAACGGCGCGTGTGGGAGGGTCAGGGTGGTGAGAGGTGAGCGAGTTAGGAAACGGGATTTGTTGGGGGGACTGCGGCGGGTTGGTGGGGGAAGAGTTAGGTGTAGAACAGGGGTTATTGGTAGAGGACTGATGTATTGATTTGGGGTTGTTAACAGGACGAATTTGGGGAATTTTCTTGGTGTCAGTCTCTGTCTGGTTAAAGGTTATGTGGGACTGGGGAGGATTAGTGGGGGCAGAGTTAGGCATAGGACATGGGTTATTGAGGGAGGAGTGATGTACTGATCTGGGGTTGTTAACAGGACGAGTTTGGGGAATTTTCTTGGTGGCAGTCTCGGTCTGGTTAGAGGTTATCTGGGACTGGTGAGTTTGTTTGACATGAGAGGGCGAGTCAAGTGTGGGGTTTCGAAGTTTTCTTGGGGTGTGAATTGTGTGGGGGTGGAAGGGGCTACTGACTGAAAACTGTCACAAGCTACCGACGGAAAACTGTCACAAGGGAAATTTTGTTGGTGGGGGGATAGCTGAACATTTCTGGGGTCATGGGGAAAATATGTTGTGGTAGGCCTACATAGGTAGGCATAGCTAGAATACGGGGCTTGTTGGGGGGGCTGCGGAGGGTTGGTGGGGGAAGAGTTAGGTGTAGAACAGGGGTTATTGGTAGAGGACTGATGTATTGATTTGGGGTTGTTAACAGGACGAATTTTGGGAATCTTCTTGGTGGCAGTCACGGTCTGGTTAGCGGTTATCTGGGGTTGGTGGGTTTGTTTGACATGCATAGAAAAAGGATGGGGTTTATGGGGTAACACAATTGATGGAAGATGATTGTTGGTGGATGGCTGGGCAGGGGAAAATTTAGGGATGGTCAGAGAGGATAGAGGCAAGAAAGAGTGCACTGGGGTTGGACTTTCACCGGAAGTCATTTTGGAAGGGTGCACGGAGTCTTGGATAGGGGCTGAAGGGTTGGATAGGGGATTCATCGAACTGCGTAGGCATTCTTCTCTGATGGAGAGCATATGTTCTTCGAATAAGCCATACGGGTCGAGATGGTCGGTGATGTGGGGTGGGAGGATGTTTAACAAAGCGGTGAATAAGAGTTCATTTTGTTGGTCGTAATCTTCATAGCTATACGTGGTCCTCACGTATCTGTAGAGTTGTATGAGGGTCACATTTATATCCCCTTCATACTTGATCTCGTCGACTTTTATTATTTTGGGGGCGATGGGGGAACCCAAAAGTGGATCTAAGGTCCGGATCACGAAGGATCGAAACTGGTTCCAGGTACTCTCTGGCGTATCCTGTGTCACCATTTGGTGAATAAATTCTTTAAAGGTAGGCTTATCAACAAGTTGGGAAACGGCTTCTCCCAACTGTATAATATGCAAAATTGCCCAGGCGATTTTTTCGCGGTCATTATGAAGTACCACATCGTACACTGGCTTTATTATGTCTAAGTAACTGGTGATATCATACGTGTTTACATCATACTTGGGAATGTGTGCGAGTGGCTGAAGATTTCGCGATGTTGCCATGCTTCTACTGTTCCAAACTTGCAGTGTAATGCAACCTTTTATCCGAATCAAGAACCACCGCTGCCGCCAATGTTATGCCCTGTTTTTCTACAGGTTTAACTTGGGTAATGTGAGTTCTAAATTGACTGGGTATATAAGGCTGCATGCACAATACAAGATATGAGGAATAGAGAACACAAAGAAACACATGGTAGCAAGTTACATGATCACGTTTATTGATATACCACTGCAGAATACTTGTGTAAGGCAATACAATAGAATTGAACAACACTAGCATAAGTGGATCTGGATGGAGCCTAGTCTCCCACTTCCAACGTTCAGGTATTAATCTTCTGATCACTGGCTTCGATTCCACAGGTTTATATACCGAAGACCATCAATGTTACTTATAGATTCATATTCACTGTTAGATTTATTACTGGTAGCTCTGGTGCACAAGTAGTAGTTCACAGACTAGATTAGACACGCGTATTTTAGAGCACGGGAATTCTAGTAACCTCAGGGGGTACTGATCTAAGTTTTATATCCTTGTTTCAGAAATACATAGAACGCAAATCAGTGGGCGAACGTTAGATATCACTAGAGTTTTAATATCTGAATAAGGTAATTACGAGAGTCAAGGTCGCCTGTTAATTAAAGAGCACTGATCGCTTAGTACGTCCCAAATGGAATGGTCAAGTATGAATTACACTGGGCAAAGTCTTAGCCACTTCGTAGAAATATTAATTAGTGAATCTCTAAACAGCACAGTAATATGTAGTACTGCTAAAGGGAATCTTGGGTAGTATCTGATGGGTCTGGTCCTGGTTATCTTGCGTCCATGATGTTGGGGGCTAACGACTGGTTCCGCGGCCGTCCAGGGGGCCATATGTGTGAAGTTCTTCAATACGTGGGCAGGTCCTTCTATCCAAATCTGCCACGGAGTCTGCCGGCTCTGGGATCTCACTCCGGAACAACACATGGGCAGAGCTAGAAGTTAACTGCAGGGTAGTGACCCCTGGTTGGTGTCTAGCTTTCAACTGATTTGACTGGGGGCGGGAGTTAGATTTATAGGCTCGGTTCTGGACCCTGTAGACAGTAGGGATCTCGAGTCTTATGGACTTAATTGAGCTCTCAATAGATATGGGGACTAGGTAAGATGGTATTTACTGTTGTGGCACAGGGCGATAGGAAGCCTTTATATTTTCATATAACTGAGCCTTAGTAAGAGGTACTATTTTGGCTATACTGGACGTATTTAGGGGAGAGAGACTGGATCTACTTTGCGAGGAGGATGGGGACAGCTGTGATAGGAGCGTCTCTCTAGATCGTTCAATCTTCATTCTATGGTATAGCTGAGGTGCTAATTTAGTGATCAGAGCATGCAAGAAAGGTAAATGGTTTATTGTGAGTTAATAGAGGTTAGTAAAGGTGTTAGTCATTCATGGTTAGTTCATTGATAGGAAGAATTCCTGTGCTACCTGGCAATGACTCGAAAGTCAAAACAGGGGCCAGGTATACCTCCGCGGGGGTGGGGGTCTCCCTCCTCGGGTGGGCAAAAAGGGGGAGCTGGGCGCCCTCTCGCTGTGATAGTCGTCCGGCGGCTGTGGCTAGGGGCTTGCCATATCACCAGTGTTTGTAATAACCCTCTGTGTATGAGACAGATGTGGGTGTCTTTAATACCAAAACCGAAGGTGCCTTAGCTAGCTGGTTTTACTCGGCTGGTTGTTAATTGTAGGGTTTGCTGGATGTGGTGGAGACTGGGTTGCTAACTCTGCCACATTTATCTGGAAGTATGGCAATAGAAATTAGTTACTGGCGGGGCGGCTAGCCTCGCACCGACGACCATTGGGTGCAGGGTTGTGAATGTGTTGTAAGAGAATAGATGGCATGCAAGGGGCTAGTAAAGTTCTAATGTTGTTCTGGCCTACTAAGTGAAGGTAGGCTGGATAGGAGTATATATATAAAAGGTTGGAGAGCGTTAGCAACGGACAATTCAAGGATCTTCAAGAGGTATGAGAGAGAGGCTAGGTCGGACAAGAGTCGAGAAGCGCGGGTGTCTTAATAAGAGGGGGGGGAGAGTTCAAGGGCTACAGGGAAATTTTGCCCCTAAGGTCCCTGGGCGTGGGGGTGGCATTAGGCTACAATTGATATGGAAGTTCGAAAAGGCAGTAGAATACGTTAGCCAAATGCTACCGGGGAATGCAACTATGGGGTGGTATATGAGTCTGGAAAAGACAGAGTTATGTGATCAGTCCGAGGGTTATGGATACTATTAGTTGGCCCTGGGAACTGCGTTTTCTATTAAATATAAATATCAACAACAGCGGCAGTTCGTAGGGGTACTTAGTTATTGTTTCGGGGTACTTATGACAGATACTGGTAACCAGGTTATCTTATATAATCTCTGGTTGGGGTAAGAGGTGTAAGACACGAAGTAAATTGGCGTAGTGTGGGCTGTGGATACGAAGGAGGCAAGGGGAAGACGTATGACAATTTTTGGAAAGTAAATGGAAAAAGGTGAACACAATGGCGGATAAAAATACTTAACCTAAGGATTGCATACATCGATGAACGATGACATTATAGTCGTCGTCCTAATAAGGTGATGATACCTGGTTGATCTGTACTTGGCAAAATACGACACAAGGACAGTGCCGCTATGTCGCATCAATGCTGGTGGCAGTTACTAGAGGAACAATGCAAGGGGCGACTGAGCACGGGTTACATATATCTATACTCGTCATGGAAAATGATATAAGAGGTCTAGGGACAAGCGTGGGTGTTTTAACTTCTAAGATATACAACAACTACTTTTCGGATGTAAGAACATACATAGATATAATTATGGCTGTCTGATGTGTTGGCATTGGCTCAACGTCGGGACAGGCATGGGTTTTTAATATGAATGTATATTCCTGTTCATCATCTTTGTAGCAAGGACAGTGCCGCTATGTCGTATCAATGCTGGTGGCAGTTAATATTATAGACTTAGTTACTAGAGGAACAATGCAAGGGGCGACTGAGCACGGGTTACATATATCTATACTCGTCATGGAAAATGATATACGAGGTCTAGGGACAAACGTGGGTGTTTTAACTTGTAAGATATATAACATCTACTTCTCGGATGTAAGAACATACATAGATATAATTATGGCTGTCTGATGTGTTGGCATTGGCTCAACGTCGGGACAGGGCATGGTGTTTTTAATATGAATGTATATTCCTGTTCATCATCTTTGTAGTTAGGAGTGTAGGACACGAGGGGGTTAGTGTACGTGAGGTGTGGAAAATGGTCAGTTTAGAAAAGGTAAATGGGTGTGTCCTGGAGCTGTTTAGCCCTGCGGGCTTGGGCCTGTCTGAAATGGCTGGCTCGGTCAGCTGGTCCTTTCGTTCTGTGGACCTTTCCTTTGGTGTTTCTGTGTGGTGTTCGTTCGTGGCTTCTGTGGTGGGCTTCTCGTTCTGGGGCATTTTAGTAATTTTTGTGGTTTTCCGTGTGCAATATGTGACGAAGTGATCACTTATCCCAGTCTGTATAACCCCTGATTGGGATATTTTGTCCTCTCTGTTACAGTTTATGTGGTCTAATATTGTGGCAGTGTTCTCAGAGATACGTGTGGGGGTTGTGATGAGTTGTTTGTGATTGTGCATTGTCAGTATATGCCTATATTCTCGTACAAGCCTATCATTTCGTTGTTTGTAACACAGGTTAAAATCCCCTAGTATGATGGATTCATTCCGAGGGTCTAGCGATGACAAAGTTCGTTCAAATTTGGTCAAGAATTGTGTGTCGGCTGGTGACCTATAGCATACCCCAATTGTGATGGGTCTTGTCCTCGGCAGGTGTAGGTCGATCCACAGAGCTTCGTGATTTTCTATATGGAGGTCGGTCCTAGTTGTGTGTGTGAGGTTGTTTTTTACATACACTTACTCCTCCCCCATGCCTATTGCGATCATTCCTAACCATGTTGAAACCTTGAATGTTTATTTCACCATCGTTTATACTTGAATCCAGCCAGGTTTCTGTGATTGCAATTATTGAAGCTTTGGCCTTATTAGCTAACAAGTTTATTTCTGACAATTTATGGTACATTGATCTGGCGTTAATGTGGATAAGATGGAGCCCTTTGTTGGTGAACACTCTGTATTCATCTTTGATTTTGAAGGCAAGCGGCTCGCTTGGTGTAGTGACTAGCGTCTCGGACTTCCACCCAGAAGGCCCGGGTTCGCGCCCACGCTCGGCGCATTAAAGATTTTTCACAAGCACTGAGTCGTTACCATCCCTCATGAGCAAAGGGATGGGGTAGTAGTACAGGACCCCAATGGAAATACGCCTAATCGGCCTTATTGAGCTATCCTTAGCTAGCTTAGCATGAGCTAGCTTTAAGAACTATTATTATTATTATTATTAATACTTGGATCATTTACATTAATATTCGGTAATGAATGCAAGGCACACTTATTGCAAAGGAATTCCCGTTCTTCACTGTTGGTCTTCTTAGAGATGCACTTCATGTGAGCTACCTGTTTACACTTTACACAGTTTTGGATCTTCTGACGTCGTGTTATGAGTGATTCACAAATAAAACAAATGGTTTCGCGATGTTGTACAGCTGAGTTCCTACATTTAACACATTCAACTTTGTTTCTACTGTTAACGTAAGTACATCGGTTATGAACAATTTCATTACAACTGTTGCATTGTAAAAGTGAACTCCTATTGTTGAAACCAATATTACAGACTATACATAGTTTTTTCTTACTGTTTATCATACGACTGGAGGTGTGGTTTGGTCCGCGTCGATCAGCTGTTTGTGCGGGAGAGAGTAGGGGATACTCGCGGTCGGGCTGTGGTTGTTTGCTGTTGTTGTTGTTGTTGTTGTTTTCATTGTCCGTTGATGCTGCTTCCCTGTTGATGGATTTGCGAGTGCTACCTGTTTTTATTGTTGTTCTTGTTGCATGTTGTGCTACTTGGGTCGCCGATATCTGTGGTATTAACCCGGCAAGCGCGATAGGCCTCACGGAAGGCTTCCTATAGGGAACGCGATAGGCCTCACGGAAGCAGGACCATAAAAAAAGCCTTCCATAAAAAAAAGGGCCTATCAAAACAAAGGAATTTGTCTCTAGGTGAGATAATTCCCCTCCAGTACTCATCCATGTAAATCTCACCCACCCCCCTCCCCTCCTTCCCCACCTTATTCCCCCCTCCCTCCCCTCCTCAATTATCACCTATTTTTCCTCTTATTATCATCATTTATCGGTTATTTTTCTCTCCCGCGATAATGTAGCACAAGTGGGTTGCATAAAAGATCGTTATGCAACACCCAGACACCGGCACACACCGCCTCGCTCGTCTCAGTTGACTCCCAGACAGCGAGAGGGGAGGGCTGCCTGTCTCTCTCTCTCGCCTGAGATTATGACCGGGTGGCCAATATCTTCGTTTTTCACCACCCAAATGCTTTTCCCACTTATTTTAGCACTCTTGAAGGTTCATATATACATCATATATGTAAAATAAAAGCATACCGAAAACAAATAATGGTTTATATTGTAAATATAACGAATTCTGTCAGAATCCAGGGCTAGAAATGCACAAATAACTACCCTAGCACCTACGTCTATATCGCGCTTGTCAGGTTAATGGTAATGCTGTGGGTAATGTAGAGTTGTTGGAGTAGGTAATTGCTAATTCCCTGCATTTATCGCATTCCATTTCTTTTCTGCTGTTAACATAAGAACATCGATCGTATGCTGTTTCATTACAAATACTACATTGTGATGTTGGACTCCTTTTGTTGAATCTAATATCGCACACTGTACATAGATTCTTTGTATTGTTCGTCGTACGTCTGGCGGTGTGATGATCAGCTGTGCTGCTAGGGTGGGGACTGTCTGTGGCTATGTCTCCCCCTGTGACCCCTCCCTGCCCCACCTGTATTTGCTGTTTTTTTTTTTTTTTTTTTTTTTTTTTTTTTTTTCTATATTCCAACTACTCCCTCTCGGGCATAGGCTGAGAGCCTGTACATTCCACCGCTCAACACGGTGAAGCCCGTGAGGTCTTGTTCCAGTCTGGGGAGTCAGACATGTGAAGCATCCATCATGGCTCGAAGCAGCTCCATCTCTGAAGCGGCTGGTTGCTTCGCTCAAGTGCTTCACCGTCTCACCCTCCAGACTCAGACCCTCACTCTCACAACGCCACCTATTGAGAAGTGAACTCACTAGGCATTGTCCCCCTGTAACATATTTTGAATATGGGAATATTCATACAGTGTTATTTAATCAGGAACAATGAGGGTATTTTTTTGGCATTTCGGTGGGCTTTGTGGTAATGCACTGACACTAGGTACAGCACAAATTCAATCCCAATAATATCTTCCCATTGACATATCGGGATTTGAACCCGGGTCCATTGGATTACCAATCCAGTGGCATGACCACTCCACCACACTGATGATGTTGTCCTTATTCCTGGCTGCTAATGCTGCTCCATTGTTGATGTTGTTGCGACTGATGCCTTTCTTCCTAGCGCTCCAGTTACATGTTGAGCCACCGATAGTGTTGGATTGTGTTGTGGGTTGAATTGGAGCGTGACGGCCGGAGGCTGGGGTACCTGCTGGCCCAGTTTGTTATAACGAATTTTACTGCTAGGGACTGTTGAAATGTCGGTGTCTGCCTTACTTGTTTGGTGGTGAGGTTTCTTCAACGTTGAACAAGGGCCAGGGTTGGTCTCTACATCTCCGCAGCTAATTAGAGTGTAGCACAATAGGTGTTGTAGCGAGGTTGTGCCAGAGTATTTGCCCAGTCGCGGCGTCTTCCCGATATATGAAATAGACCAGGCAGGAATGGTGACAGAAATTTCACTCGTGTGTGATTTCTGTGTGACGAGGTCCCTCAATACTTGTTTAGGGTTGACCTGGTACACTACCGGACCCCTCTGCACCTGTATATCAGCATAGCCCCTCTGGATGTTGAGAAGGACGATACATAGAGAGAGGGCTATGCCCGCACCCTTCATCCCTCCCGCCATCTTGCGACCTATGGGCCTCATTATCGCCTCCCTTCTTACTCGCGACAGCACGCTGTAATAGGTACTTCGCTCTAAAGACAGGTTCGTCATAGAGGGCGCGATTATCACACTCTGTAACTATCTCTTCCTCCTCTATCATGTCAGCCATAATCACCTCACTCAGAGCCGTAATACGACCGTGGGTAGCTTGGACGTTTTCTAATCTAGCCTCCAATTCCTCTAGTTCAGCAGTAGTGATGAAAGTGTTGACGTCCACAATTAGCAGGTGCAGCAGCAGCAACAGCATCAACAAAAGCAACAACACCAGCGACAACTACAACAGCAACAACAACAACAATCCAAACGAACCCAGCAGCAGCATTCATATCAAAGGCAACACCAGGTGTGGCAGCAGCAGCGACCACAACAGCAACAACACCGAACACAACAGCAATCTTTATCGTCGGCAACGAGAGAAGATAATACAGTGCCAGCTACACCATCCTCAAATTTACCTACACAAACTGAACCAAATGAAGGAGCCAATGCAAGGGAAAACCCATGGACTATGGTCAAATGGGTGAATGGCAAGCCTCGCTACTCTAGGGAAGGCGAGCAGGTTCACCCTAGACCGAGAAACCAGCTAGGAATTAAAGGTAGGGGCAAGGATACTGGCCTCAATACCATCAAAAGGCCCCGACTAGCTAGGGTGTTTGCCACAGGATTCAACCCTAGTGTTACTGCTGAGAAGCTCAAGATATACTTGGTTGATAATCTACATATAAATATAGAGGTAAGACAGCTGACCACCCTCTCCAGATCCACTACCTGTGCCTCCTTTTGTATAACTAGGGAATGTCCAGATCCATATGTTTTCATGAATCCTGACCTGTGGCCAGAAGATGCATATGTCAACTGGTACAGAGAACCAAGACAATATCCCAATGAGGAAAGTGCAGAGGCTTCTGGGACTTGGAGGCATCGCACACCACTATCCAACCCGCAGTAATGGAGGAGATACCAACAATGGCAGCAAGTATAAAAGTAACTTCATACAATTGCAGACGACTCCCCAAAACAAAGAGGAATCTCCTGTTGCGACCTGACATTGTATCTACATTAAGGACCAGTGACATAGTCTGCCTTCAGGAAACCTGGTACACAAAACAGGACTTAGGTAATTTGAACATATTAGATAAAGATTTCCATGGGTACGGGGTCTACACTACGGACACACATGATGGTATTGTGGCAGGTCACCCCCCAGGGGGAGTTGCAATAATGTGGAGATCGTGCCTAGATAGTGTAATTAAAACCATGAGACAAATTTAAGCTGGTGTGCGGGAATACAGCTGGAAGTGGGACACAGAAAATTTGCAATATTTTGTGTTTACTTACCGTATCAGTGTGCAGAAAATGAAGAACTTTATTTGGAAAAGTTAGGGGAACTTGGTGGCCTAATTTCTGAATTAGAGATAACGTGTTACTCAGTGGTAGGTGATTGGAATGCTACCCCTCACGAGTTGGCTGGTTCCATGTTTGCTAAACATATGTTAAGGTTTTGTGATGAGCAAGGTTTAATTTTGTCCTCCAAAAACCTGCTTCCAGAAAATAGCTATACATATGTTAGTGAAGCATGGGAGACCAGGTCGTGGCTTGATCATGCAATCTCTAGCTCTGACTTTCATGACTCTATCTCAGAAATGGCCATAAGATACGACATTACGGATGACGACCACATACCTATAGAATTAACAATCCAAATTAATAAGGCACCGGAAATAACAGAAACTAGCAATAGCATCAAGGCAAAAGTTCCATGGAATGTAATCTCAAATGAAGAGTGCCAAATGTACTGTGATAAAACCAAAGACTTATTAAATAGGGTGCATTATGATGGTAATGGTGTAGCACAATGCAGGGATCCAAAATGTAGTGATGCACAACACAGAAAGGACATTATTAAATTTTACAATAGTATAATAGATTCTTTATCAACAGCGGGGGAAAGTATTTTTAATAGCCATAAATATAAGTCCTCATTCAATAAGCCAGGTTGGCAAGACTATGTGGCTGACCTGTATCAGGCCTCCAGAGATGCTAGGTCTCATTGGCTTGAAGTAGGTCAGCCCAGACAGGGGCCTATATTTGAACTTCACAAAAGAGCAAAGGCTAGGACCAAATATGCCATTAGATTTATTAAGCAAAATGAAACCCAATTAAGGAAGGAAGCCCTTGCAAAGAGTCTGGCAGAAAAGGATACTAACTGTTTTTGGAAGGACATCAGATCCATGCAAAATTGTAACACACCATTACCTGTCAGTGTTGAGGGGGTTACGGGTGAAGAGAACATTGCTGACTTATGGAAAACTCATTTTAAGGAACTACTTAACAGTGTAAACCAAAGGTCTACTAATGGTGCAATTCAATATGTGAAAGATAGTAATTATGAAGACATTAAAGTGACTGAAAGTGATCTTGAGAATGCCATAAGAAAACTTAATCTAAACAAAGCTTGTGGGCTGGATGGTATATATGCAGAACATCTTAAATATGCAGATAAGTTGTTAATAGATAAACTTAGTTCTTGCATCACCAGTCTATTTACGCATGGTGTCCTGCCGGAGTCTATGATATCCGTAATACTTGTTCCTGTCATTAACGATAAATCAGGTAAAATTACAGCTAAAGACAACTACCGCCCAGTAGCACTTGCTAGTGTGGTGAGTAAGGTAGTTGAAATGATATTGCTAGAAAGAATGTCTGCATATTTATTAGTGGCCCCTCCATCATTGACGAACATGCCTATTACATAAGGCATCCTCTTCAAACACTCATCCGCCGTAGTTTTGAATCTACCGCGCAGAGCATCTAAAATATGAGGAGCCTTCATCATGAGCGCACGTGACCTCACTCATGGCTTCAGTCATTATGAATTGGGTTCTCACTACGAAAAAACTTCGTAAAAAATAAAAATAAAAAGAAAATAAGAATAACTATTCAATAAGCTTTCCATAATATCGTGGATGTACTTGTGTGGTCTTTGACCAGACGCTGACTCAGGCGTCATTCTTCCTTCTCTGCTCTGCGCTCAGCCTGCCCGGACGTGTCTCCCCACGCTCCGCTGGTTCCGCATTTGTTGCATCCCTAGTGAGTTTTTTCTCATTTGTTTACTCCGGGATGTATCGAGTAAGGTTAGGATATGCGTAGCAGGAGTGTCCTGGGCTGGTTGCCCGCAGTGCAGTGTATTTTGGGTCGTGTGTTTGGGGCATCTATTTCGGATGTACCCTCGTGGTCCTGTTGTGGACTTGTGAACTTTTTCACTGTTAGCTAGCTTTGTGATGCAGGCGGCTTTCATTACGCGTTATTATTGCTTCCTTTTATCTTTCTGATGAGGTAGCTTATTTTTGCTGACGTTCCCAGCGTAGTTTTCTGGGTCCCGAGTCAGTTCTTCCCTTTGCCGGAAGTGTTTGCTACAGTGGTGTGTTGACGGTGGTTCCTGTTGTGATATAATTCAGTGCTTTTTGTTTATATTACGACATGCTTACTTTTATGTCCGTCTGCCTAGGCCTAGCCAGCCTCTCGTAGCTTTGCCACATGTACAAGTGTTATTGATTTATGTTATAAATATGTACTACTGTGTCATGTGTGTCCTGGTTTAGTTGTGTATTGGCTAATTCCACGGACTATTTATGTGTCCTGGTTTAGTTGTGTATTGGCTAATTCCTCGGACTATGTTGGGCCCGGCGTTAGTTGTGTTTTGGCTACGCCTCGGTCCTGTTTTGCGTTCAGATGGTATCTGGACGGGGTGGGTTATTTCCGGCGGATTTTTCTCGGTTACACCATGAAAAACCCTGCTGGTTGCCGAGTTTTAGCCACGCGTGGTTTAAAAACAGGCTTGTTTCCCCGGCGAGTGGGTGTCTGTGGCTCCCCAGGACTGCGTCTCTGTGGTGCCTGTTTCAGGCCCCTTATGAATCCCGGCGGGATGGCTGTACCCATCTAACAGTGTTCATATGGACACGTGTTTCTAGTTTTTTCGGTTTTGCAAAGCCAATAAAGAACCTAAGCTGTTGTTGTTTTTCCTCCCCGGCAATCTTTTACAAAGAAGTGGGGATAGGATTGGTTGGGGTTAACTTTAAATCACCCGGCGGGTGCAACCTGGAAGGGTGGGATGAACGAATTTACAATAGAAATTCAGTTTAGTTGACCAGACTTTGAGGGATGCATTGTGTATCATCTTCAACATACGGCGAATTAAGGCACAATTGGGGTTAACGTTTTTAAACTATTATTCACACCCGGCGGGTGCTCCCTGGAAGGGTGGGAATAACGAATTTTCAATTCAGTTAGTTAACCAGACAATTGAGGGATACGTTTTGTATCGCCGCCTTCAGCTTAAGGCGTAATTGGGGTTAACAGTTTTTAAACTAATATTCACGCCCGGCGGGTGCTCCCTGGAAGGGTGGGAATAACGAATTTACAATTCAGTTAGTTAACCAGACAATTGAGGGATACGTTTTGTATCGCCGCCTTCAGCATACGGCGATCTAAAAAGATACTTCGGGAGTAGTTAGGTCTCGTATATGTGTCAGGCTTTCCAGTTTTTGATCTACGAGATGATTCGGGGGCCGGCGTGTTTTTTAGTTTTTTTTTCCAAAAATTGTATCTTGTAACAAACACCACCGGGAAGACTAAATCAATTATAAACGCCATGCGGGTCTTTATATTATGTCAGAGGGTATTCATAAATCTTTTTGGACAAGTTAAGATAATTTGAAATCTTTTACTTAGGAACCCCACCGCGTAGCGAGCCGTAGTCGTTGTGGATTGCGTCTCGTTACCCGGCGGGTTATTTAACACTTGTGTGCGGACATGTTGGATTAACCTTATGAGCATTAATTCCTGGAAATTTTATTTTTTTCCAGAGCTGGGTCCCGGCGGGTCTATACAGAACCTGGAGTAAGTTTCCCACCAGTCTCTGTCATGGCTACCTTTGCCCCGGTTTTTGCTTTATGCATTACGCCCTCCTTTTTACGCCCTCCTTTTTGCGCACACCCTTTGTATAAAATGTGTTAAATGTCTCGACCGCTCAAGGGGTCTGTTGGTGATGCGAAACTGTACCTTTTGCTCTCAACTCAGTTTAAAAGTCTTACAAGACAATGACAAGACCGCGGCGGTCGCCTTACGGGAGGTCAGGCAGCAGATGACCGCTTATACTACTATTGTGGCTCATAAGTCACTTCAATGCGATAACGTCCAGTTATGGGATAAGTTACTAGTTGAGCACCCTCCCCTTAAACGTCCCTCTAGAGTAACTGTTCGTAAACCGACAGAGACTGGACAGGGCTCTATACTTGCTCCAGCCCCAGGCACAGCTAAGCGACAGCGAGAACCGACGCCCCCGGTGGCAGCCTCCTCGTCACGGGCGAGATCTAAGTCCAGGTCCCCGCTTAGGCAGCAGCCGCCGAGTCTCTCTTCTTCACCAACGAGCAAGAAGAGTATGACAGAGGGGTCAACAAGTGAATATAGCGAGAAATCCTCTAAACCCAAGAGCAGTTCGCGGTTGCACCGTAGCCACAAATTTTCCCGGAAGGACTAACATGATCGAAAGGCCTCCCGGCGTTCACCGGAGTCTAGTACCTCTCGTCATACCTCTACCCCCGACAGAGCTAGTGTGCAATCTCATAGGGAGAATTTAGTACCAGTACCAAAAGATAGTTTACCTCTTAGTATTTTAACTCTAGATTTGGAGAGTTCAGTGGACAGTGATCGTCCACTGGCAGAGTCAAGTGGGAACTCCATAATTGAGGGTATGTCAGACTCCCAAGGGAGTGCAGGCTAAGGCTTCGGTGTTTGGCGGTTTTCTCAACCTATGGCTAGAACTACACAAACAGTGGCTGATGTCCACTGGGACGCGGCGATCCCATCATCTATTCCAGACTTGTCTTTACAACAAGATGAGACTCCGGCTTCGGCGGAATCCTCTCATGGTGAGCCGGATGACAAAGACGATGTATCTATTATCTCATACATGGAGGTGCAGGAGTCAGGGTCAGTTTTAGACGCCGCACAGGATCGTAATGATTCACCTCTGAGTTCATCATCGAATAAATTTGTCACAGCAGAGGAAATAGATGGGCTGCTAGTTAATGCTCTCACTAAATTTTTTGCCCAACAGCCAGAGACTCCTACAGTGGACCCGGGAGCTCCTATGACAGGTTCTAACGTCCGGCCTCTGATGACTTCTATTGCTTTGACTCAGATCCCTCACCCTCCCTCTATATCACCATCGGTGGTCACTAGGCCTGCTACGGCGGCACTGACTACTTCGAATGTAAGGGTTATAACGGATGTCAATCCTCCCCCTTTCGATAAAGTACCTATGAGAAAGGTAGCTATGCCCTTACTGTATGGCCCAGATGAGTCATGGGTTCACTTGATTCCCACTAATCCAGAGGTCGCTCAACCTACCTTGTCAGGGGAACTTCCGGTGCCACGTGAGTGGGTAATACAAGGCAATAAATCTAAAAAATTAAGGGCCTTGGATACTTTGGGGAATGTACTAGATGTTAATGTTAAGGCCATTCCTAACTATTATCACCATGACAATTTTGTTTATACTGCTAAACCTGCCCTACCCCCTGCCTCAGCTTCGAAACTGTTTTCTGACTGGTCCAAGCACGATGGTTTTAATGACATAAAGACACTATCAACCCTCACACCAGAACTTGATTTGCAAACGGTCACAGACTCAGCCGCTAATCCAGTGTTGAAGGTGGGGCAGTTGGGTCCGGGACCTTCGGTGGATTGGGAGACGGAGGCTCAGAACTTTGCGACCACCTTCACCTCAAAAACTTCCCACCAGATCCCTCAGGATAGTCATTCTTGGTTTTCAATGCCAGTGTGTTCTGCCGGCAGAGTCCCTTCGGCTTTGTTTGCTTTCTTAGCTGCCCCCAAAATCAATCTATGTGAACTCAAGGATCCTTTCACTACCCCTTCCCCTACTCACCTAGACCGAGAATTTAGGCTACGGGGGAAAGCATTTAGACTGTTCTCACAGTACATTGTGACGCAACAGGTGGCGAAATCGATGCTCCGGTCCACTCAGGCAATCGCAGACGCGGATGCTAGAAGATCGGTTGAACTGTCTCGGCGACTGCTCCTTCAGTCGTCTATTCAGTCGTTGGGTGACATACGCACAGCCTTGCTTGAGGCGGTGCGAGCACGACAAGATCTCAGGATGTCCTTAGTACGGAGGCTTCCTGATAGAATTGCGAATCAGGTGGTCATGTCACCAGTGCTCACTCCCTCTTTAATATCCCCTGAGGTGTGGAGAACCGTGTTTAATATGGCTCAGGCCTTTAAACATAGTCCCGCCCCTTCTAGGAAACCTGCCTTTAACTTCCCCAAACCCAAGCCAGTCGCAAAAGCACAGCCGGGGGGATCTAAGCCCTTTCATCTACCTAAGTCCTCCTCCATTCAAGGTCAGTACAGGTACAAACAAGGTAAGTTTACAGGTCAGAAAGGACGAGGCTATAATAAACCAGGTCAGGGCACGTCTTCTGCCAACGCCAGCCAGCCGGCGAAGCATCCACCACCACCACCTCCACCACCATCAAAAAACTAATGTCTCTCTCACTCCCGGGGCTGGTCTCAAGGCGGGTGGATCCAAGGGTAGTACAGCCGGCGAACCCTTGTCTGCTAACTGGGTCGTTCCGAACGTGTCACCAAGCATGGCCGTTAAACACTTGGGCAAGGATGGTGGCACGCAAAGGCATCACTTGGCAGTGGCTCCGGCGACCTCGTTTACGTCAGCCGACAACGGCGAATCTAGTTTCTTTAGAGGTGGATCACTGGTCACGGAAATGATCGCCAAGAATGTCATCATCCCGGTCCCTCAAAATTACCCAGTCTTCACATCCAAGCTATTTTTGGTTCCCAAAAGGGCCAGTGTTCAGATGAGACCCGTCGTAGACCTGTCGTATCTGGTACTCCACAATCACAACGAGTCCTTCAGGATGCTGACAGTGCACCAAATTAGGCTAACACTTCCGCCGGGAGGTTGGATGTGTTCCTTAGACCTGACAGACGCTTATTGGCACGTCTCGGTAAACAAAAGATTTCAAAGGTTTCTGGCCTTACGGATAATGCATTAGACTTATGTTTTTCAGAGGATGCCATTCGGATTGAACCTAGCACCTCACTTATTCACGAAATTAGTCCGGCAAACACTGATGCCCTTGTTACAACAAGGGATCAGGATTTTATGGTACCTAGACGACTGGCTGGTGGTGGCACAGACAGAGCAAGTATGCATAAATCATGTCAACATAACATTAAACCATGTCAAAACTCTAGGGTTCAAGGTAAATCTGGTAAAGTCAAACCTTGTTCCCTCACGAGTAGTTCAGTGGATAGGGCTGGTTTGGGACACAGCTACTCTCACTCTGAGTCAGAGTGTGGACAATCGAAACAGATTTCGCATGAAACTGTTCAGGTTCCTTCACAGTCTGACTACGACACGGAGAATCTGGGAGTCTCTGGTCGGCTCTCTCAACTGGATTCAACTAACGGTAAAGTTGGGCCGGTGGAGGGTAAAACGTGTAAAATTGGAAGGCAACAGATGTTTTCCGCTATTGCCGGCGGAAAAATTATGGCCCATACCAAAATTAATCCACAACTTACTAGCGGTCTGGGCGAAGAGGGAAACGTTGCACTCAGTAATGTCATGGACCTCTCCTCCGCCGACGGTATGGGTAGACACGGATGCGTCAGGAACGATAGGTTGGGGCTTTCAGTCAAACCAAGGGCACCAGGGTCAAGGGCTTTGGTCCCATTTAGAAATCTCCCACATCAATGTCAAAGAATTACTAGTCCCCTTATATTTCCTTCAGGCTCACGGCTCTACTTTATGGGGCAAGTCGGTGGCCTTCAGAATGGACAATCTGAATGCGGTTCACTGTATTCAGAAACAAGGGTCAACGAGATCTCGGAAGTTACTAAACGTGTCAGAAAAGATTTTTATTCTAGCCAACAGGCTGGACATTCATCTTCACGCATCTTATCTCCCAGGCATAGCAAACGTCTGGGCAGACGCTCTGTCTCGGAGACAGAGCACAACAGTAGAATGGGCGCTCAAGCAAACCATTTTCGACCAAATGATTGCGGTGCCTTACCATCTCCAAGTGGACTCGTTTGCGTCAGAGGAGACTCACAAACTCCCACTGTACCTCACCCGCCGGACGATAACGCCGGCGGGCGGGCCAGATGCACTGGTGACAGACTGGAACAGGTGGAGTTCCATTTATCTGTTTCCGCCGCCAGACGCGTCTCTAATGTGCCACGTAGTAAACAAACTACAGGATTATCGGGGCGTAGTCTTGCTAATCGCGCCCCTGTGGCCGGCGCAGTTGTGGTACCAGCAATTGAAAACGTGGTGCCCGCACCCGATGTCACTCCCGGTCGGGTTTTTCCACTTAGACACAATTGGCAACCTAGAGACCTTGCTGACTTTTGCATTATGGACATTCAGGAGGCCAAGTGGCTAGCACCATATGGTAGAGACGTGACCAATAAATTCATGAATCAATATACCCAGTCTACAAAGCGACAGTATCAGTCGCATTGGCAAGCCTTTACTTCTTGGATTCTTAGAACAGAACAAACTGTGCCCTCGGTGGCTTTGGTTTTTAATTATTTAAATTATCTGTTCGAGCAGAAACGTTTATCTGTAGTAACGTTAAAAAATCACTTAACAGCGATTAGGATGCCATTTTGGGACCTTACCGGTCTCTCAATACCAGTCGCGGAGGAAACAGGTTTTATGAGGGCATGTTTTAAACTCCGCCCACCTCCCCGTCAGCTCATGCCTACCTGGTCTCTGGACAAAGCATTGTCGTTACTTCATTCCCGTCTGTACCAACATACTGCAGATTTTACATTACTTTTAAAAAAGGCAGTATTCCTTATGGCTTTGGCTACTGGGAACAGAGTATCTGAGCTGGCGGCGATGAGCAACACACCTAATTGCCTCAGGTTTGGTAGGCTTAATTAATGAGTGTATTCACATTGCACCTTCCCCAGGGTTCATAGCCAAGAATGAGCACAGTGAACACGTGTTTTCAGAGTTCTCGGTGCCGGCGTTGAAAAGGGGAAAGGTACACCATAATTTATGTCCAGTGCAAGCTCTAACCAAATATTTGAGGGTGGCACCTCTAAATCACCAGGGTTCTTTATGGGTAGCAAGTACGGGTAAACGCTTGATGAAACGTAAACTGGCTTCTCTCTTGGTCGAGGTCATTAAAGAGAGTAATCCCGGCGTTGTGGGTAGGGCCCACAATTTACGCAAGTGGGCAGCCTCGTTACGTTTCCTTAACAAATTTTCTGTTGAAGATATTACGTCCACACAGTTGTGGGCCTCTAATCATACGTTTTTGACTCGATACCTTTCAGTAGCTCTAGACAAACCTTCCTTGCCATGTATAGCTTTAAGGCAGAGGGTCTAGGTGGCCCCTAAGTCACTTATTGTTTAATTTCAAGAAAAGGGGGGGGGGGGGGGTGCAGTCAGTGTAACATAGGACACCCTAGACCCCGCCGGAGTATGTGAGCTGTGATACTGTTTATGGGTGTTGTGATATGAAAATTTCTCTGTACTATTCATTACAGGAAATTGTGCTAGTACAATTGTAGTACAAACAACAGTGTTGTTGTAAGTAGTTTTTGGCTGTGAAGCAATCAAATTTTAAGCATTGGATATATTTTGCAAGATATATCCACTAGTTTTATGGGGTTTATATGTGCACATGTAAACTTATAAGTTTTAATTTTTTCACCACTTATTTTAAGTGGGGTGCCTTATTAACTGGCGGATCTGTACTCAGAATCTCAGAGTTAACCCTTTTTTATCAAGCAGGCTTCTTTGAAGCACGCTCCTGCTTGTACCCCCTTTTTGTATATATGTGCTGCGCCAAAATATATATCTTTTCGAAGTAAGAATACTATGTGGTTGTTTGATTATCTGCTTTTGCTAGAGTTATGATATGATTACGAATGTCCCCCTCCAGTCTTAGATATCAGGCATAATCGTCAATGATGGAGGGGCCACTAATAAATTATAGGTTTGACTCCTGTAAGGAGATAAAGAAAACCTAATATTTAGTAGTGCCCCCGTAACCATTGACGACTGGGGCCCTCCCGACCTTCCCCTTCCCATTCGTTGATGTATTAAGGATTTTGGTTTACTTGATATGTCAGTGAAGGAAGAATGACGCCTGAGTCAGCGTCTGGTCAAAGATCCACACAAGTACATCCACGATTATATGGAAAGCTTATGAATAGTTATTCTTATTTTATTTTTGTTTTTTATTTGTTACGAAGTTTTTTCGTAGTGAGAACCCAATTTCATAATGACTGAACTATGAGTGAGGTTGCGTGCGCTCATGATGAAGGCTCCTCAATTTTTTATGCTCTGCGCGGTAGATTCAAACTACGGCGGATGAGTGTTTGAAGAGGGTGCCTTATGTAATAGGCATAATCGTCAATGATTACGGGGCCACTACTAAATATTAGGTTTTCTTTATCTCCTTACAGGAGTCAAACCTATAGTTTAGGTATAGTTTTTCGGTATTGCTAATGGTCAGGAAGGATAGTAGACTTGAATAAGAATAGGGGTTGGTTCATAATCAGATCATAATTCACCTGTGTGACGTCTACCAGCGTTGGCAGAATCGCCTCTCGTTAGCCACTAGCGCTCGCCAGGGACATCGAAATGGGCTACAGTTATCAGAGAATGTTGTTCTTTCTTTCCTAGTACTCGCATTGTCACAGACAGTCCAGTGGTGGTCTTTATTTTCGTCTGTGACAACGGGAAGTATTTTATATCATTAATAGAATATAAGATGCATTGTGTAAAGTTCTAAGGAGAGAGAGAGGCGAGAGCGTGGTGGTAATATGTGCGTGTGTATGTATGTGTTGCCTTCCTCGCTCGGAGGAGTTTTCCCACGCCCTTGATTGGCTGGCGGATCCTGGCGCGTCCTAGGGACGCTGCTGCCTTGTGACGTATCGGCCCGTGATTGTCCGACCATCGCGCCCTTGCGGGCTCCTGTGTAACTAACCTCCTCCATGAGGGTTCCCAGGAGCTGCTCTCCTCAGGACAGGCTTGGTGCGCGTGCTTCTAACATCCCTTTGCATACTCTCCCCCGATCACCACCTTTATCACTGTTTCTGTTATGCCCTGTTTTTCTACAGGTTTAACTTGGGTAATGTGAGTTCTAAATTGACTGGGTATATAAGGTTGCATGCACAATACAAGATATGAGGAATAGAGAACACAAAGAAACACATGGTAGCAAGTTACATGATCACGTTTATTGATATACCACTGCAGAATACTTGTGTAAGACAATATAATAGAATTGAACAACACTAGCATAAGTGGATCTGGATGGAGCCTAGTCTCCCACTTCCAACGTTCAGGTATTAATCTTCTGATCACTGGCTTTGATTTCACAGGTTTATATACCGAAGACCATCAATGTTACTTATAGATTCATATTCACTGTTAGATTTATTACTGGTAGCTCTGGTGCACAAGTAGTAGTTCACAGACTAGATTAGACACACGTATTTTTAGAGCACGGGAATTCTAGTAACCTCAGGGGGTACTGATCTAAGTTTTATATCCTTGTCTCAGAAATACATAGAACGCAAATCAGTGGGCGAACGTTAGATATCACTTGAGTTTTAATATCTGAATAAAGTAATTACGAGAGTCAAGGTCGCCTGTTAATTAAAGAGCACTGATCGCTTAGTACGTCCCAAATGGAATGGTTAAGTATGAATTACACTGGGCAAGGTCTTAGCCACTTCGTAGAAATATTAATTAGTGAATCTAAAACAGCACAGTAATATGTAGTACTGCTAAAGGGAATCTTGGGTAGTATCTGATGGGTCTGGTCCTGGTTATCTTGCGTCCATGATGTTGGGGGCTAACGACTGGTTCCGCGGCCGTCCAGGGGGGCCATATGTGTGAAGTTCTTCAATACGTGGGCAGGTCCTTCTATCCAAATCTGCCACGGAGTCTGCCGGTTCTGGGATCTCACTCCGGAACAACACAAGGGCAGAGCTAGAAATTAACTGCAGGGTAGTGACCCCTGGTTGGTGTCTAGCTTTCAACTGATTTGACTGGGGGCGGGAGTTAGATTTATAGGCTCGGTTCTGGACCCTGTAGACAGTAGGGATCTCGAGTCTTATGGACTTAATTGAGCTCTCAATAGATATGGGGACTAGGTAAGATGGTATTTACTGTTGTGGCACAGGGCGATAGGAAGCCTTTATATTTTCATATAACTGAGCCTTAGTAAGAGGTACTATTTTGGCTATACTGGACGTATTTAGGGGAGAGAGACTGGATCTACTTTGCGAGGAGGATGGGGACAGCTGTGATAGGAGCGTCTCTCTAGATTGTTCAATCTTCATTCTATGGTATAGCTGAGGTGCTAATTTAGTGATCAGAGCATGCAAGGAAGGTAAATGGTTTATTGTGAGGTAATAGAGGTTAGTAAAGGTGTTAGTCATTCATGGTTAGTTCATTGATAGGAAGAATTCCTGTGCTACCTGGCAATGACTCGAAAGTCAAAACAGGGGCCAGGTATACCTCCGCGGGGGTGGGGGTCTCCCTCCTCGGGTGGGCAAAAAGGGGGAGCTGGGCGCCCTCTCTCTGATATAGTCGTCCGGCGGCTGTGGCTAGGGGCTTGCCATATCACCAGTGTTTGTAATAACCCTCTGTGTATGAGACAGATGTGAGTGTCTTTAATACCAAAACCGAAGGTGCCTTAGCTAGCTGGTTTTACTCGGCTGGTTATTAATTGTAGGTTTTGCTGGATATGGTGGAGACTGGGTTGCTAACTCTGCCACATTTATCTGGAAGTATGGCAATAGAAGTTAGTTACTGGCGGGGCGGCTAGCCTCACAAGAATCGAGAAGCGCGGGTGTCTTAATGAGAGGGGGGGGAAGAGTTCAAGGGCTACAGGGAAATTTTGCCCCTAAGGTCCCTGGGCGTGGGGGTGGCATTAGGCTACAATTGATATGGAAGTTTGAAAAGGCAGTAGAATACGTTAGCCAAATGCTACCGGGGAATGCAACTATGGGGTGGTATATGAGTCTGGAAAAGATAGAGTTATGTGATCAGTCAGAGGGTTATGGATACTATTAGTTGGCCCTGGGAACTGCGTTTTCTATTAAATATAAAATACCAACCACAGCGGCAGTTCGTAGGGGTACTTAGTTATTGTTTCGGGGTACTTATGACAGATACTGGTAACCAGGTTATCTTATACAATCTCTGGTTGGGGTAAGAGGTGTAAGACACGAAATAAATTGGCGTAGTGTGGGCTGTGGATACGAAGGAGGCAAGGGGAAGACGTATGACAATTGTGGAAAGTAAATGAAAAAAGGTGAACACAATGGCGGATAAAAATACTTAACCTAAGGATTGCATACATAGATTTATGGGGCGATGGGTCTTCAGAAGCTTAGTCTGGCAAGACAAGATGTTAGGGAATGTTAATATTAATACTTAGTTACTAGAGGAGCAATGCAAGGGGCGACTGAGCACGGGTTACATATATCTATACTCGTCATGGAAAATGATATACGAGGTCTAGGGACAGCGTGGGTGTTTTAACTTCTAAGATATATAACATCTACTTCTCGGATGCAAGAACATACATAGATATAATTATGGCTGTCTGATGTGTTGGCATTGGCTCAACGTCGGGACAGGCATGGGTGTTTTTAATATGAATGTATATTCCTGTTCATCATCTTTGTAGTTAGGAGTGTAGGACACGAGGGGGTAAGTGTACGTGAGGTGTGGAAAATGGTCAGTTTTAGAAAAGGTAAATGGGTGTGTCCTGGAGCTGTTTAGCCCTGCGGGCTTGGGCCTGTCTGAAATGGCTGGCTCGGTCAGCTGGTCCTTTCGTTCTGTGGACCTTTCCTTTGGTGTTTCTGTGTGGTGTTCGTTCATGGCTTCTGTGGTGGGCTTCTCGTTCTGGGGCATTTTACTTCCCTCTCCTTCATTATAGGCTCGTCCTCGAGCCTCAAGGGTGAAGTAAAAAGAAGCATAGTCAGAAAAATGTAGGTTAACAAGAAAAGTAGTATGACTAAGGGAAAAAAATAATATATACAGTATATGGAAAACATGTAAATTTAAGAAAGGACAGATACTTAAGAACACAGGAAATTAAGAAGAGGTAAAGTGTTTAACAATGTATAAAGCAAATTTAAAAGATAGTCAGAAAAGTGTAGATTAACAAGAAAAGTATTATGACTAAGGGAAAAACAATACTATATACAGTATATGGAAAACATGTAAATTTAAGAAAGGACAGATAATTAAGAACACAGGAAATTAAGAAGAGGTAAAGTGTTTGACAATGTATAAAGCAAATTTAAAAGATAGTCAGAAAAGTGTATGTAACAAGAAAAGTAGTATGACTAAGGAAAAAAAATAATATATACAGTATATGGAAAACATGTAAATTTATAGAATCATGCCCAATCGCTTAGGAATTGAAAACATTCGAAACAATTTAGTACAATAATATCCTCATCATCAGGGGGGGGGGGGGGGTATTTAGGGTCGCCGTTAGTTTGGGTGACGGTCTGGTAATAGGGGGTGGTGGTTCACTTTCACTTTGGAAGGGCGGGGTGGATATACCGTTAGTTCTTGTCGTTAGGAATGTGGGTCTGGGGGCGAGCTGGCCCGGGGCCAGTTTTGGAGGGGGGGTCTAAGTGGTTTCGGTCGGGGGTAGTGATAGGGGGGTTTTAAAGATGAAACGGGCAGGTCGAGTCGGGGTTGTTGTTGCGGAAGAGGTTGGTGCTGGGGAGGGGTTGAATTGTGTAGAGAGTTGTGGTCGTGAGTGGGGTTTGGGGAAGGGTGAGTAAGGCTGAAGGTTGAGAGTTTACTATGATCGGGTGGTTTGGAGGTTTGGTGTGTGGGGATTTGATAGGGAGATGGTGGGGGGGTCTGGGCAGGCAGGGTTGTGGTTTGAGAGGGGTTGAATTTAGACTGATTTTATTTCCGGGAGAGACATGGATGGGATTTAGAGGAGTGGTTGAAGTTGAGAGATTGATTATGTTGTTTGGGGCGAGAGAGAGAGTATTTTGGGGTTTAGCCAAGGTGGAAAAAGTTTTGTGGTTGGATTGGGATGGGAGTGGTATTTCGTCGAGCGGGATCTTTGGGGAGGGAATTTGGGGCGGGTGGGGTAACGGTGAAGAGGGGGAGGTTGAAAGTTTAGCTGGGTTCATGATGGTGGGGGACCGACTGGTGAGCAGGTGTTCGGTACACATGAGGGGGGGGAAATCACTTTGGTGGGAGTCACGCGTGAGCGGGGGGATTAACGGCGCGTGTGGGAGGATCAGAGTGGTGGGGTGTGTCGGTGGCAGTGACGGTTTGCTTAGAGGTTATCTGGGGTTGGTGGGTTTGTCTGTCATGAGGGGGTGAGTCAAGTGTGGGGTTTTGAAGTTTATTAGGGGTGTGAATTGAGGGTGGTGGAAGGGAGCTACTGACGGTAAACTGTCACAAGGGAGATTTTGTTGGTGGGGGAATAGCTGAGTATTTCTGGGGGAAGGGGGGGAACATAGTTGGGTCCCTAGGTCGTCACGCGTGAGGGGAGGGTTAACGGCGCGTGTGGGAGGGTCAGGGTGGTGAGAGGTGAGCGAGTTAGGAAACGGGATTTGTTGGGGGGACTGCGGCGGGTTGGTGGGGGAAGAGTTAGGTGTAGAACAGGGGTTATTGGTAGAGGACTGATGTATTGATTTGGGGTTGTTAACAGGACGAATTTTAGGAATCTTCTTGGTGGCAGTCACGGTCTGGTTAGCGGTTATCTGGGGTTGGTGGGTTTGTTTGACATTAACAGGACGAGTTTGGGGAATTTTCTTGGTGGCAGTCTCGGTCTGGTTAGAGGTTATCTGGGACTGGTGAGTTTGTTTGACATGAGAGGGCGAGTCAAGTGTGGGGTTTCGAAGTTTTCTAGGGGTGTGAATTGTGTGGGGGTGGAAGGGAGCTACTGACTGAAAACTGTCACAAGCTACCGACGGAAAACTGTCACAAGGGAAATTTTGTTGGTGGGGGGATAGCTGAACATTTCTGGGGTCATGGGGAAAATATGTTGTGGTAGGCCTACATAGGTAGGCATAGCTAGAATACGGGGCTTGTTGGGGGGGCTGCGGAGGGTTGGTGGGGGAAGAGTTCACTGGGGTTGGACTTTCACCGGAAGTCATTTTGGACGGGTGCACGGAGTCTTGGATAGGGGCTAAAAGGTTGGATAGGGGATTCATCGAACTGCGTAGGCATTCTTCTCTGATGGAGAGCATATGTTCTTCGAATAAGCCATACGGGTCGAGATGGGCGGTGATGTGGGGTGGGAGGATGTTTAACAATGCGGTGAATAAGAGTTCATTTTGTTGGTCGTAATCTTCATAGCTATACGTGGTCCTCACGTATCTGTAGAGTTGTATGAGGGTCACATTTATATCCCCTTCATACTTGATCTCGTCGACTTTTATTATTTTGGGGGCGACGGGGGAACCCAAAAGTGGATCTAAAGTCCGGATCACGAAGGATCGAAACTGGTTCCAGGTACTCTCTGGCGTATTCTGTGTCACCATTTGGTGAATAAATTCTTTAAAGGTAGGCTTATCAACAAGTTGGGAAACGGCTTCTCCCAACTGTACAATATGCAAAATTGCCATGGCGATTTTTTCGCGGTCATTATGAAGTACCATATCGTACACTGGCTTTATTATGTCTAAGTAACTGGTGATATCATATGTGTTTACATCATACTTGGGAATGTGTGCGAGTGGCTGAAGATTTCGCGATGTTGCCATGCTTCTACTGTTCCAAACTTGCAGTGTAATGCAACCTTTTATCCGAATCAAGAACCACCGCTGCCGCCAATGTTATGCCCTGTTTTTCTACAGGTTTAACTTGGGTAATGTGAGTTCTAAATTGACTGGGTATATAAGGCTGCATGCACAATACAAGATATGAGGAATAGAGAACACAAAGAAACACATGGTAGCAAGTTACATGATCACGTTTATTGATATACCACTGCAGAATACTTGTGTAAGACAATATAATAGAATTGAACAACACTAGCATAAGTGGATCTGGATGGAGCCTAGTCTCCCACTTCCAACGTTCAGGTATTAATCTTCTGATCACTGGCTTTGATTTCACAGGTTTATATACCGAAGACCATCAATGTTACTTATAGATTCATATTCACTGTTAGATTTATTACTGGTAGCTCTGGTGCACAAGTAGTAGTTCACAGACTAGATTAGACACACATATTTTTAGAGCACGGGAATTCTAGTAACCTCAGGGGGTACTGATCTAAGTTTTATATCCTTGTCTCAGAAATACATAGAACGCAAATCAGTGGGCGAACGTTAGATATCACTAGAGTTTTAATATCTGAATAAAGTAATTACGAGAGTCAAGGTCGCCTGTTAATTAAAGAGCACTGATCGCTTAGTACGTCCCAAATGGAATGGTTAAGTATGAATTACACTGGGCAAGGTCTTAGCCACTTCGTAGAAATATTAATTAGTGAATCTAAAACAGCACAGTAATATGTAGTACTGCTAAAGGGAATCTTGGGTAGTATCTGATGGGTCTGGTCCTGGTTATCTTGCGTCCATGATGTTGGGGGCTAACGACTGGTTCCGCGGCCGTCCAGGGGGGCCATATGTGTGAAGTTCTTCAATACGTGGGCAGGTCCTTCTATCCAAATCTGCCACGGAGTCTGCCGGTTCTGGGATCTCACTCCGGAACAACACAAGGGCAGAGCTAGAAATTAACTGCAGGGTAGTGACCCCTGGTTGGTGTCTAGCTTTCAACTGATTTGACTGGGGGCGGGAGTTAGTTAGATTTATAGGCTCGGTTCTGGACCCTGTAGACAGTAGGGATCTCGAGTCTTATGGACTTAATTGAGCTCTCAATAGATATGGGGACTAGGTAAGATGGTATTTACTGTTGTGGCACAGGGCGATAGGAAGCCTTTATATTTTCATATAACTGAGCCTTAGTAAGAGGTACTATTTTGGCTATACTGGACGTATTTAGGGGAGAGAGACTGGATCTACTTTGCGAGGAGGATGGGGACAGCTGTGATAGGAGCGTCTCTCTAGATTGTTCAATCTTCATTCTATGGTATAGCTGAGGTGCTAATTTAGTGATCAGAGCATGCAAGAAAGGTAAATGGTTTATTGTGAGGTAATAGAGGTTAGTAAAGGTGTTAGTCATTCATGGTTAGTTCATTGATAGGAAGAATTCCTGTGCTACCTGGCAATGACTCGAAAGTCAAAACAGGGGCCAGGTATACCTCCGCGGGGGTGGGGGTCTCCCTCCTCGGGTGGGCAAAAAGGGGGAGCTGGGCGCCCTCTCTCTGATATAGTTGTCCGGCGGCTGTGGCTAGGGGCTTGCCATATCACCAGTGTTTGTAATAACCCTCTGTGTATGAGACAGATGTGAGTGTCTTTAATACCAAAACCGAAGGTGCCTTAGCTAGCTGGTTTTACTCGGCTGGTTGTTAATTGTAGGTTTTGCTGGATATGGTGGAGACTGGGTTGCTAACTCTGCCACATTTATCTGGAAGTATGGCAATAGAAGTTAGTTACTGGCGGGGCGGCTAGCCTCGCACCGACGACCATTGGGTGCAGGGTTGTGAATGTGTTGTAAGAGAATAGATGGCATGCAAGGGGCTAGTAAAGTTCTAATGTTGTTCTGGCCTACTAAGTGAAGGTAGGCTGGATAGGAGTATATATATAAAAGGTTGGAGAGCGTTAGTAATGGACAATTCAAGGATCTTCAAGAGGTATGAGAGAGAGGCTAGGTCGGACAAGAGTCGAGAAGCGCGGGTGTCTTAATGAGAGGGGGGGGAGAGTTCAAGGGCTACAGGGAAATTTTGCCCCTAAGGTCCCTGGGCGTGGGGGTGGCATTAGGCTACAATTGATATGGAAGTTTGAAAAGGCAGTAGAATACGTTAGCCAAATGCTACCGGGGAATGCAACTATGGGGTGGTATATGAGTCTGGAAAAGATAGAGTTATGTGATCAGTCAGAGGGTTATGGATACTATTAGTTGGCCCTGGGAACTGCGTTTTCTATTAAATATAAAATACCAACCACAGCGGCAGTTCGTAGGGGTACTTAGTTATTGTTTCGGGGTACTTATGACAGATACTGGTAACCAGGTTATCTTATACAATCTCTGGTTGGGGTAAGAGGTGTAAGACACGAAATAAATTGGCGTAGTGTGGGCTGGGGATACGAAGGAGGCAAGGGGAAGACGTATGACAATTGTGGAAAGTAAATGAAAAAAGGTGAACACAATGGCGGATAAAAATACTTAACCTAAGGATTGCATACATAGATTTATGGGGCGATGGGTCTTCAGAAGCTTAGTCTGGCAAGACAAGATGTTAGGGAATGTTAATATTAATACTTAGTTACTAGAGGAGCAATGCAAGGGGCGACTGAGCACGGGTTACATATATCTATACTCGTCATGGAAAATGATATACGAGGTCTAGGGACAGCGTGGGTGTTTTAACTTCTAAGATATATAACATCTACTTCTCGGATGCAAGAACATACATAGATATAATTATGGCTGTCTGATGTGTTGGCATTGGCTCAACGTCGGGACAGGCATGGGTGTTTTTAATATGAATGTATATTCCTGTTCATCATCTTTGTAGTTAGGAGTGTAGGACACGAGGGGGTTAGTGTACGTGAGGTGTGGAAAATGGTCAGTTTTAGAAAAGGTAAATGGGTGTGTCCTGGAGCTGTTTAGCCCTGCGGGCTTGGGCCTGTCTGAAATGGCTGGCTCGGTCAGCTGGTCCTTTCGTTCTGTGGACCTTTCCTTTGGTGTTTCTGTGTGGTGTTCGTTCATGGCTTCTGTGGTGGGCTTCTCGTTCTGGGGCATTTTAGTTTCTCTCTCTCAACTTCTTCTTTTCTATTACTTCTCGCCTTTATTCAATTACTTATCCCCTTGGGTTCTGCATATGGTTTCCATAGCCGGCCCATTGTATTGCATGCGCCGTCCTCTGAGATATTTACATGTACTTAGAATAGGTTTGAGGGTTCTTAGTTAGTATAGGTTATGAACTCGGTGTGTCTCCATTATTGATTTAGTGTTTCTGCTCTTTTATTTAATGCTAGACTGGGATAAGGTAACTGTAGTCGTTGTCTCCGATGTGTGTACGGTTTGCTTATACCTACACGACTTCGACCGGTCCTGTGGTGGCCTGGGTTGTCTTTTCGGCTGCGTCCTTTGCGAGTGCAGCATTGTGTTGACTGAGGGCTTTGGCCTGTTCCAGTTCCACACTTTGCTGCCTCTTTGCTTGTCTTTAGAGGGTCGCCAGGATAGAACCAGATACTTGTGATCTGGATCTATCAAGAGAGCACCCCAGTCAATTAACGTAACTTAAAGGATGCAGTCTTAAGGACATCGCTAGGCTACGAGCCTGTCTTGTTCAACCCCAGTTCCTTACCTAGAGTATCCCAGCTAGACATTATTAATTGAGTAGACACTTGTTAGTATTTAATTTATTAGTGGCCCCTCCATCATTGACGAACATGCCTATTACATAAGGCATCCTCTTCAAACACTAATCCGCCGTAGTTTGAATCTACCGCGCAGAGCATTTAAAATCTGAGGAGCCTTCATCATGAGCGCACGTGACCTCACTCATGGCTTCAGTCATTATGAATTGGGTTCTCACTACGAAAAAACTTCGTAAAAAAGAAAAAAAAAGAAAATAAGAATAACTATCCAATAAGCTTTCCATCATATCGTGGATGTACTTGTGTGGATCTTTGACCAGACGCTGATTCAGGCGTCATTCTTCCTTCTCTGCTCTGCGCTCAGCCGGCCCGGACGTGTCTCCCCACGCTCCGCTGGTTCCGCATTTGCTGCGTCCCTAGTGAGTTTTTTCTCATTTGTTTACTCCGGGATGTATCGAGTAAGGTTAGGATATGCGTAGCAGGAGTGTCCTGGGCTGGTTGCCCGCAGTGCAGTGTATTTTGGGTCGTGTGTTTGGGGCATCTATTTCGGATGTACCCTCGTGGTCCTGTTGTGGACAGGTGAAAAAAAAAATTCACAGTTGAGTTAGCTTGTGATGCAGGCGGCTTTCATTACGCGATTATTTCTGCTGCCTTTTATCTTTCTGATGAGGTAGCGTTGCTTTGCTGACGTTCCCAGCGTATTTTTCTTCACTTAGTGAAGTTTTTTCTGGGTCCCGAGTCGGTCTTCCCTTGGTCGGAAGTATTTACTACAGTGGTGTGTTGGCGGTGGTTCCTGTTGTTATATTTCCAGTGTTTTTGTTTATATTTCAACATTTCTTATGCCGTCTGCTTAGGCCTAGCCAGCCGCTCGTAGCTTTGCCACATGTACAAGTGTTATTGATTTATTTTATAAATATGTCCTACTGTGTCATGTGTATCCGGGTTTAGTTGTGTATTGGCTAATTCCACGGACTATGTTTGTTTCCTGGATTAGTTGTGTAGGGGGTGCAGTCAGTGTAACATAGGACACCCTAGACCCCGCCGGAATGTAAGAGCGCTGTGATACAAATTATGAATAATGTGATATGAAAATTTCTCTATTCTATTCAGGGCGAGAAATTGTGCCAGTACAATGTTAGTACAAACAACAGTGTTGTTATAGTAGTTTTAGCTGTGAAAGCAATTTAGTTTTAAACAGTGGAGATCGTTTGCAAAACATTTCCACGAATATTATGGGGTTTATTATGTGCACATGTAAACTTATAACTTGTTATTTTTGTCACCACTCGTTTAGTGGGGTGCCTTCGTAACTACAGATCTGTTCACAGAATCTCCAGAGTTACCCTTGTTTATCAAGCAGGCTTCTTTGAAGCACGCACCTGCTTGAACCCCTTTTTTGTATTGATATGGGCTGCGCCATATTTAAATATATTTTCAAAGTAAGAATACTATGTGGTTGTTTGATTATCTGCTTTTCTAGAGTTATGATATGATTACGAATGTCCCCCTCCAGTCTTAGAAATCAGGCATGTTCGTCAATGATGGAGGGGCCACTAATAAATTATAGGTTTGACTCCTGTAAGGAGATAAAGAAACCCTAATATTTAGTAGTGGCCCCGTAATCATTGACGACTGGGGCCTTCCCGACCATCCCCTTCCCATTCGTTGATGTATTTAGGATTTTGGTTTACTTGATATGTCAGTGAAGGAAGAATGACGCCTGAATCAGCGTCTGGTCAAAGATCCACACAAGTACATCCACGATATGATGGAAAGCTTATTGGATAGGTATTCTTATTTTCTTTTTGTTTTTATTTTTTACAAAGTTTTTTCGTAGTGAGAACCCAATTCATAATGACTGAAGCCATGAATGAGGTCGCGTGCACTCATGATGAAGGCTCCTCAGATTTTAAATGCTCTGCGCGGTAGATTCAAACTACGGCGGATTAGTGTTTGAAGAGGATGCCTTATGTAATAGGCATGTTCGTCAATTATTACGGGGCCACTACTAAATATTAGGTTTTCTTTATCTCCTTACAGGAGTCAAACCTATAATATAAACTCTTTGATATGTACGCATTATTATTCACAGCATTTATTAGTCTAGGTTGTTGCTGAGCTGCACAACCATAGCAGGCTGTTTCGTTGATGAGGAAGTACTTCTTTTTGTGTCGAGCATTACTACCGTTGCGCATTTATAGTATTCCCGTGTCAGTTAACATTATATGTCCTATCTTTTAGTGTATTCAGTTTACACGTGTGGTGTCCTGCCTCCTGCCTTTATATAATTTAAGATACGAGCATCTTATGAGCATCAGACTTTCTTCAGAAGTTTCCAGGTCTATGCTGTAGGACTATACTTCACTTTCTTTCAGATAGGAGTGAAGAGTTTATTGTTATTTAGAGTAACTGTATTGAAGCATCTTTTTATTGTATTAAATCTTGCAGTGATTTAATTGATCTTTCCATAGATTCCTTTTTATGCATTTTAACGTAACTTGCATCTTGTTTGTTATCAGGCTATACCAGTGTGGGTTAGCCTTAAGTAGAGTACATTTATGCCCAGTTAAGGATACCCCGCTATCTCAGATTAACTCTGGAGGGTATAGGTGTTTTTGTTCGCCGGCATATAAGTTTGAGGGTTTGGATCTAGCGTACCGTTGTTGCATAGTGCCCTATTACTAGTCCAATCATTAAGTGCCCTTGTTTTATTCGTAGTCCCGGTCGTAACAAATGGCGACCTTGCCTAGTATCTTATCTTAGTCGTCATACCAAATGAACTAAGAAATAATTGCAGGATTTTTGGAGATTTGTTTTTTTTGAGGAATATTTTGGACACGTTGGAATTTTTTTTGGCAACGTAGTATAGCACTTGAGTTGTCTTCAAGCATTTTTTGAGTGAATAGTGCTACATGAGAGTTTAGGTACTTTTTTTTTTTTTATAAACGTTGAGAATTTCCGGTGGACACTATGTCGAACGACAGATCAGTGCACAGTGAGGACACAGTACGGGAAGCAGACTCTGAGGTGCAGCAGCTGGGTTTGTTAGAAGGCATTAGAGTAGTAACTAGTGAGGAGGATGCAAGGGAGTTTCTGGAGATGCCTATTACTGTTGACCGGGTGTCGGGGATTGATCGGTATGGTCTCCAGTGTTTGGCCACGGTCATGGGGCATGTTGGCACTAGCAGCATGACAAGAAGTGACCTGGTGACCTGTGTGCTCGGTGGGGTGCGTGGGGCTTCGGGTGGAGCGGGAGCTGGGGCACCTTCGGCCCAGCCCCCATTCCACTCGACTCCTACCATGGCGTCCCCTCGGGCTCCGGAGCCGGGTACGTTCCCGCAGGCCGATAGTCACTGGCAGCGTGGTTTGCACCTGGGTGGATCACTGGGTGGGTCTCCAATTGTTGCATCTCCTCCTCCTCAAGGTTTAACTCCAGATATGATCTTCCAGCTTGAGATGGCTAAGATGGCTAAGCAGCAGGAATACCAGCTTGAGATGGCTAAGCAGCAGATTGAGATGGCTAAGATTCAGCAGCAGCAGCGGGAATCTGAGCTCAGGATTCAGGCTGAGGAGAGAAAGGCCATGTACTGTGCAGACATAGAGCTTGAGAAGTCTCGGGTGGAGGCGAAGTTGAGAAGAAGTGCCGGGAGCACCAATGGCCCGAGGTTAAGTGGGCAGCCCTTGTTTCCTCTAGGTTGGTTGGCAAAGGACTCAAGGCATATGATGCGTTGCCCTTGGAGTCTTGCATCGATTATGAGGTATTGAAGGAAGCTGTTCTGCGGGCGTACGAGTTACAACCAGAGACATATAGGTTGAAGTTTCGGGGTGTTACGAAGGGTCGTGAGTGCACTTTTCTAGAACATGCCCGGAAACTGTCTGATGCTTTGAGAAATTGGCTGAGGTCAGAGAAGGTGACGACGTTCGAAGAGATTGAGCAGTTAGTCCTTCTAGAGCAATTTTTTAAATGCACAGGTGGCGACCTGACTTTGAACCTCAAAGAGAAACGTCCTAAAACTCTACAAGAGGCAGCTGAGATGGCTGACCTGAGATTATCACTGATTTGTGGGTTCGGGTCTGCACAACGGACCGATGCAGTTAACAAGGGGCGCAATACTCCATCCCCCCGAGTCAGTGATGCAACATTTAATAACAAAAGCAAGAGCAATGATACCAATTTTGATCACAAACCGAAAACCGTCCCGTTTAAGAAAGGTCAGGGCCCTTCCCCACCTCAGGGGAAGTCCAATGGTGAAGTAGAGTGTTTTAAGTGTCATAAAAAGGGGCATTTTGCACGTTCCTGCCCTAGTAACCAACCTACAGCAGTCGTGTCTTTGGCTAGCAACGTTGGGGTGTCTCTGAGGTCTTCTGCATTTACCCGGGGTGATATGTCAGATGCGGGGGCACAGCCAGTGAAGGAGTGTCCGGAAGGCTCGAAACCTGTCCGCGATGCTTTTTGCGACCATAGAGGTCGTGGCTGCGTGAGTTGGGCTGGTTGCAAGCATGGGTTGGAGTTGTTGCGTGATACAGGTGCATCCCAGACTCTGATGAAAAACTTTACAGGCCAACCTATAAACGCGGCACGGGTAGTTGTGGTGCAGGGTATTAATGCTACACGGTCATACCCGTTGGTTCGAGTGGAGCTGGAGGTTGATGGTGTGACACGAGAGATAGATATTGGAATTGTGGAGAAACTGCCAGTAGAGGGCGTCGACCTTCTTCTCGGCAACAACTTTGCGGTGCCTACTTCTGAGGTTCCACCCTTAGTCGTTGCCGAGAGGGCGGCCGACGTGAGTAGGGAGGGGCAGGAGTTGGTCGAGAGGTGTCAATTACAGCAGATGGCATGTGTTGTCACCCGATCTCGTGCATCTAAGGTGTCACAGCCTATTCCTCAGTCTCTAGACCAGCGGAGGAACGGTCGGTAGGAGAAAGCTAAAGTTGGGAAAAGTTTTGAGAGTTTTGATCCAGCGGCTCTTTTTGGCGACTCAGTATTAGCACCAATGTTAAGGTCCGGAGTGGCCCCAGAACCTGTCACACTTGGTGAGGAGGTAGGGCGTGAGAAAACTCTGAGACAGCACCGTTACTCACGCAAGCAAGATAGGATCGAACAGTCCAGTACCGGGGGAGGCCATAAGGTGCTCCGGGAGCACCTCGATAAATTGGCTCCTTCGGATATCTGTCGGCTGCAGCTAGGTGATCCTTAGCTTCAGAAGTGTAGTAACGGTGCAATCGAACTTGAGGAGGACGGGGATGCAAAGCCGGGGGATTTCTTTCGTGTGGAGGGTATCTTGTACAAGCGTTTTCTAGATCCCAGACGGAGTTGGGAGGGTGGGTCGAGAGTGGTTGACCAGTTGGTAGTGCCTAGTGTGTGCCGTGATAGCCTACTGAGGTTGGAGCATGATGTACCGTTGGCAGGGCATTTGGGTGTACGTAAGACGGTAGCAGCATTGGCGAAATTGTTTTGGTGGCCAGGTATGAAGGCACATGTGGCATCGTGGGTGGCAATGTGCAGTACCTGCCAGACAGTAGGTAAACCAAACCAGTGTATTCCGAAGGCTCCGTTACACCCTATTCCTGTAATCGGGCCACCATTCAGTAAGGTTATAATCGACATGGTTGGCCCTCTGCCCCCTACTAGTGCAGGCAACAAGTACCTCCTCACAATCATGGATGTTGCCACTCGTTATCCGGATGCATACCCCATGCGAAATGGTACTGCTAAGACTGTTGTTCGTAACTTGCTATTGTACTGTTCTAGGTACGGGTACCCGCAGGAATTGCAGTCAGACCAAGGGTCCAACTTTACTTCTAACCTTTTCAAACAGACCATGCAGCAGCACGGTATCAGTACAGTTGTCTCTTCAGCCTATCACCCAGAGAGTCAAGGGGTGTTGGAGAGGTGGCACTCGACTCTGAAAAGCATGCTGCGTTGTTACTGTGTTGAGAACGGCAAGGATTGGGATCTTGGGTTGCCCTATGTATTATTCGCTGCTCGGGAGGTACCTGGTGAAAGCCTAGGGTTCAGTCTCAATGAGTTACTTTTTGGACATCAGGTCAGAGGCCCCCTCAACATGGTTAGAGAAATCTGGGAGGGCACAGCAAAACCATGTTCCATGTTAAAGTATGTCCTCGAGAGCAGAGAGAGAATGCTGAGAAGCCTAGAGTTGGCAGGTAGGAATTTGGTAGGGTCGCAAGCACTTATGAAGGACAGGTACGATGAGAAGACGAAACTCCGGGAGTTTAAGGTGGGGCAAGAGGTGTTGATTCTGTTACCTCTGCCAGGTCATCCGTTGTCTGCCAAGTACGCTGGTCCTTAATTATAAGGTGGTAAAAAAGATCTCTGACCTAGACTATCTTGTGGCTACTCCAGATAGGCGTAAAAAGAACCAGCTGTGCCATGTGAATCTGGTGAAAGAGTTTGTGAGGCGCCCCCCTGAGCCTCTCGCTGTCCCTGTGTTGACCTCCAGCGGTCATGGAGGAGAAGGAGTGAGGGACAGTGAAGCTCAGGTGGAAGATAACTGGGAGTGTCATGTCTCTGCTGACCAGTGGGCGGGGAACTCCAGACAGGTGGCTGACGATGCTCTAGTGCACCTGCCTGAGCACCAGCGTGCAGCCGTGCAGCGCCTGTTTGCTTCATACCCCACTGTGTTTGCAGAGCATCCAGGCCTCACAACTCGAGTGGTGCATGACGTGGACGTGGGAGATCACCCCCCTTTAAATCAGTACCCTACAGAATTCCACCCATTAAACTCCCAGCCCTCAGAGCGGAGTTAGAGTATATATTAGAACGGGGGCTGATTGAGAAGGGGGCAGTTAGGTGGACATCTCCTGTCACTCTGCAGCCCAAGCCTGACGGGAAGGTTCGCTTCTGCATTGACTTTCGGAGATTGAACGAGTTGACTCCCACCAATGCTTATCCCCTTCCCCGTGTTGACGATAGTGTAGACAAGATTGGTAAGGCACTGTTTCTAACTAAGAAGTATGCGGGTTTGTGGTTGATGGGAACACCTACCGTTGCAATGTGATGCCGTATGGCCTTAAAATTGCCCCAGCAACCTTCCAGAGTCTTATGAATGAGTTAGTAGCTGACATCCCTAATTGCACTGTCTACCTAGATGACGTTACAATCTACGATGGCAACTTTGAGAGTCACTGTGAGCACATAGAAGCCTTGTTTCGGAAGCTCAGTGAGGCCAGCTTGTTGGTCAATCTGGGCAAGTGCGACTTTGTCCGGGCAACTGTGCAATATCTTGGGTTTGTGGTCGGGTTAGACCAGGTGTGCCCCCCCAAAAACAAGATACAGGCTATTAACCAGTTCCCCAGGCCGTCCACTAAGCGGCAGATCATGAGATTTTTGGGCATGATCGGTTACTATCGCCGCTTCATTCGGGGTTATTCTACTGTGTTAGCTCCTCTGACAGATTTACTAGCAAAAGAGAAAAAGTTCAAGTGGGCACCTGAGTGTGAAAGGGCTTTTTCGCTGGTCAAGTACCTACTATGCACTCACCCAATCCTCAGGGCCCCTGACTTTGAAAGACCATTCCAGGTGGCAACAGATGCCAGCGGTGTAGGGGCTGGTGCCGTCTTAATGCAAACAGACGAGGAAGGTTTGGAGCATCCAGTCAGTTTCTTTTCCAAGAAGTTTAATTCCGCTCAGAAAAACTACTCTGTGGTGGAGAAAGAACTGCTGGCAATAATGTTGGCGCTCAGGCACTTTGAAGTATATGTTCCTGCCTACGGGCCAGTCGTGGTGATTTACACCGACCACCACCCTCTTAAATTTCTGAACCAATTCCACAACCGGAATATGAGGCTGACACGTTGGTCACTCATGTTGCAAGAATACAATCTAGACATTCGCCATATTGCCGGTTGTGAGAATGTGATTGCAGACTGTTTGTCGAGGGTGGAGGATCCGGTGTAGATCACCACAGGTGTGTGGGTTTGAGTGGAGAAAAATCAGGCTTGCCCCTGTAGAGCAGCCGTCAAAAACAACATTAAAATTAAATACAAAAAATCACATAAAAACTCTTTCTTTTTGATAGTTAATTGTAAGTTGCCAATGTTATAGCTAAAATCCTAAGTTGAACCTGTCTTTCACTTAGTAGGCTGGGCTCTGTGAAGCTCGCTCAGGGAGCATAGCAGGCTAAAATTATACTATTGTGTTTGGGAGGGGTTATAAGATTTTCTTTATGCTAATATGTTGTTTTATTTAAGATTGAGCTTTGCATTTCATTTCTGGTGGAGTGGCTAGGTGTGGCGGGTCTTGTCGGCATTCTGCTTTGTCAGATATGGTGCTCACCTAATGTTGAGCGTCCCATATCTTGGGCGGGGTGTGACGTCTACCAGCGTTGGCAGAATCGTCTCTCGTTAGCCATGTACTTAGAATAGGTTTGAGGGTTCTTAGTTAGTATAGGTTAAGAACTCGGTGTGTCTCCATTATTGATTTAGTGTTTCTTCTCTTTTATTTATTGCTAGACTGGGATAAGGTAACTGTAGTCGTTGTCTCCGATGTGTGTACGGTTTGCTTATACCTACACGACTTCGACCGGTCCTGTGGTAGCCTGGGTTGTCTTTTCGGCTGCGTCCTTTGCGAGTGCAGCATTGTGTTGACTGAGGGCTTTGGCCTGTTCCAGTTCCACACTTTGCTGCCTATTTGCTTGTCTTTAGAGGGTCGCCAGGATAGAACCAGATACTTGTGATCTGGATCTATCAAGAGAGCACCCCAGTCAATTAACGCAACTTAAAGGATGCAGTCTTAAGGACATCGCTAGGCTACGAGCCTGTCTTGCTCAACCCCAGTTCCTTACCTAGAGTATTCCAGCTAGACATTATTAATTGAGTAGACACTTGTTAGTATTTAATATAAGCTCTTTGATATGTACGCATTATTATTCACAGCATTTATTAGTCTAGGTTGTTGCTGAGCCGCACAACCATAGCAGACTGTTTCGTTGATGAGGAAGTACTTCTTTTTGTGTCGAGCATTACTACCGTTGCGCATTTATAGTATTCCCGTGTCAGTTAACATTATATGTCCTATCTTTTAGTGTATTCAGTTCACACGTGTGGTGTCCTGCCTCCTGCCTTTATATAATTTAAGATACGAACATCTTATGAGCATCAGACTTTCTTCAGAAGTTTCCAGGTCTATGCTGTAGGACTATACTTCACTTTCTTTCAGATAGGAGTGAAGAGTTTATTGTTATTTAGAGTAACTGTATTGAAGCATCTTTTTATTGTATTAAATCTTGCAGTGATTTAATTGATCTTTCCATAGATTCCCTTTTATGCATTTTAACGTAACTTGCATCTTGTTTGTTATCAGGCTATACCAGTGTGGGTTAGTCTGAAGTAGAGTACATTTATGCCCAGTTAAGGATACCCCGCTATCGCAGATTAACTCTGGAGGGTATAGGTGTTTTTGTTCGCCGGCATATAAGTTCGAGGGTATGGATCTAGCGTACCGTTGTTGCATAGTGCCCTATTACTAGTCCAATCATTAAGTGCCCTTGTTTTATTCGTAGTCCCGGTCGTAACACCTGGTGTTTGGCAAGAATGGTGGTGGGTCGCCGGTGGCTCAAAGGCATTACTACGCGTGGCTGGCGTGCTTGGGGCCTGATGGGTCCCTTGGGGTATGGTGGGGGCCGCACCTTCATGATAGGGGGCATCTAGTTTCCTAGGTTAATTTGGTCTGTTCAAGGATTCTACTTTTGATCTCTGGGTACTCTTGGCTGAGGTTGATAGGTTTTTATACTTAATATTGCTGAGGATGACTGTGGTTGGTGGTGGGGGTTGATTTCCTTCAGTGTCAAGGTCAAGGGGTTAGCAGGGTTTTTAGGGGGTCAAGAGGTTGTTGTCCTAGCCTCGCACGGCCTGTTATTCGTGGGTCGGGGTTAGAGGGTAGAGGGGTTGTTATTTCTAGTGGATAGTATGTGAGGGACAACAGAATATGGCCAGGAAATATACTGGTCAGAGGGGGCCTTGATCAATCATTTATAATAAGCATATTTAAGGAAATAAGGAAGTCTTGGGTTGAACTGAGGGAGCCTCGAGCGAGGCTACCGGGAGCTGGCCACAAGTACGTGTCTGGTCTGATTTTTTTGGGAGAGGGCGATTATGCGATACAGGGTGATAAAAAAGGAAGACATGTACAATCGCGCTAATAAGTGATGTCTCGGCACCTAGTATATATTGATCCATAATTGGTTTCAGCAATATCTAAACTTCATTTGTTCATATCGAGTGAAGTATACAAACATATTTCTAGACTTACCTACCCTATTCAACATCTGACAGACATTATTACAGCACAGAGTGAGGTAAATGTAATGACAGCTGGGACATGACTTATTAGCGCGACCGTACAGTCACTCATAAAAATTTGTGGACCCCCACGTGAACGCGTCAACTAAAATGGATTGTGTTTTGCTTGGTACCCCTTGAGACTGGATGCCAGCCAGAGGAAGGGGAGGGTAAGGGGGGTTGTCACAGGTCCGACCGTAACTGGGATTATATACTATATAGGGTTAGCTATATTTATCCAGCGCGGGAAAATCGGGGACGAGGGAACAGCTGTGAGAAAGAAGGAAGGAGTGAGAGGTGAGCGGTGTGCGGGTATAGGCCTGTGTACTTCTGGACGCCAGACGCTGGCCGTCACGACGTACATGTGTGCGTGTGTGCGTTTTGCTTGTAGGCGTGGCCATAGGCCTACTGTTACGAGTACGTATGTGAGTGCGTTCGCGCTTGTAGGCGTGGTCATAGGGATGTGTCCAGGCTTGCTATTGGCACCAAATTCAAATTGTGTGGAGGGAGGGGAAACCGAGGGTATAAAGGGGGTAGGAATGCCCAGGACAGGCCTTATTCTTCTCTTGCCCGACCCCAACGAGATAGTCCATTTATGTTATGCCCGCGATGAATGGGTCGGCAGGGCTGCGAGGGTACCTCGTGCCCTAATTCAACCATAATCAGGTGAGTCCAATTCAGTTAGACAAGTGTCAACATTGATTGAGATGTCCAGAGTGATGTGTGGTGGTGTGCTTGTGTGCGTCGGCCAGTCCCCAAGTCTGAGCCAGACCGCACACATGGCCAAGGTTGTGACGCCGACCGAATTAGCTTAATGCTATGGCCGAGAATGGCAGGTGTAAGCATGACCCCACAGAGGGCTTGCTAAAGGCTAGGGATGCCCAGGGCGACATAGTTCTCCTGCGGCGATATCCCACTGATTTAGCTATGCACGTGGCCAGGGGTGTGTGTGGATGTGTGCGGGTGTAGTGAGTGACGCCGTAATGCTTAACCCCACAGAGGGTGAGGTTACCGCTAGAGGATTTTCGGCTTGAAGGGCTTGTCGTACTGCCCTTTTTGAGACTCTTTAATTAGACAACTCTCATTAGTCTAGCGAGTCACATGTGTGCGGGTGTGTGAGTGACGCCGTAGCATCTTGCCCCACAGAGGGTGATGGCTACCGCTAGAGAGTTGTCGGCTTGAAGGGCTTGTCGTACTGCCCTTTTTGAGACACTTTAATTAGGCAATTAACTCTCATTAGTCTAGCGAGTCACGTAACTGAGGTGAGAGAGTGAGAGAGAGAGAGAGAGTGAGAGTGATGAGTGTGATTGACGGGTACTGTGAGCGTGGGAAAATCTCGTGCCTATTCATTCATGCGGTCATTTGCTGGGCTAGACGTTATCAGTATCACAGTAGACTAAAGGGTTGGTTGATGTGAGATTTCGTGTGACTAGCAGTAATCAGTATAATGATTTGGGGTAATCTTAGGGGTAGTTATAATACTGGGTAATTGTATTTATTTTAGGTAAGTGGATTAGATAAGTGGGTTAGATTGAGTGGCTGAGTGTGTGAATGAAATTGTCTCTTTGATTAATGCAATTTCAGTGTCGCTATTCAATAAAACCATTTTAGTAGGAATGTTTGTTTCTTTAATTCTTACTAACTTTAAGAATATAATTATTATCAATATATACCTATCATTACAATAAATCCGTGTACTCTATTATCCCGCAAGCTGGGAACTGCAATTTTCTTTTCAACAAATATATTACTGCATCGAGTCAGTATAGATATAAATGTATAGCATGTTCTGGGACTTTAGTTGCCATAATTTCACAAGGGATATTTGTCTATTTTTTATCTAAAGTAACGACACTATCAACATATAGATTTATTTCCTAGATAATGGGCAAGTGTTACAGTAACCTATTAGTCATCAGATCTTTTCTATTACAGGGGTGTTAGAGAGGGCGCAGAGTAGGAGGGTGTAGAAGCAGAGTAGTACGGTAGTTACCTTGCCCCCACTTTCTTCCCCTAAACTAAAATTCCACACCTCTCTCTCCGCCTCTCTCTCTCATATTATCAATAAAATACGCACATATATGATAGCTCTCTCCCTATCTCTCCCAAAGTATATAAGTTATCTAATAGCACCTGCACTTCTACATTATATGTTAGTGTATTTTGTTTTATTTGCCTTGTTATGTTTATTTATGTGTTATAAGAGTTTCGACCAAATGTTATTAATATTCTGTAATTCACTTCCATTCTCACGTATATTATTAATGTATTTCTATTTAATATTACCTATTATCACTATGTCCATTTCCTATATCCGTATAATGCTTTTCTTTGTATAATGCTTTGTGTTTAGAACGTAACGGGCAGATATATATGTGTTAACAGTTCTACTCAGTCTTCCCTAACTATTCTTTCCTAAATCTATCATACGATTACCTTACTTCGGATAACACACAATTTGTATACAATAAACCTACTTAGTTTAAATAGACGAGGTTGATACAAAGACAAGGTTAGATATAGGATAAAGACTTACATAATAGACGAGGTTGATACAAAGACAAGGTTAGATATAGGATAAAGACTTACATAATAGACGAGGTTGATACAAAGACAAGGTTAGATATAGGATAAAGACTTACATAATAGACGAGGTTGATACAAAGATAAGGTTAGATATAGGATAAAGACTTACATAATAGACGAGGTTGATACAAAGACAAGGTTAGATATAGGATAAAGACTTACATAATAGACGAGGTTGATACAAAGATAAGGTTAGATATAGGATAAAGACTTACATAATAGACGAGGTTGATACAAAGACAAGGTTAGATATAGGATAAAGACTTACATAATAGACGAGGTTGATACAAAGACAAGGTTAGATATAGGATAAAGACTTACATAATATATACTGTACGTAAACTAGAGCGGCACTTGGTAGAGAGCATACCTCTGCCTATGCTGCTGTTTTATGTTATCTTGTTTAGAGTCAAACAAACAAACGGACGTAAAAGATCAACCGAATGATTCTCTCTCTCTCTCTTTTATAGGAGTTAATGAATGTGTAAGTGACTGTTCATAATATACTGTTAGGTGAACAAAGGCACCAATTGTTAGGAGACTTACCCATTCGTATCGTCTTAACCTGTCCTATTTGTAGTGAAGCGTATGACCAACCAATGTGCCACACAGTAAGTAGTCTGACCAATCTCCGGAGCAATGTAAGCGTTAAATAACACACCTGCAACTGTAATTTGGATATTTGAGCTAGAGAAGACTTACCCCACCAAACTGCATATGATATTAATTATAAGTAAATTATATATAATAGATCCTGACAGTTCAATATGCCGTTTTCTTTTATATAACCGCCTCTTCAAACTCATAACAATTACAAGTTTCTTCATGACATCATTCAGTCGTAGGTAAATTAATGTAATACCAATAGTTTATAACAGACTTTTATCGTGATTTTCTAATAAATTCTGCAAAAGTCAGTGTGATGATTTTGCTTTCTTCAGAAACAGACCTAGGTCAAAATTAGCAACGAAATGATTGGAATTCGTCGGTTTTGATCATCTTCATTTTATTTACTGATTATTTTATTGCCCATGATGCAAACACGACGAGTTGCTGAATATGAAAACCATTATACTGTAGATGCATATATTTATTTATTTTTTGTCTTCAACCCACTACTAATTAGTATGTGTGCATGCTGCTAACAAGAAATGGGTTAGTCAATATCTCCAGTTAGAGATCGTCAATATATTATTTAGTAGCAGTCTCTACGTTTCCAACGTAGGGCTTATGATCTCAGCCGCTACCACAGCGGGCCGATTTATCGGTACTCACGCGAAGTAACCAAATAATCTCTAGAGTTGCACCTCAATTCACTACTAGGCACGTTGTACACACTCCGAGACGACTAGGAAAGAAGAGATAGCGAAGGAGAGAAAGAATTGTTATAGTTACCCATTTAATCTAGCTGCTCTCCTCTGAGCCATGCTCCATGTTCTATGAGCCTGTGCCAGGACCTGCCAAAGTATCAGTCACTTCGCGCCCACCGTCGATGTCACACGCCTTTTTTGTCTGTGCTTCGCGAGTGCCTGCTTTGCATCTCCTTCGCTTCAACTCTTAGTGAGTGTGAGCCTTTTCAGGCTGTTGAGGTTTTAGAAGGATGTTCAGTGATGTAGGCAGCACTTTACTACGGCTTTATGGCGTGTTTATGGGTGTGCGCGTAGTGCTGGAGACGTGTTTATTTATTTGTTTTCTTCGGGGTGGTTGGTCCTCAACGCCGCGTAGCGGTCGTTGTGTGTCTATTCTACCCTCACTTTTCGGGTTCATGTTCACTTTAACTACCCTTACCGTACCTTGGGGGGGATATGCTTCCCGCGGGATGCATTGTGTTTCTTTCCCTTTGTGACTTTTTGTTTTATTGTTTTTTCATATGACTACGTGTCGATGTTTTACAAGACTTGAGCATGAAGTTTCTCTGGATTCTGCTTTGTGTGAGCATAGGCCACATAGCCTTTATTCTCTCACAAACATGCTGCTTTGGTCTCAACTGACCTATAGCCCTTCTGACTTGTTTCTTAAACTTGTCCATAGTTGGTGGTCTTGTATTTCGTTCGCATGGTTCACGCTTTTGTCAGTTCCTTTTCGTTTCCCCGGGCCTACTTGACTCGTGGATACGTGGTTCTGGTGAAATTGTTGGTCAAGCCCTAGGCTATCCTCCTTTTATTTTATTAATTTAACGTACTTGTGGGGCTTCTCGGGCAGTGTTTAGCTTTGTTACTAGGTTTTTTCACTTAGGGATTGACGCTGCCCTAGTCTTTTCTCGTTTATGTGAATTGTGTGACTAGGCTAGGCCTGTGTTTTTTATCTTGAGCTGACCGCCGTCGGTTTGGGCCACATAGTCCTGTCCTTCTGTTTTCCTCTTGTCTATACTGACTTGCTGGTTGGTCTTCTCCGCTCTTGTTAAGATTCTCATTAATTGTGTGTTTAAGCTAATCGGTTTTTGCCTTGAGCTGCCCGCCGTTGGAATGATCCACACAGATCCTTTCCTTCTGCCTTCCTTTTGTCTCCACTGACTGGGAAGTCTCGGTCTCGTAGCTCTCGGTTAAATTCTCGTTTTTCTTACATGTCCATGTTTCTGTTCTTCCCCTGCCTGTGGTTACTTGATCACTGCATAGGGGGGGGGATGTCTGGAAACTGTACGCGATAGGGGCCCCGCTCACAGGGAGGATATGCTTGGACAAGTTGACTCGATTTTCGTGTTTACTCACGTTTTTTTGCCACACAGGCAAGGGTCTTCTGGTGTCCTCAGCTCCTTCATCTTTTTAAATCCGCCCTAGCGGCGCCTTTATCTTTTTGTTGTGCCCTGTGCCTTGTCAAGGCCTACGCCACATAGCTTTTCACTTGACTTGGTTTATGCGCCCTGTTCTGCCCCCCTCTTCATGTACCTGGACAGGGCTTTTTGGACAACGGCTGATTGGCTGTTTTCCTATCCCTTATGTCCTGTTCCTTGTGTCCTCCTTCTGTACCTGGTTCCCGCCCTACGGGCGTCCTCCTTGTATACTGGGAGGACCCAAAGACCACCTGAAAAGTCCTAGGACTCGACCCAAAGTGGCGATGTCCTGTGTGTTTTGGATTCCCTCCCCGCCCCTATTTACACTTATAGGGTACTGTTGGGTTGCTCACACTTGACCTTTTCCTTCCAGCTGGTGCCCGCTCTACTGCCGGCTGTCCCTACGCCGCCGCCGCTTCGCCGCCTCCTCCCTCCGCTCTCACAGAGGGTTCTCAGGTATTTCGAAGGGTACCACTTTCCCCACGATTTTGGTTATGACCTGTTCCCAGGGTGGGGCCTCGCTCAGGGGCTTGTCCCAGCCCTGGTGTTGAGGGTCTCTGGTGTGGGTGTTTTCTTTTGACTTTCCTGTTATACTTGCTACATAGCTTCTTACTGGATATTGTCTTATTGAGTCTTACATGCTGAATTGGCTCTACTGCCTCATATTGCCTGTCTCACCTCTACTGGTGGGTAATGCTTCCCCATTTTTCAGTGCTGTGATGCCGGCTCCTCCCTGCTCTCGGCCGACGTGTCAGCGGACGGCCTTGCGGGATCACCGGGAATGTTGCCTCCACACGGCCTGCTATGGGAAGGATGTTTACGATCCCCGCCGGTGTGGGGTGTGTCTCTCCGCTCTTCAACTACTCGAGACTCTCCCTACGTCGGCGGAAGGACAACGGGCCAGGACGTCTCTACGCCGATCATGGGACGTTATCTCCCGTCACGTCCAAAGGGTCCTGCACAGGGCTCCTTCCTTCCGTGAGGATGACGTCCGGGTGTTGTTAGGGATCCCACCTACCTCCGATGCTGCACGCCGTTCCCGCTCCCCTACTGTTCGTCACTCTCGCTCTCCTCATACGGCTCGGGGCTCCCCTCCCGGGAGTTCGGGTCAGGCGGGCGGGAGGGCGCGTTCCAGGGAGCGGGCCCCCAGGCGTCATGAACATCGTGTGCCTCCCTCCGACCTCTCCATGACTTCTGGAACTTCTGGCAGGACGAAACGTCGCCGATCTCCGTCCCCTGCTGATCGACCCCGTCTTGCTTCTCCTCACCTCAGGATAAGCCCCCCTCCTTCGCAGCGTTCCACGGTCTTCAGGGCCAAACGCCGTCCTGCCCCGCCTGCCGAGGAGGTCGTTCTCCATCCTGCACCATCTTCAGCCTCTGGTGGGGTGGAGTTCGAGCCTCTGCCTGCCTCCCAGCCTGTGAGGGGTCCCGGCCTCTTCCCTATGGCGGGCCCGGCTGTGGTGGTCCCGGCGGCGATGCCCTCCACGCCTCCTCCTCAACCTGGGGGTTCCGACGCCTCGATCCCTTGTGGCCAGCAGTCTCCTCCTCGTCTCCCTGACCATTTAGACGATGTTCTTGAGATGGAGGTTGCGGATTTTGATCGGCTGGAGGACGAGGATGTGGGGGTCGACTCGTCTTCGGACGGTGCACCTGATTCGGGCCAGGAGGACCCCGACGTGGCGGCACAGTCCTCTCCACCGTCCCCAGAGTTCTCCCCGCTCACGGACCATGGGGCCCGTGGGCCCAGTGAGGATGGTTCCCTGTCTCCTCTACAGACGTCCTTCCCTCCTGCTGCGGAGACGGAGTTACGGGCGGAGTTGGCGTCTATTCGTCTTGAGATGGCCTCCAATAAGGCAGACATCCTCTCCTCTGTCACGGCGGCCATGGCGGCAGTGGTCTCCCGGTTGGGTACTACTAACCCGGTGCCTCTGCGGACTCCGCTTGTGGCTCCTCTCCCACCTGTTGCCGACCACATCCCATCTCGGCCTGCTCTCCCGGTCGTGGTACCGTTGTCATCATCTACTTCATCACCTGCGCCTCCGACACCGCCTACGACTCCTCTCTGGCCCGTTGTTATCCCGGGCCAGGGTTTGGGGTTGTTCTCTCACCCCCTCTCCGTGCCGCCTCTCTCCAAGTTTAAGGTCCCCTAAGTCAAGATGCCATCCCTCTATGGGGATTCTGTTGCTTGGAGAGCTGTGATCGCCTCCAACCCTGAGGGGGCGGTCCACCTGCCGACCGGAGAGCGGGCTGTGCCGGAGGGCTGGGCTATCCAGGTGAATGAGAAAAACATCTTCAGGGCCATTACTCCACAGGGTCTGGTCCCTGAGGTCGATGTGAGGGTGTACCCTAACCGGCAAGACATGCGGTATTTTTCATATCGTCCGTCGGTCTTGCCTTACACTGCCACCAAGCCCTGGGCTGACTATTCCCGCCAAGACCTGTCTGCGGATGTCCACTCCCTCTCTGCCATCTCAGGGACGCCGTACCTCAGGAATGTGCGAGATCGGGACGGGGTCCTGATGCTCGAACTCCCGCATGTCTGTCCGGGTCCCTGGGGTGAATGGATCCGTGAAGCTGTGGAGTTTGGTCAGTCCATGGCTGAGACCTTGCCGGCCATCCCATCCATGGATTCGTCTTTTCTGTCGGGCATGCTCCTTACCTCCTCGGGCTTCCCTCTGCCTGTGTGGGAGTGGCTCAATGCTCCCAAACTGTCGGTGGGCCCCCTTCCGTGTTCCTTTTTCACGGCACCGGAGAAGGCGCCACTGGACCGGGACTTTAAGTTCCGTCAGCGAGCGGCGCGCCAACTTTCAACTCTTCTTGCTCAGTTGGAACTGGCACGGGTTCACCTCCGCCTTATTGAGTCGCTGGAATCGGCTGATCATCGCTAAGGTTTTGAGCATGTCCGACGGATCGCCCTGCAGCTTGCCCTCAACCCTGTTCAGGACATCCGCCACTCCCTCCATGAAGCCACTCGTTGCCGTCAACAACTTCGGGTGGCTTTCTGTAAGAAGGCTCCTGCCGACGTCCGCAACCGCCTCCTACTGACTGACCTTCTGACCCCTGGACTGTTCCCTGAGGAGGCTTGGCAAGGGGCTTTCTTACTGGCACAGAGTGACACATACTCTGCTCAACGGAAGGTGGTGGCGAAGCCCACTTCATCCTCCTCCACCCGCGGACGCGGGGGCAGGTCTGTCACCGGCAGAGGGCACCAGGCTAGAGGTGTGGCCAGGGGACTGGCTCACAGGGGGCGTGGTGTACCCGCCTTCCGTGGTCGTCGGTCCCCGGATCGCCGTCCCCGTCAAGAGGGGATGCGGCGCTGGCAGGCGCAGGGCCCCAGTTCCTCCGCTGCCAGACACAGCCTGGAGGGGGATAGGCCAGAGCGCGAGGCTCGTCCGTCGTTTCGGCGGGGCGGGGGGACGTCTGGGGGAGGACGTGGTGGCTCTAGCTCCCACTCCGATAAGTCCAAGAGGGGCTCCGCGCCAAAAAACGCGTAGTTCCTCCTGGCCAGTCCCCTCTTCCCTCGCCCGACCATCTCGTCGAAGCGGTGATGGGCCTGACGCAAGGCGCCCGCACCGGCTTCTTCCGCCCCCACTACCGACAATGGCCCCGCCGGTCGTGGGCACGTCGGGTGGTCAAGAAGGGTCTGACTTGGAGGTGGAGGTCCAGGCCTCCTCTCAGGTGCCCTCCCCGACAGCGACCAGTGTCTCAGGAAGTGTCCCAAGTGATCATGTCCATGCACGAGGAAGGCGTTATCAAGGAAATATCTTCTACACAAAAGGTATTTCTGTCTCATGTGTTTCTGGTCCCAAAGAAGGACTGCGCTGCTATGAGGCCAGTGGTAGATCTCTCAGTCCTCAACTCTCACATTGTGAACACCCGTTTCCGCATGCTCACCATCAACCAGGTACGCCTGGCACTCAAGCCCTTGTCTTGGGTGGTCACCCTGGATCTGAAGGATGCTTATTGGCATGTGCCGATGGCTCCTCGGTTCCAGGGCTGCCTAGCACTGCAGGCGGATCAACGGGTGTTCCAATTCACCAGACTACCATTCGGCCTCAACATAGCACCGCGGGTCTTCACCAAACTGGTGAAGCAGGCTCTGACCCCCTTGCTCTTACAAGGGATTCAGATCCTGTTTTACCTGGACGATTGGCTCATCTCCGCAGACTCTCTCACACACTGTGTACAAGACACGCTCACTGTAGTCAGACATATCACAAACCTGGGGTTCAAACTAAACATTCCCAAGTCCTGCTTCTCACCGTCACGAGAAGTGACGTGGGTGGGCTTGCACTGGGATCTCCTAAGCGCCACCGTTTCCCAGAGTCGTGTGAATGCGGCGAAACTTCGAAGGAAGCTCTTTGTCGTGTTGCACTCGGTCTCGATAACACGAAAAATCTGGGACTCCCTACTAGGGTCTTTGAATTGGGCGTCTCTGACCGTGCCCTTGGGCCGGCTCCGACTCAAACGCCTCATTCAGCTGGGCAACAGGCACTTCCCTATCTCGCCCCCTTACCGTTTGTGGACGGTACCGCGCTCAATACATCTGAGACTGACACACTGGGTCGCTCGGGGCACGCTCTCTGCGGCTGTGCCCTGGACTGCTCCTCCGCCGACCATCTGGGTAGACACAGATGCGTCGAGCGAGGTGGGGTGGGGCTATCAATCAGACATGGGACATCAAAACCACGGCAGGTGGTCGGGGCTCTCACACTTCCACATCAATGCCCTGGAACTGTTGGTACCGTTGTTCTTCCTGCGGGATCACGGACTGGCCCTCACGGGCAAGTCGGTGGCCTTCAGGATGGACAACATATCCGCGGTTCATTGTATCCAAAAGCAGGGCTCCTCCAGGTCTGTTGTGCTCCAAGACCTGGCGGAGAAATTGTTTTACCTGGCCGATCATTACAGCATCACCCTGCATGCGACTTACCTGCCCGGGACGGCCAATCTTTGGGCGGATGCTTTGTCGAGAGGACAGAGCACCAAGGTAGAATGGTCATTAAGACAAAGCGTTTTCGACAACCTCGCAGCCTCCTGGGGCCATCCGCAGGTGGACTTGTTCGCCTCCTCCGGGACGAACAAGCTGCCGGACTACCTCACCCGCTGGACTTGTACTCAGGCGGGGGGCCGGATGCCTTCAGCGAGGACTGGAGCAGGTGGCAGTCGATTTACGCTTTTCCACCGCCCGACGCACTGCTTATGTGCAAAGTCCTACACAGGCTGAGAGAGTACCGTGGCAAGGTTTGGTTAATCGCGCCCCTCTGGCCGGCCCAAGCCTGGTACGCTCAGCTGAAGCGATGGTGCCCGAGTCCCGTTCCCCTGTCTGTCTCAGACTTCCACTTGGGACAGATTGGAGACCTAGGGACCTCGTTGGCATTCTCATCGTGGATGTTTGTGAGGCAGGGTGGTTACCGTAATATGGACGTTGCTTGACTGATATGCTTAATCAGCACTGGACTAAGGCTACTTGGAAGACTTATGAGTCTCATTGGAATACTTTCACTAAATGGATCAATGACACCGAACAAACAGTTCCGTCGGTTGTGTTAGTCTTCCATTACCTTAATCACTTGTTTGCGACACGCACATACATGTACAACACCATTAAGAACCACCTGTCCGCTATTAGGGAGCCTTTTGAGACCTTGACGGGGCTGGTGCTCCCTCACAAGGAGCTGTCTTTTTTCATGAAAGCCTGCTTTAGGCTCAGACCGCCCCCATGCCAGATACCGCCTCAATGGTCTCTGGCGAAGGCTCTCAGGCTCCTTACCTCACCCATCTACACCACTAACCCAACACCTGTTCATCTGCTTGATAAAACTTTGTTTCTTTTAGCGTTGGCTACAGGAGAGAGGGTCTCGGAGTTGGCTGCCATGTCGAGGGCCCCGAATTGCATGAGTTTTTCGCCTTCCTTGGGGTCAGTCACTTTGGCCCCTTCCGTTCATTTTGTGGCCAAGAATGAACGTGAGGCGCACATTTTTAAGCCGTTTACTGTACCAGCTTTAAAATGTGGGAGCACGCATCATCCGCTATGCCCGGTAAGAGCCTTGCATACGTATGTGCGTGCCGCTGTGCCGACGTCGGGGACGGCGCTCTGGTTGGCCCCTACGACAGGGACACGGTTAGGCAAACGTGCTGTGGGACTTCATTTACGCCATGTCATTACTGCGAGTAATCCCCTTACGAAGGGCTCCGCTCATGATGTCCGCTCTTATGCAGCGACTGTGAGGTTTCTCAACAATTCCTCACTTTCGGATATAGCCGACACAGGATTATGGTCCTCCCACAGCACTTTTGTCTCATCGTACCTGTCCATGTCCACTGCCAGGCCAGGTGTGCCTTGTGTTGCGTTAGGCCAATGTGTCACGTGATTCATCTCCATCCTGTGTCTCTTCTCATCCCATACTGTATTTTCTTACTTTCCCTACACTGGGGGGGGGGGGGTCATTTTGTATGATTGTACAATGCCTTTCTCTCTTTCATTTTACATGTATGTCATCCCTGTTTCGTCTTAAGGTTATCTCTCTTACTTCTTTACGTATAGACTCTACTGTCTAGGGGTTACTTGTTTGGTATGTCTATGCCTCATACCCGGTTTTTGTAATTAAAGAGTGTCCTTGGAGATCTTCCGCCTACTGTGCCTTGCCTTCAGATTCTTGTCTTCATGTACAACTTGCCTTCATTCTTCCCATATTGGTGTGCCATTCTCCGATCGACATGACCTATTCCTTAGCCTGCTGCGGCACTTTTAAGACCCTAGACTGATACTGGTAACATGTACTTCCTTAACCCGTGGAGCCCCGGCTAGTTTTGTAATGTTTGCGCACCAGAACCCGGCCGGTTTTCAAAAAATGGTTTTATTCCAGAAACAATAGCGAATGGGTAGGAATGAAGGAAAAACCACGAAAAACCGCTCAAAAAGCTTAAAAAATGGTCCTACAGAGCCCCCTAAAACGGATTTTACAAGAGTAAAAAATGAAGGCAATTATCCCCAAAAAACAGGTTATTGCGCGCTCGCGCGCACGCACGTGGACTTTGAGAGTTTTCAACCATCGGCACGGTTGCGTGGGATACGTACACAGTTCCCATACAAATCTGAGCCCTCTTGAGTGGCTACACCTGAGGTTACGGTCGGCGCAATTAGGGTGACGCGCCAGGCGCGTCTCTGGGGCTGTGCGTTACATACATCGCCGACGCGTCAGGCGCGTCGCTGGGGCTGTACGGGTTAATATGCACCGTACTGTTACGCTCTTTTTCTGTTAATAAACTGATTTGTTTATTTGTGTCTTTTCTTGGACCTCTGCTTGTGCTACGGCTTGGGGTTTATGGTTTATTGGATGTCCGCCTCCAATTTGGGATTCAAGCCCTACGTTGGAAACGTAGAGACTGCTACTAAATTGGGAGGTTTGACGACCTCCCTTATAACCAAATAAGGAAAACCTCTTATTTGGTAGCAGTCTCGGAGTATCCAACGACAGAGTATCCCGCCCTCATGCCGATCCCCTGCCCATCCAATCTAAACTGATTACTTGATACCTCGATACTTTGGCAGGTCCTGGCACAGGCTCATAGAACATGGAGCATGGCTCAGAGGAGAGCAGCTAGATTAAATGGGTAACTATAACAATTCTTTCTCTCCTTCGCTATCTCTTCTTTCCTAGTCGTCTCGGAGTGTGTACAACGTGCCTAGTAGTGAATTGAGGTGCAACTCTAGAGATTATTTGGTTACTTCGCGTGAGTACCGATAAATCGGCCCGCTGTGGTAGCGGCTGAGATCATAAGCCCTACGTTGGATACTCCGAGACTGCTACTAAATAAGAGGTTTTCCTTATTTGGTTATAAGGGAGGTCGTCAAACCTCCCAATGTTATGGTCATATAGGTGTGAGCTTTTAATAATAATATAATAATATTAACTTTATTTAGGCTAAATACATATACAATATATTACAATATCTTCATAATTCATTGTCAAGGCTGAGCCCATGAAATGTGAACATTTGTTATGAGCTCCTTCAAAATACGTTTAGGAATATACCAGCAGTGTCCTGTATATGTAGTGTGCTTACAATTTAGATACTCAGTTGGCGTTTTAAAACTTAATAGTTGCTTAGTAGCCTAAGTGCTTTTTACAATTTCGCTTAAATTCTAAACAATTGTTAGCTACTTTTATTTCATTTTGTAGTCTATTCCAGAAGATACTTCCCGAGTAAGTAACAAACCTTCTACCAAGGTAATTAGTATTTGGCTTGGGTGGTCTGAGAAGGTTTTTGTTTCTAGTGTTGTGACTATGTATACTGTCTACGTGATGGAAATATTGATTCTGAACACAATCAAGCTGATTGAAAACAAATTTAAGAGATTCTATGAGATAAATATCACATAATTTTTAAAATGCCCCAGAACGAGAGGCCCACCACAGAAGCCACGAGCGAACACCACACAGAAACACCCGAAAGAAAGGCCCACAGAACGAAAGGACCAGGTGACCGGGCCAACCAGTTCAGACAGGCCCAAGCCCGCAGGGCTAAGCAGCTCCAAACCACACCTGCCTACCCCTTCTAAAACACTGACCTTTCCCACACCTCACGTATACACTACCCTCGTGTCCTACACATCTACCTACATGAGAATGAACATAAAAATACCTTAAGTTAATACACCCATGCTCTGTCCCTAAGTTAGGATGTCAATATCAACATACCCTAAAATATCTTGTCTTGCCAGACTAAGTTTCTGAAGACCAATCGCCCCATAAATCTATGTATGTTCCTCCCAGGTTAAAACACCCATGCCCTATCCCTAGGTTGAGCCAATGCCAACCAGTTTAGACAGCCATGAATCTATGTATTCAATCCTTAGGTTAGTTATCTTTATCCGCCATTGTGTTCATCTCTTCCATTTACTTTTCCACAATTGTTATACGTCTTCTAATCACCTCCTTCGTATCCACAGTCCACACTACTCTATTTTGCTTCGTGTCCTACACCTCTTACCCGCCAGACTCTACCTACATGATGATGAACATGAATACACATTCATTTAATACACCCATGCCCTGTCCCTAGGTTGAGCCAATGCCAACCAGTTCAGACAGCCATAAATCTATGTATGTTCTTCCATCCGAGAAGTAATATGTAACCCCCTAAAATACCTTGTCTTGCCAGACCAAGTTTCTGAAGACCAACCGCCCCATAAATCTATGTATGTTCTTCCATCCGAGAAGTAGTATGTTAAACCCCATGTCATAATTGATAAGAAACTATGATACCCACGGGTACACCATTGATATATAACCATTATTCCTGTAAGACCTAGACCGAGATAATGACTGAAGATGTTAGCCACCATGCAGTAACTCTAATTCTTACCCCAACCAGAGATTGTATAGATAACCTTTTTTTACCATGGTCTATATCTACCACGCAACAATAACGAAGTACCCCTACGAACTGCCGCTTTTCTTTGGTCTATATTTCATAGAAAACGCAGTTCCCAGGGACAACTAGATCAGCAAGAAATCGTGTTAAATAATAGTGTCCATAACCCCTCGTATTAACGAGTAATAATACACCATGTTTTTCCCTACTTTATCCACAGTCATGCACACACCTATAGTTAACCTCCTTTTCCTCCTGGATTGGAAGCCAGAGCGTCACATTTTTCCCTTGCCCCTCAACTTTCTCTTCATAATTGCTGAGGGGCACAGGGCCCTGGGTGGGGCTTTGGTTTCCCGGGCGTTTCCGCACCCTCCTCAGCTCCCCGCCATGGAGTGGCTTCGGTTACCCAAGCTTTGTTGTGGTCGGTGGGGAGGGTTCTGTGGGGACACTCTGTTATGGCCTTTGAATTGCTTGGGGCCTTGGGGCTGTTCGGCCAGGCAGCTTGGGGAACAACAACAACAACAACAACAACCTCCTTTTCCTCCACAGCCCCACAGTCCACATGATTTTATCTTTTCCAGACTCATATACCACCCCGTATTTGCTCATCCCCCGGTAGCATTTGGCTAACGTACTTTCACTGTCATTTCCCCCCCAAACTCCAATATCAACTGTAGCCTAATGCCACCCCCACGCCCGGAGACCTTAGGGTCAAACTTCCACGTAGCCCCCTGAACTCTCTCCCTCTCATTAACACCCCGCGCTCCTCGACTCTTTTCCGACCTAGCCTCTCCCCCATACCTCTTGAAGATCCTTGATTTTTCCGTTGGTAACGCTCTCCAACCTTTTATATATATACTCCTATCCAGCCTACCTTCCCTTAGTAGGCCGGAACAACATTAGAACTTTACTAACCCTTTGCATGCCATCTATTTCCTCACAACCCATTCACAACCCTGCACCCAATGATCGTCAGTGCGAGGCTAGCCGCCTCGCCAGTGACTAACTTCTATTGCCATACTTCCAGATAAATGTGGCAGAGTTTGCAACCCAGCCTCCACCACATCCAGCAAGCCATACAATTAACAACCAACCGATTAAACCAGCTAGTCAAGGCACCTTCGGTTTTGGTATTAAGAACACCCACATCTGTCTCATAAACAGTGGGTTATTACAAACACTTGTGATATGGCAAGCCCCTAGCCACAGCCGCCGGACAACCATCCCAGAGAGAGGTCGCACAGCTACCCCTTTTTACCCACCCGAGGAGGGAGACCCCCACCCCTGCGGAGGTATACCTGACCCCTGTTTTGACTTCCGGGTCATTGCCAGGTAGCACAGGAATTCTTCCTATCAATGAACTAACCATGCATGACTAACCCCTTTACTAACCTCTATTAACCCACAATAACCCATTCACCTTTTTTGCATACTCGGATAATCAAATTAGCACCTCAGCTATACCATAGAATGAAGACTGAGTAATATAAGAGAGACGCTCCTATCACAGCTGGCCCCGTCCTCCTCGCAAAGTAGATCCAGTCTCCCTCCCCTAAATACTTCCAATATAGCCAAAATAGTACCTCTTACTAAGGCTCAGTTATATCACATTATGAAGGCTCCCTATAGCCATGTGCCACAACAGTACTCACCACCTTACCGAGTCCCCGTATCTATTGAGAGCTCAAATAAGTCCATAAGACTCGAGATCCCTATGCCAAAACCGAGCCTATAAACCCAGCCCCCGCCCCCAGTAAAATCAGTTGAAAGATAGACACCAACCAGTGGCTGGCCCCCTTAAGTTGACCTCTAGCTCTGCCCTTGTGTTGTTCCTGAGATTTGAGATTCCAGAGCCGGCAGACTCCATGGCAGATTTGAGATAGAAGCATCTGTCCACGTACAAGAAATCTACGTGCACCTTATAACCTTCACACACACCAGTGGGTATATAAGCGTGTAGCCAGCAACGATCGCCAAGAGATCCGTCTTGAGAACTTCCTACATATGGACCACCTGGACGGCCGCGGAACCAGTCGTTAGTCCCCAACATCATGGACGCAAGATAACCAGGACCAGACCAACCAAATACTACCCAAGATTCACTTTATTAGTACTACCGTGTTATAGTACTAATTAGAAATTCACTTATTAATCTTTCTATGAGTGGCTATATCTTTGCCCAGTGTAATTCATATATAACCATTCCATTTGGGAAGTGCTAAGCGTATCAGTGTTTATTAATTAACAGGCGACATTAACTCTCGTAATTACCTTTATCCAGATATTATTACATAGAAGTAAAACCCTAGTGATATCTAACGTTCGCCCACTGATTTGTGTTCTACGTATTTCTGCCATAAGAATATAAAACTTAGATCAGTACCCCCCTGAGGTTACTAGAATTCCCGTGCTCTAAAACATACGCGTGTCTAATTCTAGTCTGTGAACTACTACTTGTGCACCAGACCTGCCAGTAATAAATCTAATTAGTGAAATTGAATCTATAAGTAACATTGAGGTCTTCCAGTATATAAACTTGCGAACCAAACCAGTGATCAGAAGAGTATACCTGAACGTTGGAAGTGGGAGACTAGGCTCCATCCAGATCCACTAATGCTAGCGGTTCATTTCTATCATATGTCTTGTACGAGTATTCACACTTTCTTGTGCTCCCTATTAACCTTATTAAATAAACGTGATCGTGTGTCTTGTTATCGTGTGTTTATTTTGTGTTCTCTATTCCTCATACCTTGTATTGTGCATGCAGCCTTATATACCCAGTCAGTTAGAACTCACATTACCCAAGTTAATCCTGTAGAAAAACAGGGCATAACAATTTTAACAATCACAATTCTTTGAACAAAGGAGTTGTATGGTCTAAATACCGGTATCCCACTTTATATATTATTCTCATGGCTTTCTTTTGAAGTTTGAATATTGGTTCTAAGTTTGTTTTTGTGGCTGAACTCCAAACAAGTACATTACAATACTGATAATATGGATAGATTAAACTGTTATACAAACACAGCTTGGAATTGAGATGATCAGACGGTGTTGAAACTGCAGGGTCTGTGGTAAGAGATTGTTGTCAGGTGAATGAGGTTTAATAGCCAGAAAATAATACTGATTGTATGCTTGGTTTGAGTACTGGCCTGAAGAAGCTATCTGCGAAACTTTGTTAATAAAGTGTTCCTCCTCAAATGGTGTATCTTTTCATTGAATTAAATAATATATATATATATATACAGGGTGTCCCAGAAGGAAAGGGCATACCTTTGGGAAATGATATAACGAGGTATTCTAAGCATAAAATGTTCTATAACAAAAAGTTCAAATCTCAAACAGTAAAGAGATATATCTATATAATAACATGGTAAAATAATTGCAATTAGATGGAGGTGTGGTAGGACCTAGAACAGCTAGGCCAGCCTTATGGGGAATTATATTAAAACTTCGATAGGAGAAATGACAGAAAATGATTTAGAAATGTGCAGTACATTAAATAGTCAATTTCTTTCCGTTTTCACAAATGAAAATTTGGCACAGTTTCCAGAAGTCCGTAAGGTATATAGCGATAGTATAGAAAATAGGTTAAGTACGGTTACTATAAGTAAAAATGATGTGCTTAAGGAAATTGACAGACTGAAACCTCATAAATCGCCTGGTCCTGATGAGGTATATGCTAGAGTATTAAAAGAATGTAGGGATGAGTTAAGTTACCCATTAACATTTCTATTTAACAAGTCATTAGAGACAGGTATAGTTCCAGAAGCTTGGAAGCTTGCTAACGTAGTTCCGATCTTCAAAAAAGGTGACAAATCAATAGCATCCAATTACCGTCCCATTAGTCTTACATCAATCATAGGAAAGCTACTAGAGTAAATTATTGCTAGTAAAATTAGAAACCACTTAGATACATTTAATTTAATAAATTCTTCTCAGCATGGATTCACTCAGGGACGTTCTTACCTTACTAATTTGCTTAGTTTTTTCTCAGAGGTATATGAAGCAGTAGATACTGACAAGTCATATGATATAATATATTTAGATTTCAGTAAAGCTTTCGACAGAGTCCCCCATGAGAGATTGATGAGAAAGGTTGAGGCGCATGGAATAGGTGGGGCGTTGTTGGGATGGATTAGGTCATGGCTAATTGGTAGGAAGCAGAGAGTCAGCTTAAATGGTACGAAGTCAGAATGGGGAGTAGTCAAAAGTGGTGTCCCCCAGGGATCTGTATTAGGTCCTCTGTTGTTTGTTATATACATAAATGACCTTCATTTAGGTATAACTAGTAGGATAAGTAAATTTGCAGACGATACCAAAATGGGGAGAACAATTGATTCAGATAGAGATATAGAGTGCCTCCAAAGGGATCTAGATACCTTACACGATTGGTCAGTAAATTGGCAGATGAAGTTTAACATTGACAAATGCAAGGTATTAAAGATAGGGAAGATGCATACAAATGTTAAATATAAACTAGCTAATATGGAATTAGAAAACTCGAATTGTGAGAAAGATCTAGGTGTGTTTGTTAGCAATGATTTGAAGCCTAGAAAACAGTGTATAAGTGTTCGAAACAAGGCAAACAGGATTCTCGGGTTAATCTCTAGGAGTGTGAGTAACAGAACTGCTGATGTTATCTTAAAACTTTACTTGTCATTAGTGAGACCCCATATGGATTATGCTGTTCAATTTTGGTGTCCTTATTACAGAATGGACATAGATTCATTGGAGAGAGTACAACGTAGAATGACAAAAATTATCCATAATATTAGAAATCTTCCGTATAAACAAAGGTTGAAGAAATTAGGCTTACATTCGTTAGAGAGACGCAGAGTTAGAGGGGATATGATAGAGGTGTTCAAGTGGGTTAGTGGGATTAACAAAGGGGACATGATAAATGTACTAAAGCTCAGTGATAGCGAAAGAACTCGTACCAATGGTTTCAAATTAGATAAATTTCGTTTCAGAAAAGATATAGGCAAATATTGGATTGGTAACAGAGTTGTAGATGGGTGGAATGGACTACCAAGTGCTATAGTGGGATTAAAAACGGTAGGGAGCTTTAAGATAAAATTGGATAAGCATATGGACGAGAAGGGATGGGTGTGAAGGGGGATCAGCCGGGTTGGGCCAATCAGCGCTCTGCAGACCCCCGTAATCCTGCGTTAATCTCTAACCGTTTTGGTAAGATGATCCTCAGGGTATTAGAGTGTTGAGCCTATAATTGGGCTTTGTAATTGGGGTTGTGTGGGACAGGGATCTGCCTTGCTTAGGCCAATCGGCTTTCTGCAGACTCCCATTTTCTTATGTTCTTATGTTCTTACTGAAGAAAATACCATTTTCAACATGTCATAACTCTATATTGGCCGAGATTTGGAATATTTCTTATAGAACATTATAGGCTTAGAATACCTTGTTCTATCATTTCCCAAAGTTATGCCTTTTCCTCCTGGGACTCCCTATATATATACTGTATATATACAGTATACCGGTATATATATATGTATATATATATATATATATATATATATATACAGTATATATATATATATATATATATATATATATATATATATATATATATATATATATATAGGCTATGTATATATATGCGTTCTGCTATATGTTTACTCTATAATTACCAGTTTACTGTTTACCGGAAGTTATGTGTTCGCCTCCGTTTGTTTGTCTGTCTGTAAACAAGATATCCAGAACAAAATAATTACCTGAATTTTATGAAGATTGGTGGGAAAATAAGATATGCAGCAAGATATAAGTGATTCACTTTATGAGGCGATCTGCAGATTTTCACGACATATGGTGGCAGATAGAATTTGCAACTATGGAGAAGTGATTCAATTTAGGAAGCGTTCCGGAATATATCCCGTAACCCAGATCCAGAATTTGTTTTAGGTCATTAATATTAATGATATAGAACCAGCTAGTATAGGTGGAGGTATACTCTCTACCAAGTGCCGCTCTAGATTACTTATATATCATGTAAGCCTTTATCCTATATCTAACCTTGTCTTTGTATCAACATCGTCTATTTAACCCACTGAGCCCCAGCGACGCAAACAGTGCGTCGGTAATGTATGTAACGCTAAACCCCAGCGACGCCTCGTTTGCGTCAGCGTCACTCCGGTCCCAATTACTCCGGTCCTATGGCACCTAGAGGGCTCAGATTTGTATGGGAACTATAAGTATCCCATGCACCCATGCCGATGGTTGAAAACTCTCAAAGTCCAACCGCGTGCGTGTGAGCGCGCAAAAACATGTTTTTTTTGGGAAATTGCCTTCAATTTTTTACTCTTGTACAATCTGTTTTCGGGGGCTCTGTAGGACCATTTGTTTAGCTTTTTGATCGTTTTTTCGTGGTTTTTCCTTCATTCCTAACCCATTCGCTATTGTTTCTGGAATAAAAAACAAAATCAGAATCAGCCGGTCGTGGGTGGTACATTTATAAATATTTAGCTGGTACTCAGCGGGTTAAACTAAGTAGGCATATTGTATACAAATTATGTTATCCGAAGTAAGGTAATCGTATGATAGATTTAGGAAAGAATAGTTAGGGAAGACTGAGTAGAGCTGTTAACACATATATATCTGCCCGTTACGTTCTAAACACAAAGCATTATACAAAGAAAAGCATTATACGGATATAGGAAATGGACATAGTGATAATAGGTAATATTAAATAGAAATACATTAATAATATACGTGAGAATGGAAGTGAATTACAGAATATTAATAACATTTGGTCGAAACTCTTATAACACATAAATAAACATAACAAGGCAAATAAAACAAATACACTAACATGTAATGTAGGAGTGTAGGTGCTAATAGATAGCGTATATAATTTGGTATAGATAGGGAGAGTGGTATCATATATGTGAGTATTTTATAGATAATATGAGAGAGAGAGAGAGAGGCGGAGAGAGAAGTGTGGAATTTTAGTTTAGGGGAAGAAAGTGGGGGTAAGGTAACTACCGTACTACCCTGCTTCTACACCCTCCTACTCTGCCCTCTCTAACACCCCCCTTACCCTCCCCTTCCTCTGGCTGGCATCCAGTCTCAAGGGGTATACCAAGCAAAACACAATACATTTTAGTTGACCCGTTCACGTGGGGGTCCACGAATGTTTATAAGTGACTGTACAGTAGCCCAACTAAGTTTTGCGACAATATTAGGTACGTGGCACCTGTCTAGTTTGCACTCCCGTCCCAAGCCCGTGTGGTCGTGTCTAGGAGGGGCCGTGGTGTCTAGGCAGGCCCCACCGCCTGTGCTACCACAGCCAGGGCACACAGACACAGTACTCGCATATGCTGGCCGCTACATATGACAATATTGCTATCATTATTTATTTGTATCATATTAGAAGGTTTTCTCTCTCTCTCTCTCTCTTTCTCTCACTGAGGTTAATATCAATAAATTTTCACGCTACACTATTTGTAGATTAATTAACACACACACACGCACACACAGAAACGGAAGGCAAATTTCAGTGTTATAAACCCACATTCTTCAAAGATTTCCTTGATAAAACAATGAGGTGTAAATAATTGTGTTCTTTTATCTTTCTAGAATTAATGAATGGGGACAAAAGAATCTAGTTTCCTTTAATGCACAGAAAACCAAGTAGGCCTACATTCAATTTTCTAACCGACAGAATCTCACTGACTCCCATATATTTTTTAATGATGTAAATATTCCCACTTCCCCTAGTATTGACATTCTCGGTGTAACATTAACTACTAACTTGAGCTGGACACATTATGTTAGAAGCATTGCTAAGAATGCCTCTAAAAAACTGGGACTACTGTACAGAGTTCGAGAATTCTTCACTGGCGAGCAGCTGGCCTTAATATATAAAAGTCATGTGCGTTCTCAGATGGATTACTGTTCACCTCTGTGGAGTGGAAGTGGAGTGGTTGCATTGAGGCAGTTGGACAAAATTCAAAATAAAGTTATTAGATTAATCAATAACCCTGCAATTACACAGGACCTTCCTACATTATCCATACGAAGAAACGTTGCATCCCTTGCATTATTCTACAGATATTTTCACAGCAATTGTTCCGAGGAACTTGCTTCAATTGTGCCGCCTCTCCACATCTTTCCCCGTAGAACTAGGGCAGCTGAGAGCGCCCATGAATTTACACTTTCTCCTCCACAATGCAGAACTTCTGCTTATCAAAATTCATTTATCCCCAGAGCTACTACTCTTTGGAATTCACTTCCCTCGAGTTGCTTTCCACAAACTTACAATCTACAAAAGTTTAAATCCAGTTGTTACAAACATTTTATGAATGGAGGATGCCTTTAGGCACATGGACCTTTTTGTTTTATCTGTGTTTTTCCTTCCTCCGTTCATTGTCTCTTAAAAAAAAAAAAAAAAAAAAATCTAATTAACCCTTTCAAGATCCGATACGCGTTTCTGTTCTGTGTTATGGTAATTATTAGACGATTTTATTCAGATTAGGAAGGGTATATGGAAGTCAGAGGGTTGATCGAGCTAGTCTTTACCCTTTTAATAACCACAGATCCTTCCTAAGCTGTGTAAAATCGTCTAATGATAGCCAAAATAAAAGTTCTAAAACGCATCAGAGCTTCAAGGGGTTAACACTCTTTAGATAATACAGGTATGTTATAATCTACATCATCTTGCAGTGCTGGGTTATACGAGTAGTTCTATTTGCAACATCTGCATCAGGTAATATTATTAATGATAAGAACGTGTATTAACCCCTACTGTACCGGCGACGTCCTTTTCTTCCTATTCTAGCAACTATTACATGATTATATTCAGCTCCGGAAAGACCTCTAGCCATAATAAGGCTTCAAACTATCTCAACCAACCCTTTTAACTACCACAGATCCTTCCTAAGGTGCATAATATCGTCTAAATATAGCTAGAATAAAATTGAAAAGACGTCGCTGGTATTCAAAGGGTTAATATACAGCTAAAGTTCTTACTGTTTCTATGAGATACTATTAGAATATAGAAAATTATCGTTACCGTATCATGATTTTAGAATCTAACTTCGATGAAATTATGTCTACTATGGAAATATATGGGGGTATAACTAAACATTATTTAGTTTACCTGGTATATAATTTAAATTAAAATGTAAAACTTGCAAACTAAACAAACCAAAATTGGGACAAGGACAATATAAAGTCAAATTAAATTATCAAAATCGCTATGTGGAAACAACGTTTACTAAAATGAAAATTATTAAATAAAAGAACACAATCCACCACATAGGGTGTACATCACTACATGAGCAAGTTAATCTGTTTCCCAAGCAAACCAATCGCACATATAACAAATATAACAACGCACTATCGTCACGTTAAAGGAAGTAGTCAAGTTTGGGAAGTCCGGGACGTTCTGGCAAATTTTACTAAACTCTGCATGAATAAAGAAACTACATGTTAAATGTCAAAATATTATTTAAAATCAAATTTGCAACATGACAAGACATTAACAATAGTAAAAAATACAAATATTGATAAGATATCTATACTATTACAAAATAATATATAAAATACAGTACAGCACTCACTAACGATAGTGCTATCGGGTAGGTACCTGTAAGCATAGCATGCCTCAAGTGACCCCTATCAATAACTACCCTACAAATAACCTACATTTATAGCACAAATAAACTAAGGAAATCGCAAAAGTAAGCAATTGATACTATCGACAATGAATACATATAATATAAAGAGAAATAATTGCAAAATATGAAGTAACAACAGATTTAAACAAAGAGTACTCTTTTAACAAGAACAATAAATTTAAAAAATCATCAATATTAATAATAATAATAATAATAGAAAAAGAAAAAGATAATCAATAAATACCGACAAAAAGTAAGCAGAGGTTATACAAGAAACTTCAAGTTAAAAATGCTTGATTAAAATTATTGATGTCAAATTTTAGAATACAGTCACAATAATTGACCCTAAAAAGATTAAATTTATGGAACAATTTACTTGCCTCAAAACCTCTGTCCACTAAGAGTCTGTATAGTAACCTAGCTCTAGCCCAAAAGTCATCTACTTTAGTGCAGATTTTACAAAATCTTATTAATTGGGAATAAAAACAATTATAAGTGATTTTACTATCGATATTACTACTAGGGAAAGGAAAGTTTATTACGTTAAAATTAAAATCATCAACTTTGTGATATACTTTAAGTATGCACTGTTCATTAACAATCTCTATATTTATATCAAGAAAATTTTCAACTTTATAATTTACGTTACATTGTGTGAGGGGAATAGAATTAGGGTAAATAAGTTTAGCAACTTGATTAAAATTTAACAAATTGCAAACAAGAATATCATCAATATATCTACTATTATTACTTAACAGTTTAGCAAGTGCTAATTTTTCTGGAATTTTATTTTTCTTGCTACTGTCAACTAAGTCTTTTATATATTTAAATTCTAAAGCAAGCAAGAATAAGTCTGCAATTAAAGGGCTAGCATTTCCACCCATAGGAATTCCTAATATTTGTTTGAAAATGTACGGCCCGAATCTAACATAAGTATTGAAAAGGAGGAATTTAAGGGCATCTTTAAGTTTAGTTCTATCAAAATATACAGAACTAGTGGGAGTAGAGCTAAGTGATGCATTATTAAAATATGTATAAACATTTATGAAATAATTACCATTCCTAACGAACCTGTCAAAGTGCAAATCTATAATAAAGCAAAGCTCTGAATATACTAAATCTAAAGGCAAATTGGTATACAAAGTTGAAAAGTCGAAGCTATGTACCGAGGTAACTTTCGGCATGGTATTTATTTTATCAATAACTTCTAACGAATTGTCAACACTCCAATAATAGTTAATGCCAGTTCTTCTCATGATGGTATTACAATATCTTTTATGAGTACTTTTAATGTATTTTAAGCAATTTACTACTTGTTCTGATAGAGTTTTAGTGGTAGCAAATTTTGCTCCGGCAATAAAGCGATATTTATAAGGTCTTTTATGAAATTTAGGTAACATGTATAATTTTGCAATGCACTTGTTCTTATCAGAAAGTTTAATATCAAATATTATATTTTTCTTGGTATGTTCATCGATTAAGTTATCAATATTCAGATTATTTTGAATTTCATAAACAGAATTACCGCAAATATTTTTACGTAATATGTTACCCTTAATACCTAATTCTTTTTTCATATTTTCAAGATAAAATTTCTTACATGTGAAGCTATAATTATTGCTGGCTTTATCTACTGTAGTGATTACAAAATGTTTATGTAAATTTATTAAATCAGCTTTAAGCTTATTATAATTATAGTCTATAAAATCTGAAAGATTAAATTCATTTTTAAGCGAGAAAATTTTATTTCTAATTAACTTAATTAATAATTTAGACCATGCTTCTAGTTCTCTCGCATTGCAGCACGCAATTTTTAACAATTTATCTTTTAATTTATTGACTGAAAAAAACAATATCTTTTAAAATTATGTCCCATGTTACTTTATTACTCCCTATTCTAAATTTAAACCCTTTACGACATAGCTCCGCTAATTTGTCGTTTGCAAAATGTTTAACTAGTTCTACATCACCTGTTAATATGTGACATATCGGACTATAAATGAACTTTGCTAGTGCATCACGTCTGCTAGCTGGCATATCCATGACTCTTTCACACACGCATTTATTATTATTGAAAATATCATTATCTGAAAGATTTCCTAAAACTTTATTATAATTACAAATAATAGACCCAATTTAAGTTCTATTTTACAGAATTTTACACACACACACACACACACATCAACGACCTTCAAATGGGAATAGGCTCATATACTGTATATCTATGTTTGCTGATGATGCAAAATTAATGAAGCATATTACAAGTAGGAGTAGTTGTAAAGAATTACAGAGAGACCTAGATAAATTATATGAGTGGAGTCAAACTTGGAAAATGGAATTCAACACGAGTAAGTGTCATGTTCTTGAGATGGGAAAAAGTAAATATGGTCTATATTTACTTTTTCCCATCTCAAGAACATGACACTTACTCGTGTTGAATTCCATTTCTTGGGAATATAAAATAGGAGATGAAATAATTAGTAAAGCTGGGAAAGAAAAAGACCTAGGGGTAGTTATGGCAGATAGATTGTCACCTGAACAGCATATAAATAAAATAACTGGTGAAACCTATACAGTGTTGACTAACATGAGAATAGCTCTGAATTATTTAGATGAAGAGATGTTAGCAAATATAGTAGGGACAATAATACGACCAAGACTGGAGTATGCAGCAGTGGTGTGGTCTCCACACCTTATAAAACATAATAAAAAACTGGAAAGAGTTCAGAAAGTTGCCACTAAGATGATAGCTAGCCTTAGAGACCTGCCATATGAGGAGAGATTGGAGAGGCTAAAGCTGCCAACGCTGAGGGAGAGGAGAGAGAGAGGTGACATGATCATGATGTTTAAGTTTGTGAAAGGTTTTGAGAAGATCGATAAGGGAGAATTTGTGGTGAGGGACGAGGGAAGAACCAGGGGTCATGAATGTAAGTTGAGGAAAGTTGTATGTAAGTCTGATGTAAGAAAGTTCAGCTTCCCGTATTATAGGTTTGACTCCTGTAAGGAGATAAAGAAAACCTAATATTTAGTAGTGGCCCCGTAATCATTGACGGACATGCCTATTACATAAGGCATCTTCTTCAAACACTAATCCGCCGTAGTTTGAATCTACCGCGCAGAGCATTTAAAATCTGAGGAGCCTTCATCATGAGCGCACGCGACCTCACTCATGGCTTCAGTCATTATGAATTGGGTTCTCACTACGAAAAAAACTTCGTAAAAAAGAAAAAAGAAAAAGAAAATAAGAATAACTATCCAATAAGCTTTCCATCATATCGTAGATGTACTTGTGTGGATCTTTGACCAGACGCTGATTCAGGCGTCATTCTTCCTTCACTGACATATCAAGTAAACCAAAATCCTTAATACATCAACGAATGGGAAGGGGATGGTCGGGAGGGCCCCAGTCGTCAATGATTACGGGGCCACTACTAAATATTAGGTTTTCTTTATCTCCTTACAGGAGTCAAACCTATAATTTATTAGTGGCCCCTCCATCATTGACGAACATGCCTGATTTCTAAGACTGGAGGGGGACATTCGTAATCATATCATAACTCTAGAAAAACAGATAATCAAACAACCACATAGTATTCTTACTTTTGTAATAAAGAGATATTCGGGTGCATAAACTTTATACAGCCTAAATCTTCAAAAAGGGGTACAAGCAGGAGCGTGCTTCAAAGAAGCCTGCTTGAAAAAGGGTTAACTCTGAGACTCTGTGCACAGATCTGCTAGTTAAGAAGGCACCCCACTTAAAGTAAGTGGTGAAAACTAAAAACTTATAAGTTTACATGTGCACATATAAACCCTATTAACTAGTGGATATATTCCTAAAAATATAACCAAACATAAATGAATTCTTGTACATTCGTAGAAGTACTGAACTCGTGTACTTATGCAGAAGTAATTACTGCAAAAGTAAAAGTCGTAGTTGCCACTACCGAGATTTCTCAAAAATCTATTGCTTCACAGCCAAAGCTACTTACAACAAGAATTGTCGTAACACTACTATTGGCCTTTAGCACAATTTCCTGCAATGAATACTACAGAGAAATTTTATAATACAATGCCTACAACCAGTATCACAGCTCGTATGTTCCGAACACATACTCCGGAGGGGTCTAGGATGTCCTATGTCACACTGACTGCACCCCCCCCCCCCATTTTTCTTGAAATTAAACAAAACTTGACTAAAAGGGCCACCTAGACCCTCTGCCGTAAAGCTATACATGGCAAGGAAGGTTTGTCCAGAGCTACTGAAAGGTATCGAGGCAAAAACTCCTGATTAGAGGCCCACAACTGTGTGGACGTAATAACTTCCACCGAAAGATTATTAAGGAAACGTAAAGAGGCTGTCCCCTTGCGTAAATTGTGGGTCTTACCCACAACGCCGGGATGCTTCTCTTTAAAGTCCTCGACCAAGAGAGAAGCCAGTGTACGCTCCATCAATCGTTCACCCGGACTTGCGACCCGTAAAGCACCCTGGTGATTTAGAGGTGCCACTCTTAAATATTTGGTTAGAGCTTGCACTGGGCAAAAAAGATGGTGCACCTTTCCCCTGTTTAACGCCGGCACCGTGAACTCTGAAAACACGTGTTCACTGTGCTCAATCTCGGCTATGAATCCTGGGGAAGGTGCAATGTGAATACACTCATGAAGCCTATCAAACCTGAGGCAATTAGGTGCGTTGCTCATCGCCGCCAGCTCAGATACTCTGTTCCCGGTAGCCAAAGCCATAAGGAATACTGCCCTTTTGTAAAATCTGCAGTCTTTGGTACATACGGGAACGAGAATAACGACGATGCTTTGTCCAGAGACCATGTAGGCCTGAGCTGACGGGGAGGTGGGCGGAGTTTAAAACCTGCCCACATAAATCACTTCCAGATAAATGTTTCTGCATGAACAGATAAATTAAATAATAAACAACCAACGCCACCGAGGGCACAGTTTGTTTTGTTCTAAGAATCCGAGACGTAAAAGCTTGCCAATGTGATTGAAACTGTCGCTTTGTAGACTGGGTATATTGATTCGTGAATATCTTGGTCACGTCGCTACCATAAGGTGCTAGCCACTTGGCCTCCTGAATGTCCAAAATGAACAAGTCCGCGAGGTTTCTAGGTTGCCAATTGTGTTCTAAGTGATACAACCCGACCAGGAGGGACACTGGGTTCGGGCACCACGTGTTCAAATGCTGGTACCACACTGCGCCGGCCACAGGGGCGCGATTAGCGAGACTACGCCTCGCTAATCCTGTAGTTTGTTGACTACGTGGCACATTAGAGACGCGTCTGGTGGCGGAAAAGAGATAAATGGAACTCAACCTGTTCTCGTCCGTCATCAGAGCGTCAGGTCCGCCCGCCGGCGTTATTGTCCGGCGGGTGAGGTACGACTGTGAGTATCGCCATACACCTTGGCTGTGGCTGTCCCTCACTTGCGAGCTCGGTATACTCCCTGAACGGGAGCCCTCGTCCGAGTCCCGTAAAGGTTTATGATAATTAAAAGCTCCCATAGCTCATTAACACATTGAAAGCAGAGCTGGGGAGCAAAATCATAAAGTATACTAATTAATTTAATTTATATTTAATTGTATTAAAATAAATTACTATAAATAAACACAATATTATCATATAACATGATTAGATTAATATCCAGTATTCGAGAATGGATAATAAGTCGTAGGCGTGTGCATAAACCTTTAACCGTCCTGGTGGTGTAATGGTTAAGGTGGCAAAAATATGTGTGTGATAACCCGGGTTCGAATCCCGGTGGATCATATATACTTTAATTAATTTCATTGGGGGTGTGGTGGTGAGATTAATAAAAATAATATAATCATAGAAAATATATATGTTTATTATGATTCAGCTATTAAATTATTTCATTAACAAATAAAAATAAGATAGGGCTACCTGAGCTTAACGGCGTTGAACATACAGCAATGAGAGGTTCAAGTGCCGACACGACAGAGACTGGGGGAAAACTACCCCGCCCCCGGGAACTACCTGGTCACCTGGTGCAACACCGGTAATCCGCCCTGGAAAGAGAATTTTCCGGGGATTAATGCTCATAGGGTTACACCCAAAAAACGGTACAAAATATGTGCCTCAAAACCGCCGGTCACGAACCGTAGCACTCCACCACTACTTTTCGTTGTCCTTTAGTTTCATATTAAAGATTTCAGCATATCTTTACCTGTCCAGCAGATTTAAGCATATCTTCTGAATCCTCATAAAGATGAAGCATATTTATATTAAAGATGAAGTCTTTCAAGTATCCCTTTACACTTGAAACACTAGTAAGATTCCGGCATCTTTTTATCCCATAAAAAGTCTAAGCCTATCTTAATCTCTAATCTGGCGTCACCCAGAAGCCCTCATAGATCGCCGTCTTGAAGGCCGTGATACCCTATTGTATCAATCAATTGTTTGGCAAATTATCGCGAATTGCAAATCAGTTAATATAACCACCCAAAGGTACAACCGCCGGGTTTTATATGCAATGTCAAACCAATTGTACCTGCCCCAGACATCTTTGTAAAAAGGTCGCCGGGAGGGAAAGACTAAACAAACAAACGACATTGTTTCAATGGCTTATTAAAGATTTCAGCATACCTTTTATCTGTCCAAAAGAATTAAGCATAACTTCTTAATCCTCATAAAGATGAAGCATATCTTTATTAAAGATGAAGTCATTCAAGTAACCCTTTACACTTGAAACACTAGTAAGATTCAGGCATCTTTTTATCCCATAAAAAGTCTAAGCCTATCTTAATCTTTAATCCGGCTTCTCCTAGAAGCCCTCATAGATCGCCGTCTTGAAGGCCGTGATACCCTATTGTATCAATCAATTGTTTGGCAAATTATCTTGAATCGCAAATCCGTTAATATAACCACCCGAAGGTACAACCGCCGGGTTTTATATACAAGGACCCCAATGGAAATACGCCTAACGGCCTTATTGGGCTATCCTTAGTTGGAATTATGCAAGGCTGGTACATGTCATATTTATAACATACTATGTGGTACCAACTCTGTAAATTGCTAACTGAATAAATATTATTATTATTATTATTATTATTATTATTATTATTATTAATGTCAAACCAATTATACCTGCCCCAGACCTCTTTGTAAAAAGGTCGCCGGGAGGTAAAGACCAAACAAACAGACAGCATTGTTTCAATGGCTTTGAAAAGCAGAGAAAACCAAGGCCAACAGGTGTCAGCCTGATCACCTAGAAAACTGAGTGGAGCCCCCCTCGACGGGAATAACTCAGGAAGCCTGATCCCAGGCTCGACCATAGAAAACGCAGTTTCTGATGAGCCCTCAAGCGACCAAACTCGTCGGGGTAACTTACCTATTTTAGCCATCCTGACTAAAACTCGGTAAACAAAAACGGTGTTCTCGGAGCAACGAGAAAAACGCCGGAAAGGTAACCCACACTAAACTATACATTACAGGAGGGCGTAATGCATAAAGCAATGAATAACACAGGAAGCCTGCTCCCAGGCTCGAACACAGAAAACGCAGTTTCTTATGAGCCCTCAAGCGACCAAACTCGTCGGGGTAACTTACCTATTTTAAGCCATCCTGACTAAAACTCGGTAAACAAAAACGGTGTTCTCGGAGAAACGAGAAAAAACGCCGGAAAGGTAACCTACACCAAACGAGACATTTTAACACATTTCATACAAAGGGTGTGCGCAAAAATAGGGATACCTGAACAGGAGGGCGTAATGCATAAAGCAAAAACCGGAGCAAAGGTAGCCATGACAGAGACTGGTGGGATAATTACTCCAGGTTCTGCATAGACCCGCCGGGACCCAGCTCTGGAAAAAAGAAAATTTCCAGGAATTAATGCTCATAAGGTTAACCCAAACATGTTCGCACACAAGTGTTAAATAACCCGCCGGGTAACGAGACGTAATACTCAACGACGACAGCTCGCTACGCGGTGGGGTTTCCTAAGTAAAAGATTTCAGAATATCTTAAATTGTCCAAAAGATTTATGAATACCCTCTGACATAATATATAAAGACCAGCATGGCGTTTATAACTGATGAAGTCTTTCCGGTGGTGTTTGTTTCAAGATTCAATTTTGGAGAAAAAAAAAACTAAAAAAGACGCCGGCCCCCGAATTATCTCGTAGATAAAAAACTGGGAAGCCTGACAAATATACGAGATCTAACTTCTCCCGAAGTATCTTTTTAGACCGCCGTATGTTGAAGGCGGCGATACAAAACGTATCCCTCAATTGTCTGGTTAACTAACTGAATCGTAAATTCGTTATTCCCATCCCTCCAAGGAGCACCCGCCTGGTGTGAATATTAGTTTTAAAAAACGTTAACCCCAATTGTGCCCTAAAGCGCCGTATGTTGAAGGAGGCGATACACAATGCATCCCTCAATTGTCTGGTCAACTAAACTGAATTTTGCAAATTCGGGCATCACACCCTTCCAGGTTGCACCTGCCGGGTGATTTAAAGTTTAAAAGTTAACCCCAAATGTTCCTAACCCCACTTCTTTGTAAAAGATCTCCGGGGAGGAAATACAAAGATCGCGAATTGCAAATCAGTCAATATAACCACCCAAAGGTACAACCGCCGGGTTTTATATGCAATGTCAAACCAATTGTACCTGCCCCAGACCTCTTTGTAAAAAGGTCGCCGGGAGGGAAAGACTAAACAAACAAACGGCATTGTTTCAATGGCTTATTAAAGATTTCAGCATATCTTTCACCTGTCCAAAAGAATTAAGAATAACTTCTTAATCCTCATAAAGATGAAGCATATCTTTATTAAAGATGAAGTCTTTCAAGTATCCCTTTACACTTGAGACACTAGTAAGATTCAGGCATCTTTTTATCCCATAAAAAGTCTAAGCCTATCTTAATCTCTAATCCGGCTTCTCCCAGAAGCCCTCATAGATCGCCGTCTTGAAGGCCGTGATACCCTATTGTATCAATCAATTGTTTGGCAAATTATCTCGAATCGCAAATCCGTTAATATAACCACCCGAAGGTACAACCGCCGGGTTTTATATACAATGTCAAACCAATTATACCTGCCCCAGACCTCTTTGTAAAAAGGTCGCCGGGAGGTAAAGACCAAACAAACAGACAGCATTGTTTCAATGGCTTTGAAAAGCAGAGAAAACCAATTCCAACAGGTGTCAGCCTGATCACCTAGAAAACTGTGTGGAGCCCCCTCGACGGGAATAAACCAGGAAGCCTGATCCCAGGCTCGACCATAGAAAACGCAGTTTCTGATGAGCCCTCAAGCGACCAAACTCGTCGGGGTAACTTACCTATTTTTAGCCATCCTGACTAAAACTCGGTAAACAAAAACGGTGTTCTCGGAGCAACGAGAAAAACGCCGGAAAGGTAACCCACACTAAACTATACATTACAGGAGGGCGTAATGCATAAAGCAATGAATAACACAGGAAGCCTGATCCCAGGCTCGACCACAGAAAACGCAGTTTCTTATGAGCCCTCAAGCGACCAAACTCGTCGGGGTAACTTACCTATTTTGAGCCATCCTGACTAAAACTCGGTAAACAAAAACGGTGTTCTCGGAGCAACGAGAAAAAACGCCGGAAAGGTAACCCACACCAAACGAGACATTTTAACAAATTTTATACAAAGGGTGTGCGCAAAAATAGGGATACCTGAACAGGAGGGCGTAATGCATAAAGCAAAAACCGGGGCAAAGGTAGCCATGACAGAGACTGGTGGGATACTTACTCCAGGTTCTGCATAGACCTGCCGGGACCCAGCTCTGGAAAAAAAGAAAATTTCCAGGAATTAATGCTCATAAGGTTAACCCAAACATGTTCGCACACAAGTGTTAAATAACCCGCCGGGTAACGAGACGTAATACTCAACGACTACAGCTCGCTACGCGGTGGGGTTTCCTAAGTAAAAGATTTCAGAATATCTTAATTTGTCCAAAAATTTATGAATACCCTCTGACATAATATATAAAGACCAGCATGGCGTTTATAACTGATTAAGTCTTTCCGGTGGTAAAATCTTGTTTCAAGATTCAATTTTGGAAAAAAAAAACTAAAAAAGACGCCGGCCCCCGAATTATCTCGTAGATCAAAAACTGGGAAGCCTGAGAAATATACGAGATCTAACTTCTCCCGAAGTATCTTTTTAGATCGCCGTATGTTGAAGGTGGCGATACAAAACGTATCCCTCAATTGTCTGGTTAACTAACTGAATTGTAAATTCGTTATTCCCACCCTTCCAGGGAGTACCCGCCGGGTGTGAATATTAGTTTACAAAACGTTAACCCCAATTGTGCCTTAAATTGCCGTATGTTGAAGGAGGCGATACACAATGCATCCCTCAATTGTCTGGTCAACTAAACTGAATTTTGCAAATTCGGTCGTCCCACCCTACCAGGTTGCACCCGCCGGGTGATTTAAAGTTTAAAAGTTAACCCCAATTGTTCCTAACCCCACATCTTTGTAAAAGATCGCCGGGGAGGAAATACAACAACAGCATAGTTTTATATTGGCTTTGCAAAACCAAAAAAACTACCAACAACACGTGTCCGTATGAACACTGTTAGATGGGTACAGCCAACCCGCCGGGAATCAGAAGGAGCCTGAAACAGGCACCCCAGAGACGCAGTCCTGGGGAGCCACAGACACCCACTCGCCGGGGAAACAAGCCTGTTTTGAAACCACGCGTGGCCAAAACTCGGCAACCAGCCGGGTTTTTTCATGGTGTAACCGAGAAAAACCCGCCGGAAATAACCCACCCCGTCCAGATACCATCTGAACGCAACACAGGACCGAGGCGTAGCCAAAACACAACTAACGCCGGGCCCAACATAGTCCGTGGAATTAGCCAATACAGAACTAACCCAGGACACATAAATAGTCTGTGGAATTAGCCAATACACAACTAAACCAGGACACACATCACACAGTAGTACATATTTAGAAAATAAATCAATAACACTTGTATATGTGGTAAAGCTACGAGAGGCTGGCTAGGCCTAGGCAGACGGATAACATTAACATGTCGGAATATAAACAAAAAGCACTGAATTATATCACAACAGGAACCCCCGCCAACACACCACTGTAGCAAATACTTCCGGCAAAGGGAAGAACAGACTCGGGACCCAGAAAAAACTTCACTAAGTGAAGCAAAATACGCTGGGAACGTCAGCAAAAATACGCTACCTCATCAGAAAGATAAAAGGAAGCAATAACGCGTAATGAAAGCCGCCTGCATCACAAAGCTAGCTAACTGTGAAAAAGTTCACCTGTCCACAACCGGACCACGAGGGTACATCCGAAATAGATGCCCCAAACACACGACCCAAAATACACTGCACTGCGGGCAACCAGCCCAGGACACTCCTGCTACGCATATCCTAACCTTACTCGATATATCCCGGAGTAAACAAATGAGAAAAAACTCACTAGGGATGCAGTAAATGCGGAACCAGTGGAGCGTGGAGAGACACGTCCGGGCCGGCTGACCGCAGAGCAGAGAAGGAAGAATGACGCCTGAATCAGCGTCTGGTCAAAGATCCACACAAGTACATCTACGATATGATGGAAAGCTTATTGGATAGTTATTCTTATTTTCTTTTTGTTTTTTATTTTTTACGAAGTTTTTTCGTAGTGAGAACCCAATTCATAATGACTGAAGCCATGAGTGAGGTCGCGTGCGCTCATGATGAAGGCTCCTCAGATTTTAAATGCTCTGCGCGGTAGATTCAAAGTATGGCGGATTAGTGTTTGAAGAGGATGCCTTATGTAATAGGCATGCTCGTCAATGATGGAGGGGCCACTAATAAATAGAAGCATTGATTGTTGGAATAAGTTGGATGGGTAGGTGGTGGGAGCAAGAAATATCCAAACTTTTAAAGCAAAATTGGATAAATGTAGAGAGAGAGACAGGACAGCACGAGCTTAGGCTCAAATCCTGCATACTACAATTAGGTGAGTACAGTGGTCCGTAGCATATTGGTTAGCGCACTTGGTTCACAGCCAAAAAGACACGGGTTCCATTCCCGGGCAGGAAAGAAAAATTTAGGCAATTCTTCTTACACAATGCGCCTCTCTAGACCTAGCAGTATAAATAGGCCTCTGGAATAAGAGGCCATTTACGACTTCTTTTTTAGTGTTGGTGGTCTATTACTAGCTGGACGGGTACCGTACAGGTCAACCAAACACTCAAAATCCAGATATCGGCAATTGGCTGATTACAGATTACATGCATATCTACAGCCACTCCAACCATGCATTAACACTTTACACAGTATATTCCCAGGTCGAACTTTTTTTCGGTAAAAATAAAAAATAAATAAAAACACGTGAAGCTGTAATTATTGGAAACTGAGGTGATCAGAAAATCCTCAATACTCTCTTACCCACATCACACCTAGTCATCCATTCAGCAAGTCATGGCTCATCAGGCTGCAGGTTGCTGAACGTGGTAGTATGGTTGGGATCAAGGTTAAGAGATACAACAGGTTGGCGCACGCGCAACCTGTTGACGTCACGAGGCTGGGCGAGAGAAAGAAAGATAGAAAAACGCTCCCCTGCCAGCCAAACTGCCGCCACTAAACCAGGGGTGTCAAACATGTTAATTAATATTAGTACCGGTATTTTTTTATACCCAGTATCTTCATTTTGCTTGGTTATTGTTCTAATTTCTTATTCTTATAATATAATTAGCTTGCACAAAGAGGGATAAGGATTACATAAACACGAGGATTTCACACTGATTTTATTAGTTTAGACATTTTAGATTTAGTTTTTCTAGGATTATTAGCATTCATATTTCTGTTTAAAATCCGTATTCTAAAAAACATTCGGCATCTTACAAAAAAACTAATTACTTCCCATGGGAAAGTCACCATACCAACAATTTCTTTACACAATGATTTTACGGAGTTTTTGCCAGCTCTTTGAACTCTGCTTTACCATGAAAACGCACAAAGATTTTCTCCATTAATTTAAGCTGTTCAAAGAATTCATTTTTGGGTGTCATAAGCATCCCTTCTTTTCTGCATATTTTCCCAATCCAGGTTGTGTCATCCTCTGATACTTTCTGACCTAGAAATTCATGCTGGGGACAGGGATCTGCCTTGTGTGGGCCGATCGGCGTTTTGCAGACTCCCATTTTCTTATGTTCTTATGTTCATTGGTTAAAAAGACGCATAGTTAGAGGGGATTTGATAGAGGTGTTCAAGGGGGTTAGTCACGTAGTGGGATTAATAGAGGGGACATGAACAATGTACTGAAGCTCAGTGATAGCGAAAGAACTCCAACAAATGTTTTCATGTTTTCAAATTAGATACATTTCGTTTCAGAAAAGATATAGGCAAATATTAGTTTGGTAACAGAATTGTAGATATGTGGAATAGGCTACCAAGTGCTATAGTGGGATCAAGAATGATAGAGAGCTTTAAGATCAAATTAGATAGGCATGTGGACGAGATGGGCCTCTGTAACGAGTGCAAGACTAATTTATTCAACCTTTCTATTTATGGAAGATATATAATATTATGGATAATTTTGGTCATTCTTCGTTGTAGCCTACTGACTCCAAATAAACTATGTCCATTCTGTAATGAGGACATCAAATTTGAACAGCATAATCTGATCCTTGTATATAGCGGTATACACACATACATACAAATAATTCTAGATGTAAGGACAGTGTGAGCTTCAAGATAAAATTAGATAAGCACATATAGGACGAGATAGGTTTGGTGTAAAAGGCATCTGCCTTGTGTGAGCCAATCTGCTCTCTGCAGACTCCCATTTCTTATGTTCTTATATATATATATAGCACAGGTATAAACTCACCTATTTCTTTCAATGGTGCGTCGGTGTTCACGGTTGCATCATCATGTAGATTATTTTGGTCTCTTGCCTCACTGTTCGGTTTGTTTGTTGCTCAGTCATGCATGTCTTCACTTTGGTGTCGTCGTCATCTCGAACTCGCTTTTGGCCTCTCTTGGACTCACTTTCAGAGGCAGCCTGGGCAGGCAAATGCAGAGTTGGTAATGCTCCAGGTTTGAATTTTATTTGGTTGTAAGGTACTGGTAGTCCAAGCAGTTTGTATTTCAAGTGTCTTTCAAAAGCTGAGGATTCAAAATGTTTAGTGCAGATCCTTGCTGTTGGTGGAATAATACAGCCTTTTTTCCCACTTAGATTAGTCCATTTTGACCGCAGTTTTTCATCTTTGGGAAATTTATGGAATGCTATGTTACTTCCTTTGATAAATATCGACTTGCATCCAACAACTTGACAATATAAAGGCATCTTGTTTAGTTAAAATAGAAGAGCTACACTTTCACACGGCATTATACAGTAGTTATAGCATCACGGTATGAAGTAAAAGAAAACGGAGGATAGTGCTGGCTCGGCTGCTCCTTTGAGAATGAATGGTATACAGTCGAGTGACCTCTGACCCTTCCAGCCTCGTGACGTCATGCGCGAGCGGGTACGAGTTGGAGTGACCCCATGCTCCAACCTGTTGTATCTCTTAACCTTGGTTGGGATAAGCGAGAGTGGGGTGTCGGAACGTTTACCGGTGGCAAAAAAAGGTGGGAAGAAGGGCAACTGACAAACCGACATAGAAGTGGAGCTAAGCGGAAAACCACGCTGTGACAGGACCACGAAATTAAACAGTATATGTATAACCATCGTTTCTCCAATGCCGACGAAGCTAAGCAACATTTGCAATTTCAAGCTTCTACAGAAACTATATGCAAGAGATTGAAGGAGATGGGATATAAACATAGATCACCAGTTGTCAAGCTAAAGCTAACCAAGAGGCACAAACAAACTAGGCTTGATTTCGCTCGACTATTTGTTGACCAGGGCATTGGCTATTGGGCACGAGTTGTTTTGATAATGTCAGAGAGGTTCCATAATAATACCAGGACTATTAAAATTGTATCACTTAGCCAAGTTGGCGGGGGTTCTTCAAATAAGAATAAAGGTGGCTTCCTTTATCCGCTCATGGCCGAGTGGTTACGGTGCCCAACTCTCCCAAACATACCTGGAGTGAGTGGGTTCGAATCCTGGTCAGGATACCTCTCTCCCAACCAAGAGTTGTTTTCTCAGACAAGAACACTTTCAGCTCAACCACGCATGGGTCGAAGACTGTGCTGTTGGAGGCCTAGGAACACACGGCATGTGAGTTAGTCCTTGTTGATATTGTGCATAAAATATAATTATAGAATAGTCATCATACAGAGTAATACTTTCCATCATATCACTCTAATTTCATGTTAACCGCACATTATATAACTCTTAATTTCATTACTCATCCACTAATACCCCTAACTTACTAGTTAACTTATATTGTTCAAATACTATTAAGCTAGCATGACTTGATATAATATGCACATTAACCACTCCTGTCTATACCATCGGTTGTTTACCTAAAAACCAACCACGTTCGGTTTAGTAACTTATCCTAGCCACCTCGCCCGCCACTATCTGTGCAATATAGGATAGATCTTCCCCTATTACTTCCTTCCCCCCTTAGTGAATGCATATAACTTGTTTGCGAATATAATAAATAATACTTTACCTAATAAAATGCCCCAGAACGAGAAGCCCACCACGGAAGCCACGAGCGAGAACAACAAAGAAACGGCAACAGAAACACCCGAAGGAAAGGCCCACAGAACGAAAGGACCAGGTGAGAGAAGATGCCCCATAGATCAGCGTGAGAGAAGAAAGAAGGAGAGAAGGCACCAAGCCAACCAGTTCAGACAGGCCGAAGCCCGCAGGGCTAAGCAGCTCCAAACCACACCTGCCTATCGCTTCTAACCACTGACCCTTCCCCCACCTCGCGTATCCACTACCCCTCGTGTCCTACACCTCTTACCCGCCAGAATCTACCTACATGATGATGAACATGAATACACCTTAATTTAATACACCCATGCCCTGTCCCTAAGTTAAGATATCAATATCAACATACCCTAAAATACCTTGTCTTGCCAGACTAAGTTTCTGAAGACACACCGCCCCCATAAATCTATGTATGTTCTTCCATCCAAGAAGTAATATGTTAACCCCCATGTCATAATTGATAAGAAACTATAATACCCACGGGTACACCATCCTGCAACCATTACGCCTGCCCTATCTTGCCAGATCTCACGACTGAAGATGCCGCGAGCAATCCAGTAACTATATTCCTGCACAGACGAGATGGTATAGGAAATTCCATTGTTCCTGTATTGCCCAATTCTACTCCATGTTCATCAAACCAGGGAATCTTATGTAAGAACCCCCCCCCCTAGATTAAGTACACGATGATACCCACGGGTACACCATTGTATATATAACCATTATTCCTGTAAGACCTAGACAGAGATAATGACTGAAGATGTTAGCAACCATGCAGTAACTCTAATTCTTACCCCAACCAGAGATTGTATAGATAACCCTCTTTTACCATTGTCTCGACGCATATCTACCATGAAACAATAACGAAGCTACCCCTACGAACTACCGTTTTCTTTGGTATATATTTCATAGAAAACGCAGTTCCCAGGGACAACTAGATCAGCAAGAAATCGTGTCAACTAATAGTGTCCATAACCCATCGTATTGACGAGTAATAATACACTATGTTTTTCTCTACTTTTATGCACAGTCAAGCACACACCTACAGCTAACTAAATTTCTTAAGCATTTCTCTTCTCATAATCTGCTCTCAGATCGCCAGTATGGCTTCCTTAACCCGGGAACTGCCGGGAGACTCTTAAGAGTTCCCCCGGCGGACTGCGGGGAGACTTTTAAGAGTGAGTGAAAAAAAAAATCAACTTTTGACGTCGAAAAAAAATATGTTTTTATTTTTATTTTTTTATTTTTTTATTTTTGTTTGGCCCCTGGGCCATGCAAAATCTCAGTCCTCTACCTCCCCTCCTTCCCCACTTTCCTCCTCTCCTTCAGTTATCACCTATTTTCCCTGTTATTCCCTTATTCTGAGGTATATTTTCGTGCTAACATTAGCGAGTTGCAAGCAGGGTGTTGTCATCACTGATGGCAAGCGAGTGCAAGAGAGAGAGAGAGTATCGATCGACTGTGTCTCAGTGGCCTTGGGGGAAATTGGCGGGAAAGCAGCTTGCCTCACCCATACATTATACAACTCGCGGGCTATATCTCCGATTTTGACCATCCAAACGCTGATTTCACTCGTTTTATTGTTGTTTCAGGTTAATACCTTTATAATCAACCCATAATAGGCACATATGGATAAGTATTAATGCTATTAATGGCACAATTAATATTTTAGTGACGGAAACACCTCAAATACGTCAGCACAGGGGGACGTTTCCAATTACCCCCATGCGCACTTCAGAGGTTAAGGGTCGCTCTACTGGTGATCTTCTTTCATATCTTACTAACTCTTGGTCATCCTCCTTTCGGGACTTCGGTGGGACTTTTTCTATTGTACTAGACATATCGAAAGCCTTCGATAGAGTCTGGCATAAATCTTTAATTTCTAAACTACCCTCCTTCGGTTTCTATCCCTCCATCTGTGCCTTTGTCTCTAATTTCCTTTCCGGCCGTTCCATAGCTGCGGTTGTGGACGGCCATTGTTCACTTCCTCACCCTATCAACTCCGGTGTTCCTCAGGGCTCTGTCCTATCTCCTATTCTCTTTCTAATTTTTATAAATGATCTCCTTAACTGTACCTTAATTCCCATCCATTCATACGCAGACGACTCAACCTTACACTACTCCATTAGTTTTTCAAAACGCCCCAGCCAGCAATCCCTCAACGACAAACGTAATGAAGCCATAGAACTCTTAAATTCTGATCTAAATACTATTTCCAATTGGGGCAGAGAAAACCTTGTTAACTTTAATGCTTCCAAAACCCAATTTCTCCATCTATCTACCCGCCAGGATCTCCCAGCGGACTATCCCTTATTCTTCAACAATACAAAAATCAACCCTTCATCTTCTCTCAATATTCTTGGTGTCTCTTTTTCTTCTGCTCTCATTTGGAAGGACCATATAACCAGTCTTGCTAAGGCAGCCTCCCAGAAGCTGGGTGTGCTCAACCGCCTTAGGGGGTTCTTTTCCCCTGCACAGCTTCTTGCTCTGTACAGGGGCATAGTGCGCCCTTGTATTGAGTATTGTTCACATGTGTGGGGAGGTTCCTCTCACACCGCTCTCCTAGACAAAGTTGAAAGGAAGGCCTTTCGTATCATTAACTCCCTTTCCACTCACCAACTCTCTGCAATCTCTCTCTCTCCGCCGCAATGTTGCATCTCTCTCGCTATTCTATCGCTACTATAATAATCAGTGTTCCTCAGAGCTATCCCAGTGCATACCACCTCCTTTACGTAGGGCACGTGGTACCCGTCTTGCAACTCAATCCCACCCCTACTCTGTGCAACTCTCCAACCCAAGAGTGAAATGTTACTCTCAAACTTTCTTCTACTCAACAGCTGAGCTCTGGAACTCTCTCCCAAAATCAGTCTTTCCCTCTTCCTATGACTTAAATTGCTTCAAACTCCGTGTGTCCAGGCATTTTGGCTCGAACGTCCCTTGATTTTGGCCCTGTCACTCTTTCAACTATGGGGGAGGTACTCGCTATAGGCAGTTTTGCCTTTTGCCTCCCTCAATCAATCACATAGAAAAAAAAAAAAAAAAAAAAATCATCTTCCCCACAGTCCACATGATTCTATAATTTCCAGACTCATATACCACCACCTATTGCTCATCCCCCGGTAGCGTTTGATTAACCTACCTTCCCTGTCGTTAACCCCCAGTCTAAGATACCAACTGTAGCCTAATGCCACCCCTACGCCCAGAGACCTTAGGGTCAAACTTCCACGTAGCCCCCTTAACCCTCTCCCTCTCGTTAACCCCCCACGCTCCTCGACTCCCTCCTGACCTAGCCTCTCCAGCATACCCCCTGAATATCCTTAACTTTTCCGTTACTAACATTCTCAAACCTTTTGTATATATACTTCTATCCAGCCTACCTTCCCCCAGTAGGAAGGAACACCATTAGAACTTTACTAACCCTTTGCATGCCATCTATTCCCTCACAACCCTGTACCAAATGATCGTCAGTGCGAGGCTAGCCGCCTCGCCAGTGACTAACATCTATTGCCATACTTCCAGATAAATGTGGCAGAGTTAGCAACTCAGTCTCCACCACATCCAGCAAACCATGCAATTAACAACCCAACCAATTAAACCAGCTGATCAAGGCACCTTCGGTTTTGGTATTACGAACACCCACATCTGTCTCATAAACAGAGGGTTATTACAAACACTTGTAATATGGCAAGCCCCCAGCCACAGCCGCCCAGACGACCATCACAGAGAGAGGACGCGCACCTACCCCTTTCACCCACCCGAGGAGGGAGATCCCTACCCCTGCGGAGGTACACCTGACCCCTGTTTTGACTTCCGGGTCATTGCCAGGTAGCACAGGAATTCTTCCTATCAATGAACTAACCATGTATGACTAACACCCTTACTAACCTCTATTAACCCACAATAACCCATTAACCTTTCTTGCATACTCCGATAACCAATTTAGCACCTCAGCTATACCATAGAATGAAGACTGAGCAATCTAAGAGAGACGTTCCTATCAAAGATGTCCCAAACCTCCTCGCAAAGTAGATCCAGTCTCTCTCCCCTAAATACTTCCAGTATAGCCAAAATAGTACCTCTTACTAAGGCTCAGTTATATCACATTATGAAGGCTCCATACAGCCATGTGCCACAACAGTAATCACCATCTTACCTAGTTCCTGTATCAATTGAGAGCTCAAATAAGTCCATCAAAACTCGAGATCCCTATTGCCTACAGGGTCCAAAACCGAACCTATAAACCGAGCTCCAGCCCCCAGTAAAATCAGTTGAAAGATAGACACCAAACAGTGGCTGTTCCCTTGTGTTGACCTCTAGCTCTATCATTGTTTGTTCCTGAGAATTGAGTTCCAGAGCCGGCAGACTCCGTGGCAGATTTAGATAGAAGGATCTGTCCATGTAAAAGAAATCTACGTACACCTTATAACCTTCATACAGACCGGGAAGCTGAGCGATCGACGTGAGATGCTCTGGGCGTTAATTCCGATCCAGATTGACAGGAAGATCCTAATATCTGTGATTCAGGTCTAGAAACCAAAGGGTATAATTATAAGAGTGTAACCAGCAACGATCGCTAAGAGATCCGTCTTGAGAACTTTCTACATATAGACCATCTGGACGGCCGCGGAACCAGTCGTTAGCCCCCAACATCACGGACGCAAGATAACCAGGACCAGACCAATCAAATACTACCCAAGATTCACTCTATCAGTGCTACAGTGTTACAGTGCGATTTAGAGACTCACTTATTAATATTTCTATGAAGTGGCTATATCTTTGCCCCAGATAATTCATATATAACCATTCCATTAGGAAGTGCTAAGCGTATCAGTGTTTATTAATTAACAGGCGATATTAACTCTCGTAATTACCCATATATCCAGATATTATTACATAGAAGTGAAACCCTAGTGATATCTGATGTTCGTCCACTGATTTGCGTTCTATGTGTTTCTGATCCAAGAATATAAAACTTAGATCAGTACCCCCCTGAGGTTACTAGAATTCCTGTGCTCTAAAATACGCGTGTCTAATCTAGTCTGTGAACTACTACTTGTGCACCAGAGCTACCATTGATAAATCTAACAGTGAATATGAATCTATAAGTAACATTTATGGTCTCCAGTATATAAACTTGTGAATAAAGCCAGTGATCAGAAGATTAATACCTGAACGTTGGAAGTGGGAGACTAGGCTCCATCCAGATTCACTTAATGCTAGTGTTGTTCAATTATATCATTTGTCTTGTACGAGTATTCATATCTTCTTATGCTTCATATTAATCATCATCAAGAAAACTATAGAAGTGTGTACATCAATAAAAGTGATCGTGTGTCTTGTTACCGTGTGCTTATTTTGTGTTCTCTATTCCTCATACCTTGTTTTGTGCATGCAGCCTTCTATACCCAGTCAGTTAGAACTCACATTACCCAAGTTAATCCTGTAGAAAAACAGGGCATAACATTGGTGGCAGCGGTGGTTCTTAATTCGGATAAAAGGTTGCATTACATTGCAAGTTTGGAACAGCCAGAACACGATAACATCATGGCGCACCGTTCTCACATCCCAATCCCACATTATGATGGGGAGACTTACGAGATCGAAACGTTCATGGACATAGTGAAACCCGTACTTGACCTAGTTTATACCACGGATGCAGAAAAGATAGCCGTGACATTAACGCACCTGGGAAAAGCCGTTTCCCTGGTTGCCTACCAAGTGCACCCTGCTCTCACATGGGACGAATTTCGCCCAATAGTGATAGAGTCCATTAAGCCTTCGTTGGGCGTTTTCGTGGCCCACACCCGTATCCAAGACACTAAATTCGAAGGCGATCTAGATGCCACAGTGAATAAGATCGCCCAACATATCAAAGTGTCTTTCCCCACATTGACCAGAATCCACCAAGAACAGCAGATTCTGGTCAACCTTGTATCAATATTGCCCTCAGCAGTAAAAGATCATTTCCGTGTGCACGATTTCGTCGGATATCAAAAAGATCTCATCACGATCCGACGTATTTTGGCCGTGCGCACAGAAACACCCACCTAAATCGCTGTAATCAAGAGGTTCCCCACACACCTGCAGCACCTCGACAACCAAAACCCCAAGGCTCAAACCTTCAACTCCAAGAATGCCTACCCATCCTCATCCTTCCACAACAAACCTACCTACCCTTCCGGCAAGCCCCAACCCAGTAGGCCCTGGTTCCAACCTACCCAGCCACGCAGAATCGTCAACCGGAACAAAACCTACAACACCTACCAAAGTAAGAACCCTACATTAGTGATTATCAACTCCTATGATTTCCCTGCCTGTAGTGCTAAGTGTGCCCTCCATCAAATTCGTGACTCTGCCAAACCTCGCCCCTTTTCTCCTCGCATTTCTGTACATGAAGAGGAGTTGGGACAAGAGGAAGAAATGGAGGAAATGCACACCGAAGACATAGCCCATATCATGACCTCAGACAATACCGAGGAAACCCTGGAGGTGGTAGATACCGACTCCCAGGATTTTTAAAGTATCCCCGCCCACGATGGCCTCGGCGGGGGACGTCATAACTGATCGCACTGCCCCATTTACTACATGGCCAAAATCAAGGACATTCCTGTCCGCTTGTTAACACCTTACGAGCGGCCTATGCGGTTTATTTATATGTACCGCCCAGCGGGGTGTTTTTAGCCAAAATAGGGCTGTTTACGTGATCATTTTCATGCCTAAATAAGACCCAGAACGTAAAACAAGTACCTATCCCTGAAAGGGCATAAACAGAGCTTTCGAATGACACCATAAGGATCCTTTTATGATGGCTAGTTTTCTTGCAAAAACCGTGCAACGCGAGTGCAAAAAGCATGTAATTAGCCACTTTCCCGATACAATTCCTTATATAGCGAGTGAGAGAGGGAGGAGGGAGCTGGGATTCGTGTCAGTATGTTCGCCGCGGTGGTCTGGAGCAGTCATACGCTCGCTACTCTCCTGCCACCACTTGTCTCTCTCTCTCAGCAACATTACGTGCTGAAATTGCCACTCGAGTTATGTCGAGCGCCGCCACATAGTCCAGCTTTATTTAACTCGACTTATGTGGTGAGCCGCTAATTAAGGGTTAATCGACACGGGAGCTGCTAAGTCATGTTTGTTCAAGTCTTATTATGATCAACACCACCGACTATTTGGCCCCTTGTTACCTACCAAATCAGAACTAATCTCAGCTGCTGATACCTAATTAAATCTCCTAGGAGACACTTTGCCCCTGTCAGTAACTACTGCCTCCCATGCCCATTGTTATCACCCGTTCACAGTATTTTCCTCCCACTGTAAACATTACGATGGTTTCCTTGGACTTGACCTCCTTCAAAAACTCCAGGCCCAGGATGACTGCAGCCAGAGGCTGATCTCATTAAAAAAAAAAATCCAACCCAAAGCCTCTGACAAACCAATCACGCAGAAACCAGTTCACAAAAAAGAAAAAACACCTCCACCCTCAACAAACTCTGAGTCAAGATTACCAAGTTGCAGCTAGCACTAACGTAACTCCTAACTCCCTTGCCCCGAGTTCTCTCAAAATATCACTCATTCCGTTGAAAAAATGCCTCAACAAACGAAAGAAGACAAATCCAAGCAACTCAATGATGTAAACCCCCCCCCCATTTCTCCTAACTCTGTCCAGGATCAATCCTCCCATGTTTCCAGGACAGACTCTTATGTATGTAAAAACCATTCTACCAAATATTTATGTACACATGTTTCCAGGGAAAATGCCGACCTATGTACCCAATAATGTTTTCCCCATGCCCCCAGAAATGCTCAGATATTCCACAACCAACAAAATTTCCCTTGTGACAGCTTTCCGTCAGTACCTCCCTTCCACCCCCACACAATTCACACCCCTAAAAAACTTCAAAACCCCACACTTGACTCACCCCCTCATGACAGACAAACCCACCAATCCCATATAACCTCAAAACAAACCGTCACTGCCACCGACAAAACTCCCCAAATTCGTCCTTTTAACAACCACAAATCAGTACATCAGTCCTCCACCAATAACCCATGTTCTATACCTAACTCTTCCCCCACCATCCCTCCGCAGTCCCACCAACAAATTCCGTTTTCTAAATCACTCACACCTCACCACTCTGATCCTCCCACACGCGCCGTTAATCCCCCCCTCACGCGTGACCCCCACCAAAGTGATTCCCCCCCCCTTCATGCGTACCGAGCACCTGCTCACCAGTCGGTCCCCCACCATCATTAGCCCAGCTGTAGTTCAAGATAAATGTCAAATTTCCCCCCGCCATCAAAAATGGGTTAACCTTCGACCCATACCCCAAACTCACATGATATTTTCCCCCACTACCACGTCCACCAACCCCAATCGTTGCCTCCTACAACCCGCCATAATTTTCGCTCGCATAAACCACATTCTAGTGGCCAATATCTCTGAAGAATCCTGACATTACCAAAAGGCCTCATCATAGGAGACCTCGAAACATTTGATGACCTCCCCATAGATTCCAATGAAACCCCTACCAGTCTCAAATTACCCCCTCTCCCTGACACATTATCCGACTACCAAAAACACAGCATGTACGAACTATTGCTAGAGTTCAGTGACGTATTTTCCCAACACCCCACTGAAATAGGACAGACCGATGTTGAACAACACATCATTAACACCACAGGCCCCCCCCCATAAGACAACCCTCCCGTAGAAAAAATCCCATACAATGCCAGGAAGAGGAACGCCAAGTCCAAGAGATGTTAGAGGCCGGAATTGCTACCCCGTCCATCAGCCCCTGGTCTTCCCCTGTTGTCCTAGTAAAAAAGAAAGATGGGTCAACCCGTTTTTGCGTAGATTACAGGAGATTGAATGACGTAACCATTAAGGACGCTACGCCATTACCCCGGATAGACGATTCCCTTGACTCCCTATACGGATCCAGATGGTTCACTACCCTCGACTTGCAAGCAGGGTATTGGCAAGTGCCCATCAAGGCAGAGCCAAGAAAAAACAGCATTCTCCACTAGTGGTGGCCACCACTACGAATTTAACGTCCTACCTTTTGGCCTCTGCAACGGACCCGCCACTTTCTCCCGTTTGATGGAAACGGTATTACATGGCCTTACCTGGGAAACCTGCCTAGTGTATCTAGACGATATCATTGTGTACTCGCAAACCTGGGAAGAACACCTCCTCAGGTTGAAACAAGTTCTTCAAAGAATCCGAGCCGCCGGGCTGAAATTGAAACCCTCAAAATGCGAGATTGCATGATATAAGGTAGATTTCCTCGACCACGTAATATCTGAACATGGCATTGCACCAGACCCCAAGAAACATCAAGCCATACAAAACCAACCCCCACCCACCACCGTTAAAGGAGTACGTTCTTTTCTAGGTTTAGCCACATACTACAGACGTTTCGTCCCACACTTTGCCGCAATAGCCAGACCCCTCCACCAACTCACCCACAAGGACACCACAAAAAAAGTTGGTCTTTACCTCCCGGCGACCTTTTTACAAAGAGGTCTGGGGCAGGTATAATTGGTTTGACATTGCATATAAAACCCGGCGGTTGTACCTTCGGGTGGTTATATTAACGGATTTGCGATTCGAGATAATTTGCCAAACAATTGATTGATATAATAGGGTATCACGGCCTTCAAGACGGCGATCTATGAGGGCTTCTGGGAGAAGCCGGATTAGAGATTAAGATAGGCTTAGACTTTTTATGGGATAAAAAAATGCCTGAATCTTACTAGTGTTTCAAGTGGATACTTGAAAGACTTCATCTTTATTAAAGATATGCTTCATCTTTATGAGGATTAAGAAGTTATGCTTAATTCTTTTGGACAGGTAATAGATATGCTGAAATCTTTAATAAGCCATTGTAACAATGCCGTTTGTTTGTTTAGTCTTTCCCTCCCGGCGACTTTTTTACAAAGAGGTCTGGGGCAGGTACAATTGGTTTGACATTGCATATAACACCCGGCGGTTGTACCTTTGGGTGGTTATATTGACTGATTTGCAATTCGCGATCTTTGCATTTCCTCCCCGGCGATCTTTTACAAAGAAGTGGGGTTAGGAACAATTGGGGTTAACTTTTAAACTTTAAATCACCCGGCGGGTGCAACCTGGAAGGGTGGGATGCCCGAATTTGCAAAATTCAGTTTAGTTGACCAGACAATTGAGGGATGCATTGTGTATCGCCTCCTTCAACATACGGCGCTTTAGGGCACAATTGGGGTAAACGTTTATTAAACTAATATTCACACCCGGCGGGTGCTCCTTGGAGGGATGGGAATAACAAATTTACAATTCAGTTAGTTAACCAGACAATTGAGGGATACGTTTTGTATCGCCGCCTTCAACATACGGCGATCTAAAAAGATACTTCGGGAGAAGTTAGATCTCGTATATTTGTCAGGCTTCCCAGTTTTTGATCTACGAGATAATTCGGGGGCCGGCGTCTTTTTTATTTATTTTTTTTCCATAATTGAATCTTGAAACAAACACCACCGGAAAGACTTAATCAGTTATAAACGCCATGCTGGTCTTTATATATTATGTCAGAGGGTATTCATAAATCTTTTGGACAAATTAAGATATTCTGAAATCTTTTACTTAGGAAACCCCACCGCGTAGCAAGCTGTAGTCGTTGAGTATTACGTCTCGTTACCCGGCGGGTTATTTAACACTTGTGTGCGAACATGTTTGGGTTAACCTTATGAGCATTAATTCCTGGAATTATTTTTTTTTTCCCAGAGCTGGGTCCCGGCGGGTCTATGCAGAACCTGGAGTAAGTATCCCACCAGTCTCTGTCATGGCTACCTTTGCCCCGGTTTTTGCTTTATGCATTACGCCCTCCTGTTCAGGTATCCCTATTTTTGCGCACACACTTTGTATAAAATGTGTTAAAATGTCTCGTTTGGTGTGGGTTACCTTTCCGGCGTTTTTTCTCGTTGCTCCGAGAACACCGTTTTTTTTTACCGAGTTTTAGTCAGGATGGCTCAAAATAGGTAAGTTACCCCGACGAGTTTGGTCGCTTGAGGGCTCATAAGAAACTGCGTTTTCTGTGGTCGAGCCTGGGATCAGGCTTCCTGTGTTATTCATTGCTTTATGCATTACGCCCTCCTGTAATGTATAGTTTAGTGTGGGTTACCTTTCCGGCATTTTTCTCGTTGCTCCGAGAACACCGTTTTTGTTTACCGAGTTTTAGTCAGGATGGCTAAAATAGGTAAGTTACCCCGACGAGTTTGGTCGCTTGAGGGCTCATCAGAAACTGCGTTTTCTATGGTCGAGCCTGGGATCAGGCTTCCTGGGTTATTCCCGTCGAGGGGGGCTCCACACAGTTTTCTGGATGATCAGGCTGACACCTGTTGGACTTGGTTTTCTCTGCTTTTCAAAGCCATTGAAACAATGCTGTCTGTTTGTTTGGTCTTTACCTCCCGGCGACCTTTTTACAAAGAGGTCTGGGGCAGGTATAATTGGTTTGACATTGCATATAAAACCCGGCGGTTGTACCTTCGGGTGGTTATATTAACGGATTTGCGATTCGAGATAATTTGCCAAACAATTGATTGATACAATAGGGTATCACGGCCATCAAGACGGCGATCTATGAGGGCTTCTGGGAGAAGCCGGATTAGAGATTAAGATAGGCTTAGACTTTTTATGGGATAAAAAGATGCCTGAATCTTACTAGTGTTTCAAGTGTAAAGGGATACTTGAAAGACTTCATCTTTAATAAAGATATGCTTTATCTTGATGAGGATTAAGAAGTTATGCTTAATTCTTTTGGACAGGTAAAAGATATGCTGAAATCTTTAATAAGCCATTGAAACAATGCAGTTTGTTTGTTTAGTCTTTCCCTCCCGGCGACCTTTTTACAAAGAGGTCTGGGGCAGGTACAATTGGTTTGACATTGCATATAAAACCCGGCGGTTGTACCTTTGGGTGGTTATATTAACTGATTTGCAATTCGTGATAATTTGCCAAACAATTGATTGATACAATAGGGTATCACGGCCTTCAAGACGGCGATCTATGAGGGCTTCTGGGAGAAGCCAGATTAGAGATTAAGATAGGCTTAGACTTTTTATGGGATAAAAAATGCCGGAATCTTACTAGTGTTTCAAGTGTAAAGGGCTACTTGAAAGACTTCATCTTTAATAAAGATATGCTTCATCTTTATGAGGATTCAGAAGATATGCTTAAATCTTCTGGACAGGTAAAGATATGCTGAAATCTTTAATATGAAACTAAAGGACAACGAAAAGTAGTCGTGGAGTGCTACGGTTCGTTGACCGGCGGTTTTGAGGCACATATTTTGTACCATTTTTTGGGTGTAACCCTATGAGCATTAATCCCCGGAAATTTCTCTTTCCAGGGCGGAGTACCGGTGTTGCACCAGGTGACCAGGTAGTTCCCGGGGGCGGGGTAGTTTTCCCCCAGTCTCTGTCGTGTCGGCACTTGAACCTCTCATTGCTGTATGTTCAACGCCGTTAAGCTCAGGTAGCCCTATCTTATTTTTATTTGTTAATGAAATAATTTAATAGCTGAATCATAATAAACATATATATTTTCTATGATTATATTATGATAATATTGTGTTTATTTATAGTAATTTATTTTAATACAATTAAATATAAATTAAATTAATTTGTATACTTTATGATTTTGCTCACCAGCTCTGCTTTCAATGTGTTAATGAGCTATGGGAGCTTTTAATTATCATAAACCTTTACGGGACTCGGACGAGGGCTCCGATTCAGGGAGTATACCGAGCTCGCAAGCGAGGGACAGCCACAGCCAAGGTGTATGGCGATACTCACAATCGTACCTCACCCGCCGGACGATAACGCCGGCGGGCGGACCTGACGCTCTGAGGACGGACGAGAACAGGTTGATTTCCATTTATCTATTTTCCGCCACCAGACGCGTCTCTAATGTGCCACGTAGTCAACAAACTACAGGATTAGCGAGGCGTAGTCTCGCTAATCGCACCCCTGTGGCCGGCACAGTGTGGTACCAGCATTTGAACACGTGGTGCCCGCACCCAGTGTCACTCCTGGTCGGGTTGTTCCACTTAGAACACAATTGGCAACCTAGAAACCTCGCGGACTTGTTCATTTTGGACATTCAGGAGGCCAATTGGCTAGCACCATATGGTAGCGACGTGACCAAGATATTCACGAATCAATATACCCAGTCTACAAAGCGACAGTTTCCATCGCATTGGCAAGCTTTTACGTCTCGGATTCTTAGAACAAAACAAACTGTGCCCTCGGTGGCGTTGGTTGTTTATTCTTTAATTTATCTGTTCATGCAGAAACATTTATCTGAAAGTGATTTATGTGGGCAGGTTTTAAACTCCGCCCACCTCCCCGTCGGCTCAGGCCTACATGGTCTCTGAACAAAGCATCGTCGTTATTCTCGTTCCCGTATGTACCAAAGACTGCAGATTTTACAAAAGGGCAGTATTCCTTATGGCTTTGGCTACCGGGAACAGAGTATCTGAGCTGGCGGCGATGAGCAACGCACCTAATTGCCTCAGGTTTGATAGGCTTCATGAGTGTATTCACATTGCACCTTCCCCAGGATTCATAGCCGAGATTGAGCACAGTGAACACGTGTTTTCAGAGTTCACGGTGCCGGCGTTAAACAGGGGAAAGGTGCACCATCTTTTTTGCCCAGTGCAAGCTCTAACCAAATTTTTAAGAGTGGCACCTCTAAATCACCAGGGTGCTTTATGGGTCGCAAGTCCGGGTGAACGCTTGATGGAGCGTACACTGGCTTCTCTCTTGGTCGAGGACTTTAAAGAGAAGAATCCCGGTGTTGTGGGTAAGACCCACGATTTACGCAAGGGGACAGCCTCTTTACGTTTCCTTAATAATCTTTCGGTGGAAGTTATTACGTCCACACAGTTGTGGGCCTCTAATCAGGAGTTTTTGCCTCGATACCTTTCAGTAGCTCTGGACAAACCTTCCTTGCCATGTATAGCTTTACGGCAGAGGGTCTAGGTGGCCCTTTTAGTCACATTTTGTTTAATTTCAAGAAAAAGGGGGGGGGGGGGGGGGTGCAGTCAGTGTGACATAGGACACCCTAGACCCCTCCGGAGTATGTGTTCGGAACATACGAGCTGTGATACTGGTTGTAGGCATTGTATTATACAATTTCTCTGTAGTATTCATTGCAGGAAATTGTGCTAAAGGCCAATAGTAGTGTTACAACAATTCTTGTTGTAAGTAGCTTTGGCTGTGAAGCAATAGATTTTTGAGAAATCTCGGTAGTTGCAACTACGACTTTTACTTTTGAAGTAATTACTTCTGCATAAGTACACGAGTTCAGTACTTCTACGAATGTACAAGAATTAATTTATGTTTGGTTATATTTTTAGGAATATATCCACTAGTTAATGGGGTTTATATGTGCACATGTAAACTTATAAGTTTTTAGTTTTCACCACTTACTTTAAGTGGGGTGCCTTCTTAACTAGCAGATCTGTGCACAGAGTCTCAGAGTTAACCCTTTTTCAAGCAGGCTTCTTTGAAGCACGCTCCTGCTTGTACCCCTTTTTGAAGATTTAGGCTGTATAAAGTTTATGCACCCGAATATCTCATTTTTACAAAAGTAAGAATACTATGTGGTTGTTTGATTATCTGCTTTTCTAGAGTTATGATATGATTACGAATGTCCCCCTCCAGTCTTAGAAATCAGGCATGTTCGTCAATGATGGGGGGGCCACCAATAAATTATAGGTTTGACTCCTGTAAGGAGATAAAGAAAACCTAATATTTAGTAGTGGCCCCGTAATCATTGACGACTGGGGCCCTCCCGACCATCCCCTTCCCATTCGTTGATGTATTAAGGATTTTGGTTTACTTGATATGTCAGTGAAGGAAGAATGACGCCTGAATCAGCGTCTGGTCAAAGATCCACACAAGTACATCCACGATATGATGGAATGCTTATTGGATAGTTATTCTTATTTTCTTTTTGTTTTTTATTTTTTTTACGAAGTTTTTTTCGTAGTGAGAACCCAATTCATAATGACTGAAGCCATGAGTGAGGTCGCGTGCGCTCATGATGAAGGCTCCTCAGATATTAAATGCTCTGCGCGGTAGATTCAAACTACGGCGGATTAGTGTTTGAAGAGGATGCCTTATGTAATAGGCATGTTCGTCAATGATTACTGGGCCACTACTAAATATTAGGTTTTCTTTATCTCCTTACAGGAGTCAAAACTATAATCGTCACATTTGTTGACGTATATTCAAAAATTTTAATAGCCTGCCCAGTTAAAGACCACACAGCCACCACAGTCGCCGCACTGCTAGCCACAGAAGTGTTCCCTATATTCGGCCTTCCCCTTGCTCTTCTATCCGACAATGCCCCCGAATTTAGTGGACACGTTTGGCACCAGTTCACCCAACAATGCGGTATTAAGATCAAACACTCATCCCCGTACTGGCCTCAAGGAAATGCTATATGCGAATGCAGCCATCGCACCATCAACAACCAGTTACGTACCAAAATTATTGCTCTTAACACCTCAGACTGGCCATCACAGATAAAAATGATACAATGGGGCATGAACACCTGTCCCCGAGAAGACGGTATTTCACCTCATGAACGTGTTTACGGCGTACCCCCCCTGTTACTGCCGTTCCACCATCACGCTCACCTCCCCTCCAACACCTCCACAATTGACCCATTGCAACATCTGCAAAACACCCTCCATACCGCCCTAACCTGTCAAAACACCAAAAATGATAACCCCGATGATAAAAACCCTTTCGCCATCCATGATACCGTAATGGTAGGCAACCTCCCTGTCACCAACAAATTAGGCCCTCGCTATGTCGGACCCTACACCATCATCAAAGTCCCAAATGCCTATCAAGTCATCATTGATTATCACGGCGTGACTCGCACGTTCAGAAATAGATTCGTCCGAGCATTTAAACCTCTAAAACCACAAGACATTACCCCACCCCACACGTCCGACCCTGAATTGAACACCCCTACTACCCCTCCCACTCAGGCTATAAATGTTCCCCTACAAACCCCTAAAGGCCTAAACCCTCCAGCACAGAACCTGCCGATCATTCCTCAACATACCCCCCAAACTAACCTCCACAAACCCCAAGCCCCCACTATCACACCTTCCTCCACCATGACCAATTCCTTCACTTCTGATAGTCAAGTACCTCCCCAAAATATCAAAGTACGAAAACCTCCACCCACAACCCCGACCACAACAGAAACCCTCCCGTCTAGCCCTGAAGTACCTCCACCAGGCACCACAGTAAGAAAACCACCACCCCCACCTAAAACCAAGTACACACCCAACCGCACCACAATCTACCCCAGTTACCTCACGCTACAACTTACGCCCACGACTGAAATCCTTTAAACTCTCCAGAAAACACACACTGATAACAAAGTTCCGTAGAGCTGCCAGACCACTATCCTCCTCCTCCTCTTCTTCGTCGAATTCTCCTCCACAAAGGGAAAGAAGACGAATAATCACAAGCAAACACCATCACCCCTCTAACTATATTCCAAAAATAACCACCCCCACCCTCCCACGAAAGCAAATACCTTCCCCTTCAACCTCATCCCCTCTCAACCCCCACCTCATCACCCCGAATGACCTTCTAGATCTGGCCCCCACCAAACTCCCACAAAACCACCTATTTCCACCACCATCAAATCACCAAAGAACGCACCCAACACATTTTCCTACCCCCAACCCTCCCAATTAATCCTCCACTCACTACCCACTCGTCTAGCCCCCCCGCATCCACCCCTTTCCCCTCCACTATCCCTGCGACCCCTCCCACGCATCAACCAACCTCATCATCTCATAAAAACCCCAACCAACCTCCCCCTAAAGACTACCCTATGCCAACGACCAACCCCTCCTCACCCACCACGTCTACCACACAAGTAATTCCCAACCAAAGCCCCTCCAAAATGACGTACTCGACCTCCACACCCCCACTTAAATCCACCCACAAAGTCGCCCCTCCGAGAACCCCCATCAATACCCCCACCCAATCCTCTCCCATTCCTCCTACCACCCTCACTCGACAAAATCTTCCACACGCATCTACCTCTCAAATAACCCCCTACATCACCCCCACTAAATGTCCTCCACCTGTAAAGCGTTCTTCCCCTCAATATAAAACATCGTCGAGCGACTCAAGTCCCACTACAAAAATCTACCTTCCCACCAGAACCTCCAAAGGTAAAATCATCAACAGACCCATCAGATTTGAAGACAGTTATGTAAAAACAAAACCCTTTTCTTCCACTAAAAGCCCAAGCCACACAACACACACACACCCTCTTTCTCACACACCTCCATCACGCACCTTACCTAAACCAATATTGCACATTGCCTCCATATATTTTCCCAGCCTGCAACACCACCCAAGACAACCCCAAAAACCCCAGACTCATATCCCCCCTTCACCCCCAGCTCCACCTTCACACGTTAGTCCCTCCCCTTCAGTTGTTAACCCCTTCACCACACTGAAGAGGCCTCCTTTCAGGCCCACACACTTCACTCAATACCTGACCTCCACCATGAACACATCCACACCATTCGTCGCTCCGGTCCCTACCCCCACTGAGGATGAATGCACACCGTTCATAAGATGTATTAAATTAAAAACGTCCACAGGACGCTTATCCCGTCTACAACGGCCACATCAAGCCCGGGCAGCCGCCCTCCACAACACCGAAGACACATTCCTACAGGTCTACATAGACCTGCACAAGAAACCTGACCCTCGCTCTCTTGCCTGGTGGGACCTTCTACACACCCTCCAAATGACCCATCATGACTATACTTCTCTTTACTTCACCCTTGAGGCTCGAGGACGAGCCTACAACGAAGGAGAGGGAAGTAAAATGGCCCAGAACGAGAAGCCCACCAAGGAAGCCACGAGCGAGAACAACTAAAAAACGGGAAAAGAAACACCCGAAGGAAAGGCCCACAGAACGAAAGGACCAAGTGAGAGCAGACGCCCCATAGATCAGCGTGAGAGAAGAAAGAAGGAGAGAAGGCACCAGCCAACCAGTTCAGACAAACCGAAGCCCGCAGGGCTAAACAGCTCCAAACCACACCTGCCTATCGCTTCTAACCACTGACCCTTCCCCCACCTCGCGTATCCACTACCCCTCGTGTCCTACACCTCTTACCCGCCAGACTCTACCTACATGACGATGAACATGAATACACCTTAATTTAATACACCCATGCCCTGTCCCTAAGTTAAGATATCAATATCAACATACCCTAAAATACCTTGTCTTGACAGAGTAAGTTTCTGAAGACAAACCGCCCCCATAAATCTATGTATGTTCTTCCATCCGAGAAGTAATATGTTAACCCCCATGTCATAATTGATAAGAAACTATAATACCCACGGGTACACCATCGTGCAACCATTACGCCTGCCCTATCTTGCCAGATCTCACGACTGAAGATGCCGAGAGCAATCCAGTAACTATATTCCTGCACAGACGAGATGGTATAGGAAATTCCTTTGTTCCTGTATTGCCCAATTCTACTCCATGTTCATCAAACCAGGGAATCTTATGTAAGAACCCCTGCCCCCCCCCCCCCTAGATTAAGTACACGATGATACCCACGGGTACACCATTGTATATATAACCATTATTCCTGTAAGACCTAGACAGAGATAATCACTGAAGATGTTAGCAACCATGCAGTAACTCTAATTCTTACCCCAAGCAGAGATTGTATAGATAACCCTCTTTTACCATTGTCTCGACGCATATCTACCACGAAACAATAACGAAGCTACCCCTACGAACTGCTGTTTTCTTTGGTATATATTTCATAGAAAACGCAGTTCCCAGGGACAACTAGATCAGCAAGAAATCGTGTCAACTAATAGTGTCCATAACCCATCGTATTGACGAGTAATAATACACTATGTTTTTCTCTACTTTTATCCACAGTCAAGCACACACCTACAGCTAACCTCATCTTCCCCACAGTCCACATGATTCTATAATTTCCAGACTCATATACCACCACCTATTGCTCATCCCCCGGTAGCGTTTGATTAACCTACCTTCCCTGTCGTGAACCCCCAGTCTAAGATACCAACTGTAGCCTAATGCCACCCCTACGCCCAGAGACCTTAGGGTCAAACTTCCATGTAGCCCCCCTTAACCCTCTCCCTCTCGTTAACCCCCCACGCTCCTCGACTCCCTCCTGACCTAGCCTCTCCACCATACCCCCTGAATATCCTTAACTTTTCCATTACTAACATTCTCAAACCTTTTGTATATATACTCCTATCCAGCCTACCTTCCCCCAGTAGGAAGGAACACCATTAGAACTTTACTAACCCTTTGCATGCCATCTATTCCCTCTCAACCCATTCACAACCCTGTACCAAATGATCGTCAGTGCGAGGTTAGCCGCCTCGCCAGTGACTAACCTCTATTGCCATACTTCCAGATAAATGTGGCAGAGTTAGCAACCCAGTCTCCACCACATCCAGCAAACCATGCAATTAACAACCCAACCAATTAAACCAGCTGATCAAGGCACCTTCGGTTTTGGTATTACGAACACCCACATCTGTCTCATAAACAGAGGGTTATTACAAACACTTGTAATATGGCAAGCCCCCAGCCACAGCCGCCCAGACGACCATCACAGAGAGAGGACGCACACCTACCCCTTTCACCCACCCGGGGAGGGAGACCCCTACCCCTGCGGAGGTACACCTGACCCCTGTTTTGACTTCCGGGTCATTGCCAGGTAGCATAGGAATTCTTCCTATCAATGAACTAACCATGTATGACTAACACCCTTACTAACCTCTATTAACCCCCAATAACCCATTAACCTTTCTTGCATACTCCGATAACCAAATTAGCACCTCAGCTATACCATAGAATGAAGACTGAGCAATCTAAGAGAGACGATCCTATCAAAGATGTCCCAAACCGCCTCGCAAAGTAGATCCAGTCTCTCTCCCCTAAATACTTCCAGTATAGCCAAAATAGTACCTCTTACTAAGGCTCAGTTATATCACATTATGAAGGCTCCATACAGCCATGTGCCACAACAGTAATCACCACCTTACCTAGTTCCCGTATCAATTGAGAGCTCAAATAAGTCCATCAAAACTCGAGATCCCTATTGCCTACAGGGTCCAAAACCGAACCTATAAACCGAGCTCCAGCCCCCAGTAAAATCAGTTGAAAGATAGACACCAAACAGTGGCTGGTCCCTTGTGTTGACCTCTAGCTCTATCATTGTTTGTTCCTGAGAATTGAGTTCCAGAGCCGGCAGACTCCGTGGCAGATTTAGATAAAAGGATCTGTCCACGTAAAAGAAATCTACGTACACCTTATAACCTTCATACAGACCGGGAAGCTGAGCGATCGACGTGAAATGCGCTTGGCGTTAATTCCGATCCAGATTGACAGGAAGATCCTAATATCTGTGATTTAGGTCTAGAAACTAGAGGGTATATAAGAGTGTAACCAGCAACGATCGCTAAGAGATCCGTCTTGAGAACTTTCTACATATGGCCCATCTGGACGGCCGCGGAACCAGTCGTTAGCCCCCAACATCACGGACGCAAGATAACCAGGACCAGACCAATCAAATACTACCCAAGATTCACTCTATCAGTGCTACAGTGTTACAGTGCTATTTAGAGACTCGCTTATTAATATTTCTATGAAGTGGCTATATCTTTGCCCCAGTATAATTCATATATAACCATTCCATTAGGAAGTACTAAGCGTATCAGTGTTTATTAATTAACAGGCGATATTAACTCTCGTAATTACCCATATATCCAGATATTATTACATAGAAGTGAAACCCTAGTGATATCTGATGTTCGCCCACTGATTTGCGTTCTATGTGTTTCTGATACAAGAATATAAAACTTAGATCAGTACCCCCCTGAGGTTACTAGAATTCCCGTGCTCTAAAATACGCGTGTCTAATCTAGTCTGTGAACTACTACTTGTGCACCAGAGCTACCAGTGATAAATCTAACAGTGAATATGAATCTATAAGTAACATTTATGGTCTCCAATATATAAACTTGTGAATAAAGCCAGTGATCAGAAGATTAATACCTGAACGTTGGAAGTGGGAGACTAGGCTCCATCCAGATCCACTTAATGCTAGTGTTGTTCAATTCTATCATTTGTCTTGTACGAGTATTCATATCTTCTTATGCTTCATATTAATCATCATCAAGAAAACTATAGAAGTGTGTTCATCAATAAAAGTGATCGTGTGTCTTGTTACCGTGTGCTTATTTTGTGTTCTCTATTCCTCATACCTTGTATTGTGCATGCAGCCTTCTATACCCAGTCAGTTAGAACTCACATTACCCAAGTTAATCCTGTAGAAAAACAGGGCATAACACCTAAACTATCATTGGTGAATAGAGAGACCAGTTTATCATGATAATCAATAATTATATACGCATTAATCCCATTAGGATTGACTAATTTTGGTAGTTTAATCGGGCTTTTCATTAGAGGGTTTATACAACTTAAGGAGGTTCTGTAGGAATGCTAGGGACACATACTGTACTATGTCATATTTACCCTTTGACTTTCATATTCCCTTTCTACTCTGAATAAAAAAAAGTTTCCTTTTCTACTCTGAATATAATAGGATAATGCTAGTCTGGATAAACTGCCAAATACGAGTCCTGATTCCACTAGGCCTACATAAACATTAACATAAAAAAAAATCATAAAAGAGGGATTTTTTCAGAGGACTGACTCCATGGGCTGACTGGCCCATGGTATAAAGACTAATATTAGTCTTTATACCATGGGCTGGCCCATTCACGGCAGATCCCATTGACAATCAGCACATCACAGCCATGTGCCTATCTAATTATGTTTCTAAGCTTTCTGTCGTTATTGATCCTACTGTAGCAATCGGTAGCCTATTTCACATATCTACCAAACTTGTGCATGCTTATCACGGAGCAGCAGCCGTTTTTCCACATCGTCTTTGTGGATCCCACTTACAACTAAACCATCTGTATAATATCCTCTCTTACTCTACACTTCTAATATATGCAAGCCTAATGTTTTCCCAAGTCCCATTTCTTTTGTACTGACCATATCATGTATTTCGTGATATTCACTACCTCAATAATTGTTTACTTCTGTTAAATGTTCTAACCCATTCTGCCTATAATTCCGTGTCATTTGGCCTTAGTCGTCAGGCGTTAGAATATTATTGATGTTCTAATGTTCTATTATTCTGGATTGTTTTGCCATTCTTCTTTGTACCGTCACTTCCAATCAATCTATGGACACTGGACAGCAAAATTAAAAACATAATCCATGTGAAGCCTTACTAAAGACGGGTTAAATTTTAAAATTACGTTTGTTGTTATTCACGCTTCTAGATATCTATCTAAAAACTCTGATTTCAAACATTGTTGCATTTTTTTGGGGGGGGGTTTCATATCACGACTGACGATGACTTCCAAATTTGTTGTATTAATTGAGTTACTTAATTCCATGTTATTTAGCTATCTAGATACCACTGATATTGCGTCTTGCCCCTGTTACCACTCAGATTGGTGAACAAATTATATATTTTTTTCTTCTGAGGTATAGGTGGTGGTTACTGGCTACCCTGGCCTTGAGTAAGGGAGATGGGTAATATAATCGGACTCTCACAAGAATGCATTGAGTGATTGAATCTCTTCATACGGGAGATATATGGCGCGTAATTATTGACGAAGTAAATATTTTTAAATTTATATCCTGAGATTTCTGTCGATTTCCCAATTTTCACTAAACTTCATGTATTGCCCATTCGGGTAGTGTATCACATTATTTTTGGAGAGCATGAATCGTTATCAGGATCAATAATTCAACCTTGTTTAGTGTCATTCGAAAAACTACCAATCTTTATAGTTATGCCTAAATCAAGCTAGGTCGTTAATGTAAAAGATGAACAATTTAGGAACTAAAACTGACCATCGTGTAAGATCCCAACCTTCACTACACTCAATCTGATTGTATAGGCTACTGTTAATGTTAATGTTTTGTTTCCTACTAATTAGCCATGGTTTAATTCACGTAATATAGTTCGCCCTATTCCAAGAGCTGCTTCTTTAATCAGCAATCTTTCATGTGGATATTTATCGAAAACTTTACTGACATGTCAATATCTTTGAAGGTATTTTTTTTTTTGTATGCTTGGGAAAAGAAAGGTTAATAGATAGCGAGACACTCGCAGCCAACACGGTTAAATTCAATTACAAGATTGATGATTAACCCGCTGAGACCCAGCGTCGCACGTGTTGCGTCTGCAATGTTCGATCACCAGAACCCAGCGACGCAATGGTTGCGTCCAGGTTAATTACTTCGGTCCTATGGCACCTAGAGGGCTCAGATTTGTATGGGAACTGTGTAAGTATCCCACGCAACCATGCCGATGATTGAAAACTCTCAAAGTCCAACCGCGTGCGCGTGAGCATGCAAAAAACTTTTTTGGGGGGAAATTGCCTTCAATTTTTTACTCTTGTAAAATCCGTTTTCGGGGGCTCTGTAGGACCATTTTTTGAGCTTTTTGATCGGTTTTTCGTGGTTTTTCCTTCATTCCTAACCCATTCGCTATTGTTTCTGGAGAAAAAAAAATTCAACCCTCTGGGCCCTGGTGGGACATTTATTACTAACTAGCTGGGGCTCAGCGGGTTAAGCATTTAACAAATGTGACAGCAGCATACTCCTCTTAATTTGACGTTTGTAATTTAGTCAGTAGCCAGCCCTTATTCCCACAAGGGGTAGGGACTATCAACAAGAAACACATGAAAGGAGGAAAACAAAAAAGAGGTGGCAGGGGAAGAATCTATACAGCAGTTCGCACACAAACATTCGGAAACCTCAATCACTTATTAGCCCCCAAGATCACTGGCTTCACCTCAGATGCTATTGACGTCCAGACAAATTAAGTCTCTTAGCCATTTAGCTGTATAAAATTACAATTTGTTTAGTAACATCGAATACATATAAACGCTTAGGATAACTCATACAATATAATACCCGGTGCCAGCGAACTTGGCGCTAATCCTGACCGCATAACATCTTATTACTAAAAAAAAAAATAAAAAAAAAAAATAAAAAATAAAAAAAAATAATATATATATATATATAAAATTACATAAATATGAGTAGACCAGGAAATAGATGTAGAGATTGACTACCCGTTTCTCAAATACTTTCTACACCAACACCAAGTATAGTGTTTAATAGGGGTTCTGATTAGAACAATCACTAACAAGTGTATACTAAATTATATAATACAATCTATGCAACTCATTGTATTCATGTTAACTTATGTAGAGAAATGGATCTATAAAGTAGTTTGTCGCGTGTAAATATATTTGTATTTAACGGAGAGAGAGAGAGAGAGAGAGATAGTCTTCTATTATGATACAAACAAATAATGATAGCACTATTGTCATATGTAGCGCCCTGCATGTGCGGGTACTGTGTCTGTGTGCCCTGGCTGTGGTAGCACAGGCGGTGGCGCCTGCCTAGACACCACGGCCCCTGCTAGAAACGACCACACGGGCTTGGGACGGGAGTGCAAACTAGACAGGTGCCATGTACCTAATATTTTGTAGCAAAATTTAGTTGGGCTACTGTACATGGGTGTGGGTATAGGTGTAGAAATGGCGATAGCGAGAGTCTTAAGATATATATATAGGTCTTGGGGTTTTTTATTACATGCTTTAGGCTGCATACCTATATACTTAGAATATAATTACATCATGGCATAGGGAAAAAGTTATACATACATAATGATAATAAAAGGAGTAACAAACATTGTAAAGCATGGTTCTTACTTCTCACATACTGTACATACAGAACTTAACCTTAAAACAGAGGTATAGGGGTGAGGTTTCCCTATTTGTGAAACGGGCAGGCGTGTGGCTTGTCTGATTTTTATGGGAAAGGGCGATACAGGGTGATCAACAAGGAAGGTGTGTATATAGGTGTATGGTGATAGTTTGATCGATCGATCAGATAATAACGTGTATGGTGGAGTTATTCCTCATCTCTGGGGGATGTGGTTATTGTAAAGTCTCGTAATTTACTTAGTTGGTTTAAGACTGTATTTGTTTCTTGTTCTTTTTGGTGTTTATTTTACATCCTCAATACGGTTATGGTTGCATAGGTTTTATTTAGGTTAGGTATCGTATACATTTGAGACAGGTTATAATGGTAAGGTTTTTGTTTACATGGGGTATAGTTATTTGGTGTAGTTTATTGGTACATGTTTATTTAAAGGTTGAGAGAATAGGATTTGGGTTATGTATCTTACATTTGAGACAGGTTATAATTGCATGGTTTAGGTTTACATGGGGTGTAGTTATTTGGTGTAGGTTATTGGTATATGTTTAATTGTTTATTTAAACAGGTTGAGAGAATAGGACTTTTGGACGATGGGTCTTCTGCTTTATGTTCCCTGCCTGGTTGGTGGGACTTTTTGAGGTATGAGGCCTTGGCCTTGACCCGGTGACAGGCGCGGCTGTCTTGCTGGTGCTGGTGTGTCTTGTCTCCTCCCTCTTTCTCTTCTTCTTGTCCTTTGGTCCTTTCGCCGCTGGTACCTTTCCTTCGACTGTGGTTGTGGTTGGGTTTTTTCTGGGTGGTGGTGTCTTAGGTGTAGGGGTATGTTGTTTTCGGGGTATTTTACTTCCCTCCCCTTCATGGTAGGGTCGTCCCCGAGCCTCAAGGGTGAAGGAGAGAGAGGCTCTTTGGTGGTGTGACATGGGCAGGGTGTGAAGGAAGGTCCACCAATCGATGGAGCATTGATCCGGCATTCTGTGGGGGGTCGATGTTGACTTGGAGGGATGATGTTGTGGAGTTTATGATGGCCGCAGTTAGTGCTTCATGGGTGTATCGTATCCGCACCTGCTGTCCGGAATCTGTGGAGATTTTTATTCTCCGGATAAATGGTGTAGAGGACATGACGATCGGCTTGGAAACTGGCTCGCGGCAGAAGGTGGTTGTGAACTTGGTGGGAGCTGGATAGCAAGTAATCTTCTGTGCTGTGTCGGCCGGCAGGTCATACCGTCCTGCGGACGTAGGTGTACCAGGATTTGGGCCACCTGGGTGGGGCGTCGCTTTTAGTACTGGGGGGCATTTTGGGGTGTGTATGTCCGCTATTCTGAGGGTGTTTGTTCTGGTAGTGAGTGTGGGGTGGGCTGTTTGGGGTTCTAGACTGTTTTCTTCTATGATGGTTAAAATTGGGGAGAATCGCACAGGTCTTGTTACTGACCGTCCGGATTTTGTCCGATTATTTCTTCTGATTGGTGGTTCAGGGCTAGATTCACTTGATGAGGTTTTGTAGTGTGGGGGTTTTGGGTTAGGGGTGGGGGTGGGGGTGGGGCTGTTTGACTGATGGGGGGTACGTTTAGTGTTGGAGACGTGGATGGTTACGAGTTATCTTTTTGTTGGGGGGGCGGGGGGGGGGGTAGAGCGGATGGAAATGGGGATAGTGAAGGGGGTGCAAGTCGGGTAGGCAAAGGGAATGGTGTTAGTGTTATGCCCTGTTTTTCTACAGGATTAACTTGGGTAATGTGAGTTCTAACTGACTGGGTATAGAAGGCTGCATGCACAAAACAAGGTATGAGGAATAGTCTTAATAGAGAACACAAAATAAACACACGGTAACACGACACACGATCACTTTTATTTAGGGACACACTTCTATATGTTGTTTGATGATGATTAATCTGACGCATAAGAAGAAATGAATATTTGTACAAGACAATTTATAGAAGTTAAACAAACTAGCATTAAGTGGGTCTGGATGGAGCCTAGTCTCCCTCTTCCAACGTTCAGGTATTAATCTTCTGATCACTGGCTTTATTCACAAGTTTATATATTGGAGACCATAAATATTACTTATAGATTCATATTCAATGTTAGATTTATCACTAGTGGCTCTGGTGCACAAGGAGTAATTCATAGACTAGATTAGACATGCGTATTTTAGAGCACGGGAATTCTAGTAACCTGAGGGGGTACTGATCTAAGCTTTATATTCTTGTATCAGAAACACATAGAACGCAAATCAGTGGGCGAACATCAGATATCACTAGGGTTTCACGGTTATGTATTAATATCTGGATATATGAGTAATTACGAGAGTTAATATCGCCTGTTAATTAAGAAACACTGATACGCTTAGCACTTCCTAATGGAATGGTCATATATGAATTACACTGGGGCAAAGATATAGCCACTTCGTAGAAATATTAATAAGTGAATCTCTACATAGCACTGTAACACTGTAGTACTGATAGAGTGAATCTTGGGTCGTATTTGATTGGTCTGGTCCTGGTTATCTTGCGTCCGTGAGGTTGGGGGCTAGCGACTGGTTCCGCGGCCGTCCAGATGGTCCATATATAGAAGTTTTCAAGACGGATCTCTTGGCGATCGTTGCTGGCTACACTCTTATATACCCACTGGTTTATGTGAAGGTTATAAGGTGCACGTAGATGTCTTTTACGTGGACAGATGCTTCTATATCAATCTGCCACGGAGTCTGCCGGCTCTGGAACTCAATTCTCAGGAACAACACAAGGGCAGAGCTAGAGGTCAACTTAAGGGGGCCAGCCACTGGTTGGTGTCTATCTTTCAACTGATTTTACTGGGGGCTGGAGCTTGGTTTATAGTCTCGGCTTTGGACCCTGTAGGCCATAGGGATCTCAAGTTTTTATGGATTTATTTGAGCTCTCAATGGAAACGGGAACTAGGTAAGGTGGTGATTACTGTTGTGGCACATGGCTATATGGAGCCTTAATAATGTGATATAACTGAGCCTTAGTAAGAGGTACTATTTTGGCTATATTGGAAGTATTTAGGGGAGAGAGACTGGATCTACTTTGCGAGGAGGATTGGGACAGCTGTGATAGGAGCGTCTCTCTTAGAGTGTTCAGTCTTCATTCTATGGTATAGCTGAGGTGCTAATTTGGTTATCGGAGTATGCAAGAAAGGTTAATGGGTTATTGGGGGTTAATAGAGGTTAGTAAAGGTGTTAGTCCTACATGGTTAGTTCATTGATAGGAAGAATTCCTGTGCTACCTGGCAATGACCCGGAAGTCAAAACAGGGATCAGGTATACCTCCGCAGGGGTTGGGGTCTCCCTCCTCGGGTGGGTGAAAGGGGTAGGGGCGCGTCCCTTCTCTGTGATGGTCGTCGGGGCGGCTGTGGCTGGGGGCTTGCCATATCACAAGGGTTTGTAATAACCCTCTGTTTATGAGACAGATGTGGGTGTTCGTAATACCAAAACCGAAGGTGCCTTGATCAGCTGGTTTACTTGGTTAGGTTGTTAATTGCATGGGTGGTTGGATGTGGTGGAGACTGGTGCTAACTCTGCCACATTGATTTGGAAGTATGGCAATAGAAGTTAGTCACTGGTGAGGCGCCTAGCCTCGCACGGACGATCATTTGGTACAGGGTTGTGAATGGGTTGTGAGGGAATAGATGGCATGCAAAGAGTTAGTAAAGTTCTAATGGTGTTCCTTTCTACTGGGGGAAGGTAGGCTGGATAGGAGTATATATACAAAAGGTTTGAGAATGTTAGTAACGGAAAAGTTAAGGATATTCAGGGGGTATGCTGGAGAGGCTAGGTCGGAAGGGAGTTGAGGAGTGTGGGGGGTTAACGAGAGGGAGAGGGTTAAGGGGGGTTACGTGGAAGTTTGACCCTAAGGTCTCTGGGCGTAGGGGTGGCATTAGACTACAGTTGGTATCGTAGCGTGGGGGTTAATGACAGGGAAGGGATGTTAGCCAAACGCTACCGGGGGATGAGCAATATGCGGTGGTATATGAGTCTGGAAAGGATAGAATCATGTGGACTGTGGGGCTGTGGGGAAGAGGAGTTTAACTGTAGGTGTGTGCTTGACTGTGGATAAAAGTAGAGAAAAACATGGTGTATTATTACTCGTCAATACGATGGTTATGGACACTGTTACTCTGACACTATTTCTTGTTGACCTAGTTGTTCCTGGTAACTGCGTTTTCTATGACATATACACCAAAGAAAGCGTCAGTTCGTAGGGGTAGCTTTGGTATTGTTTCGTGGTGGAAATGCGTCGAGACAATGGTAAAAGAGGGTTGTGTATACAATCTCTGGTTGGGGTAAGAATTAGAGTTACTGCATGGTGGCTAACATCTTCAGTCATTTCTGTCTAGTCTTACAGGAATAATGGTTATATATACACTGGTGTACCCGTGGGTATCATAGTTTCTTATCAATTAGGACATGGGGTTTTAACATATTACTTCTCGGATGGAAGAACATACATAGATTTATGGGGGCGGTTGGTCTTCAGAAACTTAGTCTGGCAAGACAAGGTATTTTCGGGGGTTAACATATTACTTCTTGGATGGAAAAACATACATAGATTTAGGCCTGTCTGAACTGCTTGGCATTGGCTCAACCTAGGGACAGGGCATGGGTGTATTAAATTAAGGTGTATTCATGTTCATCATCATATAGGTAGAGGTGTAGGACACGAGGGGTAGTGTATACGCGAGGTGGGGGAAAGGTCAGTGGTTAGAAGGGATAGGCAGGTGTGGTTTGGAGCTGCTTAGCCCTGCGGGCTTCGGCCTGTCTTAACTGGTTGGCTTGGTCACCTGGTCCTTTCGTTCTGTGGGCCTTTTCTTCGGGTGTTTCTGTTCCTGTTTCCTGGTGGTGTTCGCTCGTGGTTTCCGTGGTGGGCTTCTCGTTCTGGGACATTTTACTTCCCTCTCCTTCGTTGTAGGCTCGTCCTCGAGCCTCAAGGGTGAAGTAAAAAGAAGCATAGTCATGGTGGGTCATTTTGAGGGTATTTAGAAGGTCCCACCAAGCAAGAGAGCAAGGGTCAGGTTTCTTTTGCAGGTCTATGTAGACCTGTAGGAATGTGTCCTCGGTGTTGTGGAGGGCGGTTGCCCGGGCTTGATGTGGGCGCTGTAGACAGGCTAAGCGTCCTGTGGACGTTTTTACTTTAACCTTTCTTATGAACGGTGTGTATTCTTCCTCCGTGGGGGTAGGGACGGGGGTGACGAATGGTGTGGATTTGTTCATGGTGGAGGTCATGTATCGAGTGAGGTGTGTGGGACTGACAGGAGGCCTCTTCAGCGTGGTGAAGGGGTTAATAACTGAAGGGGAGGGACTAACGCGTGAAAACGGAGCTGGGGGTGAAGGGGGGATATGAGTTTGGGGTTTTGGGGGTTTTTGTGGGTGGTGTTGCAGGCTGGGAAAATATATGGAGGCAATGTGCAATATTGGTTTAGGTAAGGTGCGTGATGGAGGTGTGTGAGAAAGAGGGGGTGTGTGTGTTGTGTGGCTTGAGTCTTTAGTGTAAGAACGGGGTGTTGTTTTTACATAACTGTCTTCAAATCTGTGGATGATTCTACCTTTGGAGGTTCTGGTGGGAAGGTAGATGTTTGTAGTGGGACTTGAGTCGCTCGACGATGTTTTATATTGGGGGGAAGAACGCTTTACAGGTGGAGGGCATTTAGTGGGGGTGAGGTAGGGGGTTATTTGAGAGGTAGATGCGTGTGGAGGTTTTTGTCGAGTGAGGGTGGTAGGCGGAATGGGAGAGGATTGGGTGGGGGTATGTCTGGGGGTTCTCTCAGGGGTGACTTTGTGGGGGGATTCAAGTGGGGGTGTGGAGGTCGGGTACGTCAGTTTGGAGGGGCTTTGGTTAGGAGTTAGTTGTGTGTTAGACGTGGTGTGTGAGGAGGGGTTGGTCTTTGGCATAGGGTACTTTTTAGGGGTTGCTTGGTTGGGGGTTTGATGAGATGATGAGGTTGGTTGATGCGTGGGTGGGGTCGCAGGGATAGTGGAGGGGAAAGGGGTGTATGCGGGGGGGGCTAGACGGGTGGGTAGGGAGTGGAGATATTATTGGGAGGGTTGGGGGTAGGAAAATGTGTTGGGTGTGTTCTTTGGTGGGGTTGGTGATTTGATGGTGGTGGAAATAGGCGGTTTTGTGGGAGTTTGGTGGGGGGGTAGATCTAGCAGGTCATTCAGGGTGATGAGGTGGGGGTTGAGAGGGGATGAGGTTGAAGGGGAAGGTATATTCTTTCGTGGGAGGGTGGGGGTGGTTATTTTTGGAATATAGTTAGAGGGGTTATGGTGTTTACTTGTGATTGTTCGTCTTCTTTCCCTTTGTGGAGGAGAATTCGACGAAGAAGAAGAGGAGGAGGAGGATAGTGGTCTGGCAGCCCTATGGAACTGGGTTAGCAGGGTGTGTTTTCTGGAGGTTTTAAAAGATTTTAGTCGTGGGCGTAAGTTGTAGCGTGAGGTTACTGAGGTAGATTGTGTGGTGCGGTTGGGTGTGTACTTGGTTTTAGGTGGGGGGGGGGGGGTTTTCTTACTGTGGTGCCTGGTGGAGGTACGTCAGGGCTAGACGGGAGTGTTTCCATTGTGGTCAGGGTTGTGGGTGGAGGTTTTCGTACTTTGATAAGTTGGGGAGGTACTTGACTATCAGAAGTGAAGGAATGGGTCATGGTGGAGGAAGGTGTGATAGTGGGGGCTTGGGGTTTGTGGAGGTTAGTTTGGGGGGTATGTGGAGGAATGATCGGCCGGTTCTGTGTTGGAGGGTTTAGGCCCTTAGGGGTTTGTAGGGGAACATTCATAGCCTGAGTGGGAGGGGTAGTAGGGGTGTTCAATTCAGGGTCGGACGTGTGGGGTGGGGTAATGTCTTGTGGTTTTAGAGGTTTAAAAGCTCGGACGAATCTAGTTCGGAACGTGCGAGTCACGCCGTGATAATCAATGGTGACTTGATAGGCATTTGGGACTTGTGTGATGGTGTAGGGGCCGACATAGCGAGGCCTAATTTGTTGGTGACAGGGAGGTTGGCTACCATTACGGTGTCATGGATGGCGAAAGGGTTTTATCATCGGGGTTATCAGTTTTGGTGTCTTGACAGGTTTGGGCGGTATGGAGGGTGTTTTGCAGATGTTGCAATGGGTCAATTGTGGAGGTGTTGGAGGGGAGGTGAGCGTGATGGTGGAATGGCAGTAACAGGGGGGGTACGCCGTAAACACGTTCATGAGGGGAAATACCGTCTTCTCGGGGACAGGTGTTCATGCCCCATTGTATCATCATTATCTGTGATGGCCAGTCTGAGGTGTTAAGAGCAATCATTTTGGTACGTAACTGGTTGTTGATGGTGCGATGGCTGCGTTCGCATATAGCATTTCCTTGAGGCCAGTACGGGGATGAGTGTTTGATCTTAATACCGCATTGTTGGGTGAACTGGTGCCAAACGTGTCCACTAAATTCGGGGGCATTGTCGGATAGAAGAGCAAGGGGAAGGCCGAATATAGGGAACACTTCTGTGGCAAGCAGTGTGGCGACGGTGGTAGGTGTGTGGTCTTTAACTGGGCAGGCTATTAAAATTTTTGAATATACGTCAACAAATGTGACGATATAGCAGTTGCCAGCGTAAGAAGGAAACGGGCCCATGCTGTCGAGGGATAGGACTTGGAATGGTTTGTTGGCAGAAATGGTACCAGCTGATCTATCCTTCCCCAATAAACAAGGTTTGCAGGATTCTGTCACGCGTTGTGCAATCTTGGAGGGGTTGGGGGTCCAGTACTGATCCGCGAAGATTTTTAACATCTTCTTTTGTCCAAGGTGTATGCCGTTTCCCTCGTGGATGGCAATCATGTAGTCGTGGGCAATGGTGGGGTCTAGGACTATGTGACCGGAGTCTGTGGCAAGTTGATCTCCCCAGCGAGTCAGTTTCCTGAAGACATTTAACGGTATCCAGGGTGGTCTGATTCTTGTTTCCCAAGATTGAATTAGTGAGGGTGCTGGGGGGGAATTGTGTTGGTGGATGGGGGTAGATAAGAGCTCAGTGTTTTGTAAGGCGGCTAGGTTGGTGGGGGGGTCTTTCGGTACTGGCAAACGTGACAGGGCGTCTGCAATGGTGTGAAGTTTACCTGGACGATACTGTATTGTAAAATCGTAGTCCTCTAGTGTCTCCCTCCAGCGTACCAAGATGGCTGAGTTGGTTTCGCACTTACGCAACCATTGCAAAGATTGATGGTCGGTTATTATATCGAGTTTTGTGCCCAACACAAATGACCTGAAGTGGTTGAGTGCCCAAATGATCCCTAGGCACTCTCTCTTGGTGGCTGCATAATTCTGTTGGGCTTGGTTGAGCGTGGAGCTGGCATACGCTATCACATGTTCCTCTCCGTCTCTTACTTGAGCTAAAGCTGCACCAATGGCGTACAGAGATACGTCGGTATAAAGACGGAAAAGCTTATGGTATTCAGGGAAAGCGACAATAGGGGCTTGGATTAGCTTTTGTTTCAAAGTGTTAAAAGCGAGGTCTCTTTCAGGTGTCCAGGTGAATGTGGTGTCCTTGTGGGTGAGTTGGTGGAGGGGTCGGGCTATTGCGGCAAAGTGTGGGACGAAACGTCTGTAGTATGTGGCTAAACCTAGAAAAGAACGTACTCCTTTAACGGTGGTGGGTGGGGGTTGGTTTTGTATGGCTTGAAGTTTCTTTGGGTCTGGTGCAATACCATGTTCAGATATTACGTGGCCGAGGAAATCTACCTTATTTCGTGCAATCTCGCACTTTGAGGGTTTTAATTTCAACCCGGTGGCTCGGATTCTTTGAAGAACTTGTCTCAACCTGGGGAGGTGTTCTTCCCAGGTTTGTGAGTACACAATAATAATATCGTCTAGATACGCTAGGCAGGTTTCCCAGGTCAGGCCATGTAATACCGCTTCCATCAAACGGGAGAAAGTGGCGGGTCCGTTACAGAGGCCAAAAGGTAGGACGTTAAATTCGTAGTGGTGGCCACCACTAGTGGAAAATGCTGTTTTTCTTGGTCCTCTGCCTTGATAGGCACTTGCCAATACCCTGCTTGCAAGTCGAGGGTAGTGAACCATCTGGATCCGTATAGGGAGTCAAGGGAATCGTCTATCCTGGGTAATGGCGTAGCGTCCTTAATGGTTATGTCATTCAATCTCTTGTAATCGACGCAAAAACGGGTTGACCCATCTTTCTTTTTTACTAGGACAACAGGGGAAGGCCAGGGGCTAATGGACGGGGTAGCGATTCCAGCCTCTAACATCTCTTGGACTTGGCGTTCCTCTTCCTGGCGTTGTATGGGATTTTTTCTACGGGATGGTTGTCTTATGGGGGGGCCTGTGGTGTTAATGATGTGTTGTTCCACATCGGTCTGTCCGATTTCAGTGGGTTGTTGGGCAAACACGTCACTGAACTCTAGCAATAGTTCGTACATGCTGTGTTTTTGGTGGTCGGATAATGTGTCAGGGAGAGGGGGCAATTTGAGGCTGGTAGCGGTGTCATTGGAATCTATGGGGAGGTCATCAAAAGTTTCGAGGTCTCCTATGATGAGGCCTTTTGGTAATGTCAGGGATTCTTCAGAGATATTTGCCACGAGAATGTGGTTGATGCGAGCGGAAATGATGGCGGGTTGTAATAGGCAACGATTGGGGTTGGTGGACGTGGTAGTGGGGAAAATATCATGTGAGTTTGGGGTATGGGTCGAAGGTTAACCCATTTTTGATGGCGGGGGGGAATTTGACATTTATGTTGAACTACAGCTGGGCTAATGATGGTGGGGGTTCGACTGGTGAGCAGGTGCTAGGTACGCATAAGGGGGGGGAGGATCACTTTGGTGGGGGTCACGCGTGAGGGGGGGATAAACGGCGAGTGTGGGAGGATCAGCGTGGTGAGGCGTTAGTGATTTAGAAAACGGAATTTGTTGGTGGGACTGCGGAGGGTTGGTGGGGGAAGAGTGAGGTATAGAACATGGGTTATTGGTGGAGGACTGATGTACTGATTTGTGGTTGTTAAAAGGACGAATTTGGGGAGTTTTGTCGGTGGCAGTGACGGTTTGTTTGGAGTTTATATGGGATTGGTGGGTTTGTCTGTCATGAGAGGGCGAGTCAAGTGTGGGGTTTTGAAGTTTTCTAGGGGTGTGAATTGTGTGGGGGTGGAAGGGAGCTACTGACGGAAAACTGTCACAAGGGGAATTTTGTTGGTTGTGGAATAGCTGAACATTTCTGGGGGCATGGGGGAAACATTGTTGGGTACATAGGTCGTCACGCGTGAGGGGGGGATTAACGGCGCGTGTGGGAGGATCAGAGTGGTGAGGGGTGAGCGATTTAGAAAACGGAATTTGTTGGTGGGACTGCGGAGGGTTGGTGGGGGGAGAGTTAGGTATAGAACATGGGTTATTGGTGGAGGACTGATATACTGATTTGTGGTTGTTAACAGGACGAATTTGGGGAGTTTTGTCGGTGGCAGTCACGATTTGTTTAGAGGTTATATGGGATTGGTGGGTTTGTCTGTCATGAGAGGGCGAGTCAAGTGTGGGGTTTTGAAGTTTTCTAGGGGTGTGAATTGTGTGGGGGTGGAAGGGAGCTACTGACGGAAAACTGTCACAAGGGGAATTTTGTTGGTTGTGGAATAGCTGAACATTTCTGGGGGCATGGGGAAAACATTGTTGGGTACATAGGTCGGCATTTTCCCTGGAAACACGTGTACATAAATATTTGGTAGAATGATTTTTACATACATCAGAGTCTGCCCTGGAAACATGGGAGGATTGATCCTGGACAGAGTTAGGAGAAATGGGGGGACTACCGAGAGGGAGTTGCTTGGACTTGTCTTCTTTCGTTTGTTGAGGCATTTTTTCAACGAAATGAGTGATATTTTGAGAGAACTCGGGGCAAGGGGAGGGGTTAGGAGTTACCTTAGCTGCAACTTGGTAATCCTGACTCAGAGTTTGTTGAGGGGGAAGGTGTTTTTTCTTTTTGTGAATAGGTTTCTGCGTGATTGGTTTGTCAGAGGCTTTGGGTTGGATTTTTTTTTTGAATGAGATCAGCCTCTGGCCGCAGTCAACCTGGGCCTGGAGTTTTTGAAGGAGGTCAAGTCCAAGGAAACCATCGTAATGTTTACAGTGGGATGAAAATACTGTGAACGTATGATAACAACGAGCATGGGGGGCAGGAGTAGTTACTGACAGGGGCAAAGTGTCTCCTAGGAGATTTAATTAGGTATCAGCAGCTGAGATTAGTTCTGATTTGGTAGGTAACAAGGGGACAAATAGTCGGTGGTGTTGATCATAATAAGACTTGAACAAACATGACTTGGCAGCTCCCGTGTCGATTAACAAGCGGACAGGAATGTCCTTGATTTTGGCCATGTAGTAAATGGGGGCAGTGCGGTCAGTTATGGCGTCCCCCGCCGAGGCCATCGTGGGCGGGGGGTACTTTAAAAATCCTGGGAATCGGTATCTACCTCATCCAGGGTTTCCTCGGTATCGTCTGAGGTCATGATAGGGGCTATTTCTCCGGTGTGCATTTCCTCCATTTCTTCCTCTTGTCCCAACTCCTCTTCATTTACAGAAATGCGAGGAGTACAGGGGCGAGGTTTGGCAGAGTCACGAATTTGTTGGAGGGCACACTGAGCACTACAGGCAGGGAAATCATAGGGGTTGATAATTACTAATGTAGGGTTTTTACTTTGGTAGGTGTTGTAGGTTTTGTTCCGGTTGAAGATTCTGCGTGGCTGGGTAGGTTGGAACCGGGGCCTACTGGGATGGGGCTTGCCGGAAGGGTAGGTCGGTCTGTTGTGGAAGGATGAGGATGGGTAGGCATTCTTGGAGTTGAAGGTTTGGGCCTTGTGGTTTTGGTGGTCGAGGTGCTGCGGGTGCGTGGGAAACCTCTTTATTACAGCGATTTGGGTGGGTGTTTCTGTGCGCACGGCCAAAATACGTCAGATCGTGATGAGATCTTTTTGATATCCGACGAAATCATGCACACGGAAATGATCTTTTACTGCTGAGGGCAATATTGATACAAGGTTGACCAGAATCTGCTGCTCTTGCTGAATTCTGGTCAATGTGGGGAAAGACACTTTTATATGTTGGGCGATCTTATTCACTGTGGCATCTAGATCGCCTTCGAATTTAGTGTCTTGGATACGGGTGTGGGCCACGAAAACGCCCAACGAAGGCTTAATGGCTTCTATCACTATTGGGCGAAATTCGTCCCATGTGAGAGCAGGGTGCACTTGGTAGGCAACCAGGGAAACGGCTTTTCCCAGGTGCGATAATGTCACGGCTATCTTTTCTGCGTCCGTGGTATAAACTAGGTCAAGTACGGGTTTCACTATGTCCATGAACGTTTCGATCTCGTAAGTTTCCCCATCATAATGTGGGATGGGGATGTGAGAACAGTGCGCCATGATGTTATCGTGTTCTGGCTGTTCCAAACTTGCAATGCAATGCAACCTTTTATCCGAATCAAGAACCACCGCTGCCGCCAATGTTATGCCCTGTTTTTCTACTGGATTAACTTGGGTAATGTGAGTTCTAACTGACTGGGTATAGAAGGCTGCATGCACAAAACAAGGTATGAGGAATAGAGAACACAAAATAAACACACAGTAACACGACACACGATCACTTTTATTTAGGGACACACTTCTATATGTTTTTTGATGATGATTAATCTGACGCATAAGAAGATATAAGAAGATGGAACGTATGGAAAGCGAGAGAATGACTAAGAGGGTGTACGAGAGCGAGGTGGAGGGACAGAGGGGGAGAGGTAGACCGAATATGAGGTGGAAGGATGGAGTGAGGAAGTACATGAACGAAGGCGGTGCTGGTTGGGGGGAGGGGCGTCGACTGACTGGGGACAGAGGTGCATGGGGGCGGTTCGTTCGTGGCCACCCCTTCGGGGATCACGGCGTCAGGCAATAGATAGATAGATAGATAAGAAGATATGAATATTTGTACAAGACAATTTATAGAAGTTAAACAAACTAGCATTAACCTGACAAGCGCGATATAGACCTAGGTGCTAGGGTAGTTATTTGTGCATTTCTAGCCCTGGATTCTGACAGAATTCGTTATATTTACAATATAAACCATTATTTGTTTTCGGTATGCTTTTATTTTACATATATGATGTATATATGAACCTTCAAGAGTGCTAAAATAAGTGGGAAAAGCATTTGGGTGGTGAAAAACGAAGATATTGGCCACCCGGTCATAATCTCAGGCGAGAGAGAGCCACAGGCAGCCCTCCCCTCTCGCTGTCTGGGAGTCAACTGAGACGAGCGGGGCGGTGTGTGCCGGTGTCTGGGTGTTGCATAACGATATTTTATGCAACCCACTTGTGCTATATTATCGCGGGAGAGAAAAATAACCGATAAATGATGATAATAAGTGGATAAATAGGTGATAATTGAGGAGGGGGGGAAGGGGGGAATAAGGTGGGGAAGGAGGGGAGGGGGAGGGGTGAGAAACACATGGATGAGTACTAGAGGGGAATTATCTCACCTAGAGACAAAATCCTTTGTTTTGATAGGCCCTTTTTTTTTTTGGAAGGCTTTTTTTATGGTCTTGCTTCCGTGAGGCCTATCGCGTTCCCTATAGGAAGCCTTCCGTTAGGCCTATCGCGCTTGCCGGGTTAAGTGGGTCTGGATGGAGCCTAGTCTCCCTCTTCCAACGTTCAGGTATTAATCTTCTGATCACTGGCTTTATTCACAAGTTTATATATTGGAGACCATAAATATTACTTATAGATTCATATTCAATGTTAGATTCATCACTAGTAGCTCTGGTGCACAAGGAGTAATTCATAGACTAGATTAGACATGCGTATTTTAGAGCACGGGAATTCTAGTAACCTGAGGGGGTACTGATCTAAGTTTTATATTCTTGTATCAGAAACACATAGAACGCAAATCAGTGGGCGAACATCAGATATCACTAGGGTTTCACGGTTATGTATTAATATCTGGATATATGAGTAATTACGAGAGTTAATATCGCCTGTTAATTAAGAAACACTGATACGCTTAGCACTTCCTAATGGAATGGTCATATATGAATTACACTGGGGCAAAGATATAGCCACTTCGTAGAAATATTAATAAGTGAATCTCTACATAGCACTGTAACACTGTAGTACTGATAGAGTGAATCTTGGGTCGTATTTGATTGGTCTGGTCCTGGTTATCTTGCATCTGTGAGGTTGGGGGCTAGCGACTGGTTCCGCGGCCGTCCAGATGGTCCATAATTATGTAGAAGTTCTCAAGACGGATCTCTTGGCGATCGTTGCTGGCTACACTCTTATATACCCACTGGTTTATGTGAAGGTTATAAGGTGCACGTAGATGTCTTTTACGTGGACAGATGCTTCTATATCAATCTGCCACGGAGTCTGCCGGCTCTGGAACTCAATTCTCAGGAACAACACAAGGGCAGAGCTAGAGGTCAACTTAAGGGGGCCAGCCACTGGTTGGTGTCTATCTTTCAACTGATTTTACTGGGGGCTGGAGCTTGGTTTATAGGCTCGGCTTTGGACCCTGTAGGCCATAGGGATCTCGAGTTTTTATGGATTTATTTGAGCTCTCAATGGATACAGGAACTAGGTAAGGTGGTGATTACTGTTGTGGCACATGGCTATATGGAGCCTTCATGATGTGATATAACTGAGCCTTAGTAAGAGGTACTATTTTGGCTATACTGGAAGTATTTAGGGGAGAGAGACTGGATCTACTTTGCGAGGAGGATTGGGACAGCTGTGATAGGAGCGTCTCTCTTAGATTGTTCAGTCTTCATTCTATGGTATAGCTGAGGTGCTAATTTGGTTATCGGAGTATGCAAGAAAGGTTAATGGGTTATTGGGGGTTAATAGAGGTTAGTAAAGGTGTTAGTCCTACATGGTTAGTTCATTGATAGGAAGAATTCCTGTGCTACCTGGCAATGACCCGGAAGTCAAAACAGGGGTCAGGTATACCTCCACAGGGGTCGGGGTCTCCCTCCTCGGGTGGGTGAAAGGGGTAGGGGCGCGTCCCTTCTCTGTGATGGTCGTCGGGGCGGCTGTGGCTGGGGGCTTGCCATATCACAAGGGTTTGTAATAACCCTCTGTTTATGAGACAGATGTGGGTGTTCGTAATACCAAAACCGAAGGTGCCTTAATCAGCTGGTTTACTTGGTTAGGTTGTTAATTGCATGGGTGGTTGGATGTGGTGGAGACTGGTGCTAACTCTGCCACATTGATCTGGAAGTATGGCAATAGAAGTTAGTCACTGGTGAGGCGGCTAGCCTCGCACGGACGATCATTTGGTACAGGGTTGTGAATGGGTTGTGATGGAATAGATGGCATGCAAAAGGGTTAGTAAAGTTCTAATGGTGTTCCTTTCTACTGGGGGAAGGTAGGCTGGATAGGAGTATATATACAAAAGGTTTGAGAATGTTAGTAACGGAAAAGTTAAGGATATTCAGGGGGTATGCTGGAGAGGCTAGGTCGGAAGGGAGTTGAGGAGCGTGGGGGGTTAACGAGAGGGAGAGGGTTAAGGGGGGCTACGTGGAAGTTTGACCCTAAGGTCTCTGGGCGTAGGGGTGGCATTAGACTACAGTTGGTATCGTAGCCTGGGGGTTAATGACAGGGAAGGGATGTTAGCCAAACGCTACCGGGGGATGAGCAATATGGGGTGGTATATGAGTCTGGAAAGGATTGAATCATGTGGACTGTGGGGAAGAGGAGTTTAACTGTAGGTGTGTGCTTGACTGTGGACAAAAGTAGAGAAAAACATGGTGTATTATTACTCGTCAATACGATGGTTATGGACACTGTTAATCTGACACTATTTCTTGTTGACCTAGTTGTTCCTGGGAACTGCGTTTTCTATGACATATACACCAAAGAAAGCGGCAGTTCGTAGGGGTAGCTTCGGTATTGTTTCGTGGTGGAAATGCGTCGAGACAATGGTAAAAGAGGGTTGTGTATACAATCTCTGGTTGGGGTAAGAATTAGAGTTACTGCATGGTGGCTAACATCTTCAGTCATTTCTGTCTAGGTCTTACAGGAATAATGGTTCTATATACACTGGTGTACCCGTGGGTATCATAGTTTCTTATCAATTAGGACATGGGGTTTTAACATATTACTTCTCGGATGGAAGAACATACATAGATTTTTGGGGGCGGTTGGTCTTGAGAAACTTAGTCTGGCAAGACAAGGTATTTTTTAGGGGGTTAACATATTACTTCTCGGATGGAAGAACATACATAGATTTATGGTGGCGGTTGGTCTTCAGAAACTTAGTCTGGCAAGACAGGGGGTTAACATATTACTTCTTGGATGAAAAAACATACATAGATTTAGGCCTGTCTGAACTGGTTGGCATTGGCTCAACCTAGGGACAGGGCATGGGTGTATTAAATTAAGGTGTATTCATGTTCATCATCATGTAGGTAGAAGTGTAGGACACGAGGGGTAGTGTATACGCGAGGTGGGGAAAAGGTCAGTGGTTAGAAGGGATAGGCAGGTGTGGTTTGGAGCTGCTTAGCCCTGCGGGCTTCGGCCTGTCTTAACTGGTTGGCTTGGTCACCTGGTCCTTTCGTTCTGTGGGCCTTTCCTTCGGGTGTTTCTGTTCCCGTTTCCTGGTGGTGTTCGCTCGTGGCTTCCGTGGTGGGCTTCTGGTTCTGGGGCATTTTAGTTAGGTTGGTGGTCATGGTTGAGGAGCTAGGGGTTGGTTCATTGAGGGTTGAGCCGGGTTTTTCTTTTATAGTTGGATCACGTTGTTGTGAAATTCTGGCATAATCGTGATCGATTTTTGGGGATTTTGGTCGGGGTCAGAGGATAGGGGAGAGGTGGATTTTTTTTAGGTATAACTGGGACTGGGGGTAGAGTTGGGAGGTGAGGTAGAACCTGGGGAGGGTTGAGATTTACGTTGGGGGGGGGGGGGGGGGGGGGGGGGGGGTTGGAGGAGGAGGGAGGTGAGGAGGGGAATAATGGTCTGGGCAGGGGGCGTTTACGGATTAGGGGGGAAGCATTGGGAGGGGATGACATTTGTGGGTTGATGAGTTTGTTTGTAGGCGTTTTGTTTTGCGTGTGTTGATTAATTTGAGTCTAGCAGAAAGTTTTGGTCGCAACATATATCGACCTGAAGGTTGGGGGCGGTGGAGAGGTTTGCTTGAGGTTTCTACTGAGGTGGTGTCTGACGTTGACGAGGCTGGTAGGGTTGGGGGAGGGTGTTACTCCGGGTGATAATGTGGAAGGTTGAGGCGTTCTTGGTGTGCGTTGGCGAAAAGTGTTTTGGGGGGGGGGGGGGGATAGGGTGTGTCATTTTTGGAATGTTGGGTTTTTTTGGTTGGTGACTGTGGTGACTTTGACTCGGGTTGATCATGGGAGTTGGTAGGGGACACAGTGGGGTTACTAGTGGGTCGACGGGTGAAGGCGGAAGTGTATCTGTGTTTGTTAGCGGTTTGTAGATACGTACAAAACGACTTCTGTATGTTCGTGTTTCACCATGATAGTTTATTGATGTTTGGTAGGGGTTTGGGATCTGGATGACGGTATAGGGACCTACATATCTGGGCGGGTGCCCAACCCCGAAAGGAGTTGAAATAGGGGAGCTATCCCCCCGCCAAAGGCGGCTTTCTAGGGCCTTTCCTAGCTGATGCTGAGAGGATTGGGTTCTAGTCATGTGGTGATGGGCTGGTCTATCCGAGTGAGAACTGAGCGATCTCTGCCATACCCATAGCTTACTCTGACTGTTCCTTTTACTTATATATCTTCTAGATCTCAAGTGGCGGTGTCTTTTCCGTGGATTGACCTCCCTACTGCCAACCTAGAAGTTGGCAGATTGGGAGCCAAAGCGTCACATTTTCCCCTTACCCCTCAACTTTCCCTTCATAATTGCTGAGGGGCACAGGGCCTTGGGTGGGGCTTTGGTTTCCCGGGCGTTTCCGCACCTTCCTCAGCTCCCTGCCTTGGAGTGGCTTCGGTCACCCGGGCTTTGTTAGTGGTAAGCAGGGAGGATTTTGTGGGGGCGCTCGTTTATGGCCTTGGCCTTGCTCGAGATCTTGGGGCTGTTCGGCCAGACAGCCTGGGGAACAACAACAACAACAACAACATATCTGGGACCTAATTTGTTTATTACTGGCAATTTGGCTACCATAACGGTATCGTGGATGGCAAATGGGCTTTTATCAGGGGTGGAGTCATGTTTGGTGTCATGGCACATTTGGGCGGTGTGAAGGGTGTTCTTTAATTGTTGCAAGGGGTCGATCTGGAACTGTGTGGTGGAGGGTGTGGGTTTATGATGAAACGAAAGTAAGAGAGGAGCTACTCCGTACACTCTTTCGTGAGGAGAAATACCATCTACTTTCGGGCAGGTATTCATCCCCCATTGAATCATTTTCAATTGGGATGGCCAGTCAGAGGTGTTCAGAGCTATCATTCTTGTGCGTAATTGGTTATTGATGGTCCGATGGCTGCGTTCGCACACCGCATTTCCTTGAGGCCAGTAGGGGGAGGAGTGTTTGATTTTTACTCCGCATTGTTTGGAAAATTCTTCCCAAACTTGTCCACGAAATTCTGGGGAGTTGTCGGATAATAGTGCAATTGCTAATCCGAAGATGGGGAATATTTCTGTGGCGAGTAAAGTAGCAACTGTAGTGGTGCTATGATCTTTGGAGGGGCAGGCTATGAGAAATGTTGAATATACGTCGACAAACGTGACTATATATCGTTTGCCGGCGCTGACTGGGAAGGGTCCCATTACATCAAGTGAGAGGATTTGAAACGGTTTCTGGGCGGAAATGGTGACAGCTGGCCCTGCTGTGCGGCATCTATCTTTCCCTAACGAACAAGGTTTGCAAGCCTCGGTTACCTGTTTGGCGATACCGGAAGGGTTTGAAGTCCAGTAGTGGTCTTGGAAGATCTTCAACATCTTTCTTTGACCTAAATGTATGCTACATCATTTCCTTCGTGGATTGCAATCATATGTTCCTGGGCTACTGCCGGTTCGATTACGATGTGTCCGGATTCTGTGGTGAGTTGGTCTCCCCAACGTGTTAGTGCAGAGAATATATGTTTGTGAATCCATTTCGGTCTGAGTCTTCTTTCCCATGACTGTAGGAGGGTAAGTGAGAGGTTGGGCGAATTCTTGTTAATGGAAGTATTAATGAAATCAGTTTGCTGGAGAGCTGCTAGGTCGGTAGGGAGGTGTTCTGGTACAGGTAAACGTGAGAGTGCATCGGCGTTAGTGTGTAGTTTTCCTGGCCGGTAATGGATGACGAAGTCATATTCCTCTAGTGTTTCTCTCCATCGTACTAATAAGGCGGAATTGGTTTCGCATTTCCGGAGCTATTGCAAAGACTGGTGGTCGGTAATGATGTCCAACTTGGCTCCTAGTATGAAAGAACGGAAATGGTTGAGGGCCCAAATGAATCCGAGACATTCTCGTTTGGTGGCGGCATAGTTCTGTTGAGCCACATTTAAAGAAGAGCTAGCATATGCAATCACGTGTTCCTTTCCTTCTTGGACTTGGGCGAGGACGGCTCCAATGGCGTACAGGGAGACGTCAGTGTAGAGATGGAACGGCTGCTTGTAGTCGGGGAAGGATACGGTGGGGATACTAGTTTTTCTTTAAGTGTTTCAAAAGTTGCATAACGTTCTGGGGTCCAGGAAAACTCGGTGTCTTTGTGAGTAAGTTGGTGTAAAGGTCTGGCTATTTCAGCAAAATGTGGGACGAAACGTCTGTAATATGTGGCTAGTCCTAAAAATTATCGTACTCCTTTGACTGTGGTGGGGGGTTGTTGGTTTTGGATGGCGGATAACTTCTGGGGGTCGGGAGGGATGCCTTTCTCGGATATTACATGTCCTAGAAATCCTACTGTATTTCTAGCTATCTCGCATTTGGAGGGTTTGAGCTTTAACCCTGCCTCTCGTATTCTCTGCAAAACTTGTCGTAGCCGACGAAGGTGCTCGGACCATGTTCCGGAATAGATGATGACGTCGTCCAGGTAGGCGAGACAGGTTTCCCAAGTTAAACCTTTCAACACAGATTCCATTAGGCGGGAAAACATGGCAGGACCGTTGCATAAGCCAAATGGTAATACATTGAATTCATACAAATGTCCTCCGCTAGTTGAAAATGCTGTTTTTTGTTGGTCTTCAGGTTTAATAGGAACCTGCCAGTACCCTGCTTGGAGGTCCAAAGTGGTGAACCATTTGGATCCGTGGAGGGAATCGAGGGAGTTATCGATCCTGGGTAATGGGGTAGCGTACTTAATTGTTGCGTCATTTAACCTGCGGTAGTCCACACAGAAACGAGTGGAACCATCCTTCTTCTTCACCAGTACCACTGGAGAGGACCAGGGGCTAACGGAGGGGGTAGCAATTCCAGCATCTAACATCTCTTGCACCTGCTGGTCTTCCTCTTGACGTTGGAGGGTGTTCTTCCTGCGTGAGGGTTGGCGCAGGGGGGGTCCAGTGGTGTTGATGGCGTGTTGCTCCATGGTGGTTTTACCTATTTCGGTGGGAGTCTGGGCAAATACGTTGCCAAACTCATGCAGTAACGTATACATTTGCTGTTGTTTCGCGCAGGATAGTGAGTCAGGGATGTGTGGTAATATTAAACTATCTGGGGAATTTAGGGGGGAAATAGCAAGGTCATCAAAAGTTTCGAGGTCGCCAATGATTAAGCCTTTTGGTAGAGTAAGGACTTCCTCCGAAATATTTGCGATCAAAATGTTATTATGCTGGGAGGATACAACTGCAGGTTGGATGATGCATCGGTCTTGGCTCGCGGGAGTGTTAGTGGGGGTCAAGATCATGGATTTGGGGGGAATTTGCCAAATTGGTACCCACTTTTGGGGGTGAGGAAGAATGTTACATTTGGACTGGAGGATGGCTGGACTTATAATAGTGGGTGCGGAAAAATCGGTTTTCTGTGAGTCATGGGCATGCATAGAAAATGGAGGAGGTATGGGTAACTGAGACATTTTTCCGGGAGGGACTTCGGTTTGCTGGGGGGACATGTCGGGCAAAGGAAATGGATTTTTATGGGGTAACGAAAACATTTGTGATGGTTCGGGTACATGTAAGTTATCCGCTGTGGGTAGTGGCACAGGGGATGGGTCAGAGGGGATAGAGGCAAGGAAGGGTACACTGGGTTTTGAGTTTCTTTGGTATTTAATTTGGGAAGTATCTGAGAAGGGTGCACGGATTTGTTTTTATTATTACAATGGCAAAGGTTTTTCTGGGGAATTTTAGGGGGAAGGGTATCTTTCGTTCCTCCGGAAGTATAGGGAGAAATGGTTAAGGCTTTAGGTTTTATGGAGGGTTGGCTTGGATTATTGCTAGAGTTGGTAGTTTTTACTTTGGAGTTTGGGGCAATGTGGGCGACATGACTGTTAGGGTTTTTTTTTATGATCTCTGGAGGGGGTATTTGTGGGAGGGGATTTTTGGGGTAAGTTTGGATCTTTCGGAGGACTAGCTGACTTAGGCATTTGTTTGTGATTCAGGGAATTTATTTGTGACTGGGATTTGGGCTTCTTCATAGGCGAGTTTACTGACTCCGGGGAGGCTTTGATTTTTTTTTTTTTTTTTTTTTTTTTTTTTTTTTTAAAGATATCAACCGTTGGCCACAGTCGACTTGGGCCTGAAGTTTGTGGAGGAGGTCAAGTCCGAGATAACCATCATAATGTTGGCAATCGGAGTGGAAAACAATGAATGAATGGTAGCAATTGGCATGGGGGAAGGGGTAGCCACAGGTAATGGGTTTCTTTTACCCTGGATTTGCAAGGGAGCGTCTCCTGCGCTGATGAGTTTGGATTTGGTGGATTGTAAAGCACCGAATTTTCGGTGATGTCTATCATAGGAGTTGAATATGCACGATCTCGACGCGCCTGTGTCAATCAATAATCTGACGGGAATATTTTTAATTTTGGCAAGGTGATAAATAGTGGGAGATCGATCATTTATGGCGTCCCCCGCCGAAGCCATCGTAGGCGGGGGAGATTCTAAAAATCCTGGAGGTCCATTTCTGATTCTTCCAGGACTTTGCATTATCAGTGCTCATGAGGTGAGCAATATCTTCATGCTCAAATTCTTCGACTTCCTCTTCCTCAACAAACTCCTCCTCATTTACTGAAATGCGAGGTTGGTTTGATCGGTATTTGGCGGAATCGTGAATGTCATGAAGGGCACATTTCTGGTTACATGCAGGAAAATCATAAGGATTTATAATCACTAAGGTGGGGTTCTTACTTTTATTGACGCTGTAGGACTTGTTCTTGTTGTAGATCCTGCGAAGGGGATTCGGGTTGAATCGAGGTCTGCTAGGCTGGTGTTTCCCGGAGTGATAGGCTGGCTTGGAGGTGGCAGGTTGTTGATGGCGGTAGAGGTTGGTCTCTCTAGGGGTTGCAGCATTTTGAGGATGAGTGGTATACCTCTTGATGGCGGCAATCGTGTTTGGTTTCGTGGGGTGAACCGTGAGGATTCGCCTGATGGTTATTAGGTCACGTTGGAAACCAACAGGGTCATGTACTGTGAAGTACTCACGAATGGTGATGGGCTGGTCTATCAGAGTGAGAAGTGAGCGATCTCTGCCATACCCATAGCTTACTCTGACTGTTCCTTTTACTTATATATTTTCTAGATCTCAAGTGACGGCGTCTCTTCCGTGGATTGACCTCTCGATCTGCCAACCTAGAAGTTGGCAGATTGGAAGCCAATGCGTCACATTTTTCCTTTGCCCCTCAACTTTCTCTTCATAATTGCTGAGGAACACAGGTCCCTGGGTGGGTCTTTGGTTTCCCGGTCATTTCTGCACCCTCCTCAGCTCCCCGCCATGGAGTGGATTCGGTCACCCAGGCTTTTATTGTGGTAGGCAGGGAGGGTTCTGTGGGGGCGCTCGGTTATGGGCTTGGCCTTGCTCAGGCCTTGGGGCTGTTCGGCCAGGCAGTCTAGGGAACAGCAACAACAACAAACTCACGAACTGCTGAGGGCAACACCGAAACTAAATTCACAAGAATGTGCTGATCTTGTTGAACTCTGGGCAAAGTTGGGAAAGCTGATTTTATTTGTTGTGAGATAGTGGCTATTGTTGCATCTAAATCACCTTCATACTTTGTCCTGAATACAGGCGTGGGCGACGAAGATGCCCAAGGAGGGTTTTATCGCCTCAATAACTATGGGCCTAAACTGGTCCCAAGTAAGTGCAGGGGTTACCTGTGATGCAACCAGGGAAACGGCTTTTCCCAGGTGCGTAAGTAGTACGGCGATTTTTTCTCGATCCGTATTGTATGCCAAATCTAACACTGACTTCACGATGTCCATATACATTTCGATTTCATAAGTTTTTTCCCCATCATATTTAGGAATGGGAATGTGAGAGCGAGCTGCCATTTTCGCGATGTTATAATGCTTCTATTGTTTGACAATGTGAAATGCAATGAATCTTCTATCCGAATCAAGAACCACCGCTAGCCACCAATGTTATGCCCTGATTTTATTCAGGATTAACTATCGGTACAGGTGAGTTCTACGAGACTGGGTTATTGGATTTCATACAATTACAGAAAGGGAATCAATAGAGGACATATTATAATTTCGGAAGATGGTTGGTAACACAGCTTTATTCTTAATTAACACTTATGCAGAATAGAATTAAAATACTTCACACAAAATAGTATGGGCAAATAGTGAGCATTAATGTTGTTGGACTTTTTCTAATCTTCAGCACTTATCGCGGTTTTGGAGAGAGGGCGCTTCCCACTTCTAACTATTAGGTATTCTCTTCTGATATAAGGCCTGAAATATTCTGAAGGATTCACTCGTAGATCAGGCTTTTAATTCTATGTTATCTCGATAAGGTTCTGTGTGACTCACTGGTGATGAATACAAAGTTTAGTGATATATATATCTCCAAGAATAATACGTAAAGGAGGTATTATGGCTAGCTTCAACTCGTATAATAAAATTACTTGTCTCGATAGATATAAGACAGATATCAGTTAGGGCGATTTAGGTTTTATATATAATCACAAAGATTCATTTAGAAATAGATTTCACTCGAGCCGTAGTCCCAATAGTTAAGACTTACATTCTTCGGCAATATTAAACTTGGTGGCAAGAATTATTATGTGAGTAGGGTCGCTTAGTATTAACTTCACTGATATACTTTAATGACACGTTAGCATAGCAATCACTTTAATTATAGAATAGCACGGATTATAAGGCACAGGGAAAACACTTGATCATACAGTAGAATATATAGTATTGAGGCAATGATTCTAATTTAAGAATTTAAGCACTGTTGAGGTATCTTCTGGTTATCTTGAGGCACGATGTTAGGGGTTAACAGCTGCTGCTCCTGGGGCCGCCCAATGTGTCCGGCAGTGTGAAGGTTACAGATGGGCTAATGGGTGTGGGGTCTTAAATATGGTTCCGTAACTATGTAGAATACAGTTGGTCACCATATCGAATTAATGCAAGTATTCTGAGCCTGTAGCTGTAAGCAAATACTTGACTATTCTGACCTTTAATTAACCAGTAATGAAGTTCCGATATGTTACTCTTGAATGGGGGTTTTAAATGTAATGTTTCAGGCAGAGGCCGGATTAACAAGACATCGGACAAACGCAAGATAGTCTAGTGAAGTAACATTCTTGACAGTCGCTAACCTTTGAAAGAGGTTCAAGGAACTCGGGCGGTTTTAAAACCTTTCAGTTACCAATCCTGTACGGGAGGCCGCAGACAATTGGTACCTAGGAATCATATATGCAGAGTGTTCAATTAAGAGTTTGTCGCATAATCCCTTCTAACACAAAAGATCTTTCTGTCCTAGATCTATGTGAGTCAAGTGTTTGGTATAATCTATTTAGTTAAATTACTGGTCGGAAGGGAAGCCTGCTACGACTAAGGTGTTAACTATGATAGAAAACGTACTCGTATGGGTAACTATTGGATTCTGGGATGCCAGAATTAATGGGTTACACATGGAGCTACTGTGCACTCTATAACTGGTTATAAACTAAAGTAGCAGAGGACATACCACTATTAGTTTGTAATACAGTTAATGTTTATATAACTAGGTTATCTATGTTTCCAATATTACCCAACAGGATGCCGTAAGTAATACTGAATTCACAAAAGGTTTAGCTATAGCTCACAGATAGATTAAAGACTACAGGATGCCGTTTATCAGTAACTATTCTTGAGGTGGGGAGTATAACTAGACTTTCTACAGAGCGGGAGGCCGATGATTGAAAGCTAATTATTAACTGCCTGAGTTTGGTCCTGGCGGAAGCATTTATAGGGCTGGTCAAGAGGGGGGGGGGGGGGGGGGGGTGAACTGGGGTATTACTGGATGTCAAAGTTAGGTAGGGGTTTATTTGTTCTGGTGAACTTAGGGGGGTATCGAGGGGGTATTATTACTTTCAACATATGGGGCTTTATGATAGATGTTCTTCTTTAGACATTTAGTTCTAACAAGAGTTAGTAGTATCGTCTTGGAGAGTGATATATGGTCAAGGGGGGAACTACTTTGTGTGGCGCGATACAGGCCAATGCTGGGTGGTATTGTCAGCGGTAAACACAAGTATTATTTCTCTCCTTTAGCTGGCAAGCTATTACGAGTACAGAAATGAGTTTAGGTATAGTTTTTGGGTATTGCTAATGGTCAGAAAGGATAGCAGACTTGAATAAGAATAGTGGTTGGTTCATAATCAGATCATAACTCACCTGGTGTTTGGCAAGAATAGTGGTGGGTCGCCGGTGGGTCAAAGGCATTACTACGCGTGACTGGCGTGCTTGGGGCCTTATGGGTCCCTTGGGGTATGATGGGGGCCGCACCTTCATGAAAGGGGGCATCTAGTTTCCTAGGTTAATTTGGTCTGTTCAAGGATTCTACTTTTGATCTCTGGGTACTCTTGGCTGAGGTTGATAGGTTTTTATACTTAATATTGCTGAGGTTGGTGGTGGGGGTTGATTTCCTTCAGTGTCAAGGTCAAGGGGGTAGCAGGGTTTTTAGGGGGTGGAGATAACAGGCTTTCAAACTTGCCAGCTAGAAAGTCTGTTATCTCCACAACTAGGAAATGTTACATCTACTTTTCCATTACCCAATTAGGTAAGCCCTCCAATAAAGCACCATATGTAAAGCTAAACCTTACCTCTCCCATTCCTAGAACCCTCCGATAACAGTAAATTAACCAGCCTGCAGCCTCGACAACACCGGGCAGCCCTTCTATATAAACCCTGGGAGGAGGAGAACTAAGTAAGTAGAAAAATCGCTTCTGTACGATCGGCAACCCGCTCTGACTGAAGACTATTTTTAAAATGCACCAGGAACGAAATTCCCGGGAGCGAGACCCCCATCCCCAACGAGATCCCCAGGAACAAAGGGACCCGGCTCCGCAGGGAAGGATAACTATCTTTATCCACGACTTTGTTTTTCTATTCCATTTACTTCCACACATGTTATACGTCTTGTCAACAACGATCTTTCTAGTATACAAAACACATTATTCTACTTTGTGTCACTATGTGAGCCCTTGATGTTTTCCTTAGTAACAGCTCTGAGGAGTTACAGAGTGTTGAGGAAACGAAATATGTAATGATCATGTCAGTTCTTCTTTTATTGTGTAATCGGTGTAGGTATTTTATTAGGTAAGACCAATGTCGCCCTCACGTGTCATGTACGTATTATTTAACAATCATGTCCACCAGTACGCATATTACGAAGGTGGTGATACTTGACATTTGTGATGTATTGATTAAGTGTGTATTTAATTATGTAACAACCATGCCCCACCATATTAATATGACGAAGGCTATAATACCTTCATTGTGTATGTGTTCATTGTGTCTGTTGATAATTATGTAAGCACCAGGCCATCCACACTTTCGTTATGCAGGTCTGTGCTTAGGTAAGGGTCATACCTGGCAATATAGTTGTATTATTTTGTGTGCGTTTGACTACGGCCAAAACTAAATACAACCACCTCAGAGAGATGCTTGGCGACCTATGAACAACATAACTGTAACACATGTATTATTGTATTAATTTATGTATATGTTTAACTATGACCAATCTGAGTACAACCATCTCAGAGAGAGACAACAGGGAAGACACCTCCTATCTCTCTACATTACGAGGGTATTGGTATGTAACCCCATGCCCAGTTATTGTATTGATTTATATCTGTTGATTCATATATGTTTAACTATGACCAATCTGCATACAACCATCTCAAGAGAGACATACAGGAAAGAAACCTAGTCTCTCTACATTACGAGTATATAGGTATGTAGCCCCCATGCCCAGTTGTTCCCTTCTAGTAACTAAGTGTATATGTAGTTAAGCAAGAGTTATGTTCCACCATTCAGGTTGAAGAAGTTAAGGTACACGAAACGAATTGTTGTGCTACGAGGTATACATTTGACAACGACTGTATACACCCTTTCTTGGACCCCCTGTACCTCCTAAACTTAAACTCGCCTCACCTAGTTTCTGGCATATCCGGCTAAAACCAGATTCGCTTTGACCATCACGACCAAAATAGCAGAGGGTCAGGTTGCCTGACAACCCAAAATGTCCCCCCTTTTTACCTCTATGCCACAAGAAATCCCCCCCCCCAGGATAATACCTAACCCATCCCGACCAAAAGTGGTAGATCCTAACTCTATCCAAGTAAGAAGCAAAACCATAACTCCCTGTTCTCCCCTGAATCAAACTTTTTAAGATAGAGAGTCTTGCAGGTGTACTACAAGGGAGCAGCCACGTCAGGTCACGGAGGGACCCCCGCTCCCCCCGGTCAACCCCGGAATAGCGACGTGCTCCGCCCCCTTGACCCCAGCGAGAGACCCACCAGGGAACTTTGCCCTACAACAAGCTCCACACGTACACGGTTATGTTAGATGTGTTTTAATTACCATTTCCACATTATCCAAGAGACGTAGTATGAGGGAGGAGATATTCAGCCCACTCGTCTTATACCACCACTACACGGCTGCCTCAAAAGTAAAGTAACATACTTTATAAGTACAGGCACCCAACCAGCTGGCCTTAACGAGCAAACCTCCCCCCCCCCCCCCGACCTCGAAAACAACCCAGTGAAGAACCTCTTGCCAACAACACTTCCATCACATGCCATTATATGTTAGATGTGTAAGTTAACCATATCTGATCCAGGACACAGGAAATAAGGAACGAATTACCCAGGCGATGGATCCTCAGCTGCCACCATGCACAGCTGCCTCCAAAATTAAAGTGAACCACTCCAAGCCGAGACAACACCCCAGCTCCAACTTCCTCCACACCTCCACCAGCTTGCCAACTTGAAAGCCTGTTATCTCCACCACTAGAAAATGTTACATCTACTTCCTCCTTACTCAATTAAGTGAGCCCTCCCATAAAGCACCACATGTGAAGCTAAACCTCACCTCTGCCATTTCTAGAACCCTCAGATAACAGTAAATCAACCAGCCGGCAGCCTCGACAACACCGGGCAGCCCTTCTATATAAACCCTGGGAGGAGAACTAAGTAAGTAGAAATATCACTTCTGTACGATCGGCAACCCGCTCTGACTGAAGACTATTTTATACCCCCACTAAAGACTAGTTACTGACGAACGGCAACCCGGAGTCTGTGATACTATCAGCGATATATATATAAACTTTTTTGGATCTTTATTAATCGTGGCAAACCATTGGTTAATATCGAGACCTTAAGACAATATACATATAGCTCAAATAAGTGTATTAAAAACTCATTGCTGGTATGTCCTCTTCCATTTGAGTTTTCTAATCATTTATATAGTGCAACAAGAACTACATACGTATAACTAATTACTTCTGGCCACCCAGAATCTAATATAGTTATTCATATTAGTGTCTTATCTAACCTAGTACAAATATTGAAAGACGAAGGCATGCAATCCTACCTTTCAAATCTTTCAACTGTTGAGGTCATAAATATAAAAAAATCTAATGCATTAGGAAAAAATTCGTTATGAGTTGTGTTAGCGGGTCTATCGTCCCCTTTATTTACGTAGTCGCACGCTCACAGTTACATTCGCGTCTAATTTGACTGGTTATTTACCCCTGCTGGTGATATATATGATGGTGACAATAAGTCATAGGGGGATAAAGCCCTTTCAACCCATTATTGTATCCCACGGCCAGGCGTTGGGTAAATTGTTTTGTTACCGGCTGGCGGATTGAGGATGGCTTTACCAAGTTTAGCCCAGCAGTTAAATTAGAAGCGAATGTAGGCCTAACTGCGAGCGTGCGACTAGGCTATATAAACAAAGCTTTTGGTATGTCCACAACTACAACTCTTACCAAAACTGCAATTAGCCTATTTTTGTTTGTTTTTTCAGTCTAGGCTAAATTGTGGAGGCTAGGCTAAATTATTTAGCTGCAATTAGCCTAGCCTATTTTTGTTTGTTCTTTCAGTCTAGGCTAAATTGTGGTAGGCTAGGCTAAATTCTTTAACATGTGTACTATTGTGTAGGCCTGTGCTTTCCAATAGAAGACATCTACACATTGGCCTATATTTTTCGTGAATAGATATAGAAAATGGTTTAAAGGAAAGAGCATCCTATATTATGTTCAAATAATATGTAATAGCACTGTGTATGGTTTTATTAAATTTAAATAGTGATAGATGTGTATATTAATGGGATAAATACTCCGAAGTTCGCATACGTTCAGAAAATTATAGTGCAACACTGTTGCCAGATACTAATCAATTCCATTATCATTATATCATAATGGATTTTACTCATTTGCATAATTTCAAATACCTAGGACATTAATATAATATTTTCCTATCTTTTTTGTAGTGATATTTGTATGATTTAGTGGTATATTGGTGTCTGTCTAGGGTTATAATGCATTGTGAAAGTTACCTCTGAATCTCTGACTTGGTAACAGTTAAGTAACCCTGCTTTCTTTGAGTACTACACGGCAAGAGAAGCTTTCGGTTCTGTCATTACTGTTCAAGGTAAACAGTAACTGCTAAATTCGACATCATGTTCAAATAATATGTAATATGACTGTCTATGGTTGTATTAGACAAAAATCGTGATAGGTTTCTATTTAATGTGGATAAATAGTATTAAGCTGAATAAACTAAATACCGAAAGTTCACTAGAGTGGTTGTTGATACATTTGCTAGACATCATCATCATCATCATAGATATTAGGGAGGAGGGAGGTAGGAAGGAAGGGCAGGGTAAGTCACACAGGCAATTGCCAAAACTTTAAAGGTCCATATCATTGTTATTAAACAAAGCATTTGTCAAAGGGAAGAATTGTTAAAAACCTTAGCCAATACTCTGTCATTCACCAAAAATAAATTTGAATTATCATTATTATTTGGTAGGGTAGGTATGTATAGGTAGGTTGGCTAAATAATTGCTGGAATTCGTAGGGACTCGAACTGTTTTGAGAGAGTTAAATACAAAAAAAAATAATAGATCTGAATAATAAAGAGATTATGTTATTAACCTCTGAACTGCGCATGTGGGTAATTAGAAACGTCTGCCTGTGCTGACGTATTTGAGCTGTTTCCATCACTAAAATATTCATTTTACCATAAATAGCATTAATACTTATCCATATGCGCCTATTATAGGTTGATTATAAAGGTATTAACCTGTTACAACAATAAAACAAGTGAAAACAGCGTTTGGATGGTCAAAATCGGCGATACAGGCCGCGAGTTACATAATGTATGGGTGAGGCAACCTCCTTTCCCGCCAATTTCCCCCAAGGCCACTGAGACACTGTCGATCGATACTCTCTCTCTCTCTCTTTTGCTCTCGCTTGCTAACAGTGATGACAATGCCCTGCTTGCAACTCGCTAATGTTAGCACGAAAATATACCTCAGAATAAGGGAATAACAGGGAAAATAGGTGATAACTGAAGGAGGGGAGGAAAGTGGGGAAGGAGGGGAGGTAAAGGACTGATATTTTGCATGGCCCAAGGGCAAAACAATTTTTTTTTTTTCGATGTTTAAAATTGAATTTTTTTTTCTCTGACTCTTAACCCGTGGAGCCCCGGCTAGTTTTGTAATGTTTGCGCACCAGAACCCGGCCGGTTTTCAAAAAGTGGTTTTATTCCAGAAACAATAGCGAATGGGTTAGGAATGAAGGAAAAACCGCAAAAAAACGCTCAAAAAGCTTAAAAAATGGTCCTACAGAGCCCCCGAAAACGGATTTTACAAGAGTAAAAAATTGAAGGCAATTATCCCAAAAAAACAGGTTATTGCGCGCTCGCGTGCACGCACGTGGACTTTGAGAGTTTTCAACCATCGGCACGGTTGCGTGGGATACGTACACAGTTCCCATACAAATCTGAGCCCTCTTGAGTGGCTACACCTGAGGTTACGGTCGGCGCAATTAGGGTGACGCGCCAGGCGCGTCTCTGGGGCTGTGCGTTACATACATTGCCGACGCGTCAGACGCGTCGCTGGGGCTGTACGGGTTAAGAGTCTTCCCGCAGTCCACCGGGGGAACTCTTAAGAGTCTTCCCGCAGTTCCCGGGTTAAGCAAAACTGGGGGATGCGTGGAAGCCTATAGACTGTAGACGGTAAACTTTGTGTGGGTAGCGAATGCGGTTTTAAAGTCATTTAACCCGCTGAGTGCCAGCCAATTTTGACGGTGTGCGTCTGCCAGTGCCAGAGTTTCTGTTTTTTTTTTGTTTTTTTTTGGCTAAATCTATCAAGTTGGGAGAGAAAGGAAGGATAATGGTAAAAAAAACACTCCCCTTGTCCATTTTCGCCAGAAATCGGGTCCCCGATGGTCCCGAAAGTAGCTGAAAAGACACTATAGACTACAGAGACTTTTATGGTATCGGAATGTATGGGTGGGAGGGTGGTTTTGGGGTTGGTGGGGGGAAGGTAGAAGGGTAATTGACTTGTGTTACACATATGAAGCCGATTGGTGAGGTAGTTTCGCCACCACGGATTTTCCTTTTTTTTCCTTTTTTTCCTTTCTACGCTGGAAGTGGGTGGTGGGAGGTGGTTGGGGGTGTGGTGGAGGGAAGGCAGAAGGGTAAGAGACTTGTCACACAAATATGGAACTGATTGGTCCAATCATTTCGCCGCCACAGATTTTCCTTTTTTTTCCTTCTGACAGGACCGACAGTCAGCGAGTGGGTGGGAGGAGGGATTTGGAATTTTTGTGGTGGGTAGCCAAAAGGGTAAGGTACATGTGGTAAAAATATTAAAGCCATAGGTGCAGTCGTTTCGCTGCTACAATTTGTTTTCGGCGAGGACGTATATATACGTCCCTGGCACTGGGCGTGACAACACCCTAGGACGTATATATACGTCCCTGGCACTCAGCGGGTTAAGAATAGACAGTTTTCAATGCTGCGGCCAAACTATTACACCCATTTATATTCTTTTGTTATCAAAACGTTCGGAATCGCGAGCCTCACCCAACTACGCAAGCATGGCTTTGATCATCGGCGTAGTTTTCAAGATGTGGAATTTTAAGTGGAATTCGAGGTTTTTTCAAGATTGCCGGAAAAAACCCACGTGCAAAAGCAAAACCTTCTCTATAACATTTGCGGAGCATTAGTAGGGGAGTCCGTATGCCAAAGCCCAGTCGTTTCCTATGAGTGGGAGAGACGGTATTTAGGCGTCAAGTTTTTCGAGAAATCGGCTGCCACGGACCTGTTTGGCTGCCATGCCGGATGTTTAGCATATCAAAAGTTGCCCAATACAAAAACGCACCTCTTGTGAAAGTTTGATCCCGATCCAAAAAGCGGTTCTGGAGTTATTGCGTCGAAACCGGCGCATAAGAAGAATTTGGATGAAAAACCGGGTTTAATGATTACAATAGGGGTTCCCTGTAGGGGACGAACCCCTAATAATGTAATAATAATAACAATAATGATGATAATAAGAATAACAATAATAATAATAATAATGACGACAGCAAGAGAAGTTATATTCCACCAGTTTATTTCGACAATGTAGCCTATGATATGCCCTGTTTTTCTACAGGTTTAACTTGGGTAATGTGAGTTCTAAATTGACTGGGTATATAAGGCTGCATGCACAATACAAGACAAGATATGAGGAATAGAGAACACAAAGAAACACATGGTAGCAAGTTACATGATCACGTTTATTGATATACCACTGCAGAATACTTGTGTAAGACAATACAATAGAATTGAACAACACTAGCATAAGTGGATCTGGATGGAACCTAGTCTCCCACTTCCAACGTTCAGGTATTAATCTTCTGATCACTGGCTTTGATTTCACAGGTTTATATACCGAAGACCATCAATGTTACTTATAGATTCATATTCACTGTTAGATTTATTACTGGTAGCTCTGGTGCAAAAGTAGTAGTTCACAGACTAGATTAGACACACGTATTTTAGAGCACGGGAATTCTAGTAACCTCAGGGGGTACTGATCTAAGTTTTATATCCTTGTCTCAGAAATACATAGAACGCAAATCAGTGGGCGAACGTTAGATATCACTAGAGTTTTAATATCTGAATAAGGTAATTACGAGAGTCAAGGTCGCCTGTTAATTAAAGAGCACTGATCGCTTAGTACGTCCCAAAATGGAATGGTTAAGTATGAATTACACTGGGCAAGGTCTTAGCCACTTCGTAGAAATATTAATTAGTGAATCTAAAACAGCACAGTAATATGTAGTACTGCTGGGTCTAGTAAAGGGTCTTGGGTATCTTGCGTCTGATGGGTTGGGTCCTGGTTACTGTTCCGCGGCTAACGACTGGTTCCGCGGCCGTCCAGGGGGGGCCATATGTGTGAAGTCTTCAATACGTGGGCAGGTCCTTCTATCCAAATCTGCCACGGAGTCTGCCGGCTCTGGGATCTCACTCCGGAACAACACAAGGGCAGAGCTAGAAATTAACTGCAGGGTAGTGACCCCTGGTTGGTGTCTAGCTTTCAACTGATTTGACTGGGGGCGGGAGTTAGATTTATAGGCTCGGTTCTGGACCCTGTAGACAGTAGGGATCTCGAGTCTTATGGACTTAATTGAGCTCTCAATAGATATGGGGACTAGGTAAGATGGTATTTACTGTTGTGGCACAGGGCGATAGGAAGCCTTTATATTTTCATATAACTGAGCCTTAGTAAGAGGTACTATTTTGGCTATACTGGACGTATTTAGGGGAGAGAGACTGGATCTACTTTGCGAGGAGGATGGGGACAGCTGTGATAGGAGCGTCTCTCTAGATTGTTCAATCTTCATTCTATGGTATAGCTGAGGTGCTAATTTAGTGATCAGAGCATGCAAGAAAGGTAAATGGTTTATTGTGAGGTAATAGAGGTTAGTAAAGGTGTTAGTCATTCATGGTTAGTTCATTGATAGGAAGAATTCCTGTGCTACCTGGCAATGACTCGAAAGTCAAAACAGGGGCCAGGTATACCTCCGCGGGGGTGGGGGTCTCCCTCCTCGGGTGGGCAAAAAGGGGGAGCTGGGCGCCCTCTCTCTGATATAGTCATCCGGCGGCTGTGGCTAGGGGCTTGCCATATCACCAGTGTTTGTAATAACCCTCTGTGTATGAGACAGATGTGAGTGTCTTTAATACCAAAACCGAAGGTGCCTTAGCTAGCTGGTTTTACTCGGCTGGTTGTTAATTGTAGGGTTTGCTGGATATGGTGGAGACTGGGTTGCTAACTCTGCCACATTTATCTGGAAGTATGGCAATAGAAGTTAGTTACTGGCGGGGCGGCTAGCCTCGCACCGACGACCATTGGGTGCAGGGTTGTGAATGTGTTGTAAGAGAATAGATGGCATGCAAGGGGCTAGTAAAGTTCTAATGTTGTTCTGGCCTACTAAGTGAAGGTAGGCTGGATAGGAGTATATATATAAAAGGTTGGAGAGCGTTAGTAACGGACAATTCAAGGATCTTCAAGAGGTATGAGAGAGAGGCTAGGTCGGACAAGAGTCGAGAAGCGCGGGTGTCTTAATGAGAGGGGGGGGAGAGTTCAAGGGCTACAGGGAAATTTTGCCCCTAAGGTCCCTGGGCGTGGGGGTGGCATTAGGCTACAATTGATATGGAAGTTTGAAAAGGCAGTAGAATACGTTAGCCAAATGCTACCGGGGAATGCAACTATGGGGTGGTATAAGAGTCTGGAAAAGATAGAGTTATGTGATCAGTCCGAGGGTTATGGATACTATTAGTTGGCCCTGGGAACTGCGTTTTCTATTAAATATAAATATCAACAACAGCGGCAGTTCGTAGGGGTACTTAGTTATTGTTTCGGGGTACTTATGACAGATACTGATAACCAGGTTATCTTATATAATCTCTGGCTGGGGTAAGAGGTGTAAGACACGAAGTAAATTGGCGTAGTGTGGACTGTGGATACGAAGGAGGCAAGGGGAAGACATATGACAATTGTGGAAAGTAAATGGAAAAAGGTGAACACAATGGCGGATAAAATACTTAACCTAAAGGATTGCATACATCGATGAACGATGACATTATAGTCGTCGTCCTAATAAGGTGATGAAACCTGGTTGATCTGTACTTGGCACAATGACACTGCTGCTATGTCGCATCAATGCTGGTGGCAGTTAATATTATAGACTTAGTTACTAGAGGAACAATGCAAGGGGCGACTGAGCACGGGTTACACATATCTATACTCGTCATGGAAAATGATATACGAGGTCTAGGGACAAGCGTGGGTGTTTGAACTTCTAAGATATATAACATCTACTTCTCGGATGCAAGAACATACATAGATATAATTATGGCTGTCTGATGTGTTGGCATTGGCTCAACGTCGGGACAGGCATGGGTGTTTTTAATATGAATGTATATTCCTGTTCATCATCTTTGTAGCAAGGACAGTGTCGCTATGTCATATCAATGCTGGTGGCAGTTAATATTATAGACTTAGTTACTAGAGGAACAATGCAAGGGGCGACTGAGCACGGGTTACACATATCTATACTCATCATGGAAAATGATATACGAGGTCTAGGAACAGCGTGGGTGTTTTAATTTCTAAGATATATAACATCTACTTCTCGGATGCAAGAACATACATAGATATAATTATGGCTGTCTGATGTGTTGGCATTGGCTCAACGTCGGGACAGGCATGGGTGTTTTTAATATGAATGTATATTCCTGTTCATCATCTTTGTAGTTAGGAGTGTAGGACACGAGGGGGTTAGTGTACGTGAGGTGTGGAAAATGGTCAGTTTAGAAAAGGTAAATGGGTGTGTCCTGGAGCTGTTTAGCCCTGCGGGCTTGGGCCTGTCTGAAATGGCTGGCTCGGTCAGCTGGTCCTTTCGTTCTGTGGACCTTTCCTTTGGTGTTTCTGTGTGGTGTTCGTTCATGGCTTCTGTGGTGGGCTTCTCGTTCTGGGGCATTTTACTTCCCTCTCCTTCATTATAGGCTCGTCCTCGAGCCTCAAGGGTGAAGTAAAAAGAAGCATAGTCAGAAAAGTGTAGGTTAACAAGAAAAGTAGTATGACTAAGGGGAAAAAAATAATATATACAGTATATGGAAAACATGTAAATTTAAGAAAGGACAGATAATTAAGAACACAGGAAATTAAGAAGAGGTAAAGTGTTTAACAATGTATAAAGCAAATTTAAAAGATAGTCAGAAAAGTGTAGGTAACAAGAAAAGTAGTATGACTAAGGAAAACAAATATATAGTATATACAGTATATGGAAAACATGTAAATTTATAGAATCATGCCCAATCGCCTAGGAATTGAACAAAAAAATAAATAAAAATAAAATAATATCCTCATCATAAATGAATGAATGAATGAAAAAATTATACATTTTAATGGGAAGTGAAGCTAGGAATCTAGGTCAAGAGTGGTAGGGAGGCTGGACTGTGGACGAGCCGGCATGACCCACCTCCTCTACCAATCCTGATTTTAAGTGAATATTGGGGTGGATCTACCGTTAGTTCTTGTCGTTAGGAATGTGGGTCTGGGGGCGAGCTGGCCCGGGGCCAGTTTTGGAGGGGGGTCTAAGTGGTTTCGGTCGGGGGTAGTGATAGGGGGGTTTTAAAGATGAAATGGGCAGGTCGAGTCGGGGTTGTTGTTGCGGAAGAGGTTGGTGCTGGGGAGGGGTTGAATTGTGTAGAGAGTTGTGGTCGTGAGTGGGGTTTGGGGAAGGGTGAGTAAGGTTGAAGGTTGAGAGTTTACTATGATCGGGTGGTTTGGAGGTTTGGGGTGTGGGGATTTGATAGGGAGATGGTGGGGGGGGGTCTGGGCAGGCAGGGTTGTGGTTTGAGAGGGGTTGAATTTAGACTGATTTTATTTCCGGAGAGACATGGATGGGATTTCGAGGAGTGGTTGAAGTTGAGAGGTTGATTATGTTGTTTGGGGCGAGAGAGTATTTTGGGGTTTAGCCAAGGTGGAAAAGTTTTGTGGTTGGATTGGGATGGGAGTGGTATTTCGTCGAGCGGGATCTTTGGGGGGGGGAATTTGGGGCGGGTGGGGTAACGGTGAAGAGGGGGAGGTTGAAAGTTTAGCTGGGCTCATGATGGTGGGGGACAGACTGGTGAGCAGGTGTTCGGTACGCATGAGGGGGGGGAAATCACTTTGGTGGGGGTCACGCGTGAGGGGGGGATTAACGGCGCGTGTGGGAGGATCAGAGTGGTGGGGTGTGTCGGTGGCAGTGACGGTTTGCTTAGAGGTTATCTGGGGTTGGTGGGTTTGTCTGTCATGAGGGCGTGAGTCAAGTGTGGGGTTTTGAAGTTTATTAGGTGTGTGAATTGTGGGGGGGTGGAAGGGAGCTACTGACGGAAAACTGTCACACGGGAAATTTTGTTGGTGGGGAAATAGCTGAGCATTTCTGGGGGAAGGGGGGGAACATGGTTGGGTCCCTAGGTCGTCACGCGTGAGGGGAGGATTAACGGCGCGTGTGGGAGGGTCAGGGTGGTGAGAGGTGAGCGAGTTAGGAAACGGGATTTGTTGGGGGGACTGCGGCGGGTTGGTGGGGGAAGAGTTAGGTGTAGAACAGGGGTTATTGGTAGAGGACTGATGTATTGATTTGGGGTTGTTAACAGGACGAATTTTAGGAATCTTCTTGGTGGCAGTCACGGTCTGGTTAGCGGTTATCTGGGGTTGGTGGGTTTGTTTGACATTAACAGGACGAGTTTGAGGAATTTTCTTGGTGGCAGTCTCGGTCTGGTTAGAGGTTATCTGGGACTGGTGAGTTTGTTTGACATGAGAGGGCGAGTCAAGTTTGGGGGTTTCGAAGTTTTCTAGGGGTGTGAATTGTGTGGGGGTGGAAGGGAGCTACTGACTGAAAACTGTCACAAGCTACCGACGGAAAACTGTCACAAGGGAAATTTTGTTGGTGGGGGGATAGCTGAACATTTCTGGGGTCATGGGGAAAATATGTTGTGGTAGGCCTACATAGGTAGGCATAGCTAGAATACGGGGCTTGTTGGGGGGGCTGCGGAGGGTTGGTGGGGGAAGAGTTCACTGGGGTTGGACTTTCACCGGAAGTCATTTTGGAAGGGTGCACGGAGTCTTGGATAGGGGCTGAAGGGTTGGATAGGGGATTCATCGAACTGCGTAGGCATTCTTCTCTGATGGAGAGCATATGTTCTTCGAATAAGCCATACGGGTCGAGATGGGCGGTGATGTGGGGTGGGAGGATGTTTAACAAAGCGGTGAATAAGAGTTCATTTTGTTGGTCGTAATCTTCATAGCTATACGTGGTCCTCACGTATCTGTAGAGTTGTATGAGGGTCACATTTATATCCCCTTCATACTTGATCTCGTCGACTTTTATTATTTTGGGGGCGACGGGGGAACCCAAAAGTGGATCTAAAGTCCGGATCACGAAGGATCGAAACTGGTTCCAGGTACTCTCTGGCGTATTCTGTGTCACCATTTGGTGAATAAATTCTTTAAAGGTAGGCTTATCAACAAGTTGGGAAACGGCTTCTCCCAACTGTATAATATGCAAAATTGCCATGGCGATTTTTTCGCGGTCATTATGAAGTACCACATCGTACACTGGCTTTATTATGTCTAAGTAACTGGTGATATCATATGTGTTTACATCATACTTGGGAATGTGTGCGAGTGGCTGAAGATTTCGCGATGTTGCCATGCTTCTACTGTTCCAAACTTGCAGTGTAATGCAACCTTTTATCCGAATCAAGAACCACCCCTGCCGCCAATGTTATGCCCTGTTTTTCTACAGGTTTAACTTGGGTAATGTGAGTTCTAAATTGACTGGGTATATAAGGCTGCATGCACAATACAAGATATGAGGAATAGAGAACACAAAGAAACACATGGTAGCAAGTTACATGATCACGTTTATTGATATACCACTGCAGAATACTTGTGTAAGACAATATAATAGAATTGAACAACACTAGCATAAGTGGATCTGGATGGAACCTAGTCTCCCACTTCCAACGTTCAGGTATTAATCTTCTGATCACTGGCTTTGATTTCACAGGTTTATATACCGAAGACCATCAATGTTACTTATAGATTCATATTCACTGTTAGATTTATTACTGGTAGCTCTGGTGCACAAGTAGTAGTTCACAGACTAGATTAGACACACGTATTTTAGAGCACGGGAATTCTAGTAACCTCAGGGGGTACTGATCTAAGTTTTATATCCTTGTCTCAGAAATACATAGAACGCAAATCAGTGGGCGAACGTTAGATATCACTAGAGTTTTAATATCTGAATAAGGTAATTACGAGAGTCAAGGTCGCCTGTTAATTAAAGAGCACTGATCGCTTAGTACGTCCCAAATGGAATGGTTTAGTATGAATTACACTGGGCAAGGTCTTAGCCACTTCGTAGAAATATTAATTAGTGAATCTAAAACAGCACAGTAATATGTAGTACTGCTAAAGGGAATCTTGGGTAGTATCTGATGGGTCTGGTCCTGGTTATCTTGCGTCCATGATGTTGGGGGCTAACGACTGGTTCCGCGGCCGTCCAGGGGGGCCATATGTGTGAAGTTCTTCAATACGTGGGCAGGTCCTTCTATCCAAATCTGCCACGGAGTCTGCCGGCTCTGGGATCTCACTCCGGAACAACACAAGGGCAGAGCTAGAAATTAACTGCAGGGTAGTGACCCCTGGTTGGTGTCTAGCTTTCAACTGATTTGACTGGGGGCGGGAGTTAGATTTATAGGCTCGGTTCTGGACCCTGTAGACAGTAGGGATCTCGAGTCTTATGGACTTAATTGAGCTCTCAATAGATATGGGGACTAGGTAAGATGGTATTTACTGTTGTGGCACAGGGCGATAGGAAGCCTTTATATTTTCATATAACTGAGCCTTAGTAAGAGGTACTATTTTGGCTATACTGGACGTATTTAGGGGAGAGAGACTGGATCTACTTTGCGAGGAGGATGGGGACAGCTGTGATAGGAGCGTCTAACTAGATTGTTCAATCTTCATTCTATGGTATAGCTGAGGTGCTAATTTAGTGATCAGAGCATGCAAGAAAGGTAAATGGTTTATTGTGAGGTAATAGAGGTTAGTAAAGGTGTTAGTCATTCATGGTTAGTTCATTGATAGGAAGAATTCCTGTGCTACCTGGCAATGACTCGAAAGTCAAAACAGGGGCCAGGTATACCTCCGCGGGGGTGGGGGTCTCCCTCCTCGGGTGGGCAAAAAGGGGGAGCTGGGCGCCCTCTCTCTGATATAGTCGTCCGGCGGCTGTGGCTAGGGGCTTGCCATATCACCAGTGTTTGTAATAACCCTCTGTGTATGAGACAGATGTGAGTGTCTTTAATACCAAAACCGAAGGTGCCTTAGCTAGCTGGTTTTACCTCGGCTGGTTGTTAATTGTAGGGTTTGCTGGATATGGTGGAGACTGGGTTGCTAACTCTGCCACATTTATCTGGAAGTATGGCAATAGAAGTTAGTTACTGGCGGGGCGGCTAGCCTCGCACCGACGACCATTGGGTGCAGGGTTGTGAATGTGTTGTAAGAGAATAGATGGCATGCAAGGGGCTAGTAAAGTTCTAATGTTGTTCTGGCCTACTAAGTGAAGGTAGGCTGGATAGGAGTATATATATAAAAGGTTGGAGAGCGTTAGTAACGGACAATTCAAGGATCTTCAAGAGGTATGAGAGAGAGGCTAGGTCGGACAAGAGTCGAGAAGCGCGGGTGTCTTAATGAGAGGGGGGGGAGAGTTCAAGGGCTACAGGAAAATTTTGCCCCTAAGGTCCCTGGGCGTGGGGGTGGCATTAGGCTACAATTGATATGGAAGTTTGAAAAGGCAGTAGAATACGTTAGCCAAATGCTACCGGGGAATGCAACTATGGGGTGGTATAAGAGTCTGGAAAAGATAGAGTTATGTGATCAGTCCGAGGGTTATGATTACTATTAGTTGGCCCTGGGAACTGCGTTTTCTATTAAATATAAATATCAACAACAGCGGCAGTTCGTAGGGGTACTTAGTTATTGTTTCGGGGTACTTATGACAGATACTGATAACCAGGTTATCTTATACAATCTCTGGTTGGGGTAAGAGGTGTAAGACACAAAGTAAATTGGCGTAGTGTGGACTGTGGATACGAAGGAGGCAAGGGGAAGACGTATGACAATTGTGGAAAGTAAATGGAAAAAGGTGAACACAATGGCGGATAAAATACTTAACCTAAAGGATTGCATACATCGATGAACGATGACATTATAGTCGTCGTCCTAATAAGGTGATGAAACCTGGTTGATCTGTACTTGGCACAATACGACACAAGGACACTGCCGCTATGTCGCGTCAATGCTGGTGGCAGTTAATATTATAGACTTAGTTACTAGAGGAACAATGCAAGGGGCGACTGAGCACGGGTTACACATATCTATACTCGTCATGGAAAATGATAAGAGGTCTAGGGACAAGCGTGGGTGTTTGAACTTCTAAGATATATAACATCTACTTCTCGGATGCAAGAACATACATAGATATAATTATGGCTGTCTGATGTGTTGGCATTGGCTCAACGTCGGGACAGGCATGGGTGTTTTTAATATGAATGTATATTCCTGTTCATCATCTTTGTAGCAAGGACAGTGCCGCTATGTCGTATCAATGCTGGTGGCAGTTAATATTATAGACTTAGTTACTAGAGGAACAATGCAAGGGGCGACTGAGCACGGGTTACACATATCTATACTCGTCATGGAAAATGATATAAGAGGTCTAGGGACAAGCGTGGGTGTTTGAACTTCTAAGATATATAACATCTACTTCTTGGATGCAAGAACATACATAGATATAATTATGGCTGTCTGATGTGTTGGCATTGGCTCAACGTCGGGACAGGCATGGGTGTTTTTAATATGAATGTATATTCCTGTTCATCATCTTTGTAGTTAGGAGTGTAGGACACGAGGGGGTTAGTGTACGTGAGGTGTGGAAAATGGTCAGTTTAGAAAAGGTAAATGGGTGTGTCCTGGAGCTGTTTAGCCCTGCGGGCTTGGGCCTGTCTGAAATGGCTGGCTCTGTCAGCTGGTCGTTTCGTTCTGTGGACCTTTCCTTTGGTGTTTCTGTGTGGTGTTCGTTCATGGCTTCTGTGGTGGGCTTCTCGTTCTGGGGCATTTTACTTCCCTCTCCTTCATTATAGGCTCGTCCTCGAGCCTCAAGGGTGAAGTAAAAAGAAGCATAGTCAGAAAAGTGTAGGTTAACAAGAAAAGTAGTATGACTAAGGGAAAAAAATAATATATACAGTATATGGAAAACATGTAAATTTAAGAAAGGACAGATAATTAAGAACACAGGAAATTAAGAAGAGGTAAAGTGTTTAACAATGTATAAAGCAAATTTAAAAGATAGTCAGAAAAGTGTAGGTAACAAGAAAAGTAGTATGACTAAGGAAAAAAATATATAGTATATACAGTATATGGAAAACATGTAAATTTATAGAATCATGCCCAATCGCCTAGGAATTGAAAAAAAAAAAAAAAATTACAATAATATCCTCATCATAAATGAATGAATGAATGAAAAAATTATACATTTTAATGGGAAGTGAAGCTAGGAATCTAGGTCAAGAGTGGTAGGGAGGCTGGACTGTGGACGAGCCGGCATGACCCACCTCCTCTACCAATCCTGATTTTAAGTGAATATTGGGGTGGATCTACCGTTAGTTCTTGTCGTTAGGAATGTGGGTCTGGGGGCGAGCTGGCCCGGGGCCAGTTTTGGAGGGGGGGTCTAAGTGGTTTCGGTCGGGGGTAGTGATAGGGGGGTTTTAAAGATGAAATGGGCAGGTCGAGTCGGTTGTTGTTGCGGAAGAGGTTGGTGCTGGGGAGGGGTTGAATTGTGTAGAGAGTTGTGGTCGTGAGTGGGGTTTGGGGAAGGGTGAGTAAGGCTGAAGGTTGAGAGTTTACTATGATCGGGTGGTTTGGAGGTTTGGGTTTGGGGATTTTGAAGGGGAGTTGGTGGGCGGGGTCTGGGCAGGCAGGGTTGTGGTTTGAGAGGGATTGAATTTAGACTGATTTTATTTCCGGGAGAGACATGGATGGGATTTCGAGGAGTGGTTGAAGTTGAGAGGTTGATTATGTTGTTTGGGGCGAGAGAGAGAGTATTTTGGGGTTTAGCCAAGGTGGAAAAAGTTTTGTGGTTGGATTGGGATGGGAGTGGTATTTCGTCGAGCGGGATCTTTGGGGGGGAATTTGGGGCGGGTGGGGTAACGGTGAAGAGGGAGGTTGAAAGTTTAGCTGGGCTCATGATGGTGGGGGACAGACTGGTGAGCAGGTGTTCGGTACGCATGAGGGGGGGAATCACTTTGGTGGGGGTCACGCGTGAGTGGGGGATTAACGGCGCGTGTGGGAGGATCAGAGTGGTGGGGTGTGTCGGTGGCAGTGACGGTTTGCTTAGAGGTTATCTGGGGTTGGGGGGTTTGTCTGTCATGAGGGGGTGAGTCAAGTGTGGGGTTTTGAAGTTTATTAGGTGTGTGAATTGTGGGGGGTGGAGGGGAGCTACTGCAGGAAAACTGTCACACGGGAATTTTTGTTGGTGGGGAAATAGCTGAGCATTTCTGGGGGAAGGGGGGAACATGGTAGGGTCCCTAGGTCGTCACGCGTGAGGGGAGGATTAACGGCGCGTGTGGGAGGGTCAGGGTGGTGAGAGGTGAGCGAGTTAGGAAACGGGATTTGTTGGGGGGACTGCGGCGGGTTGGTGGGGGAAGAGTTAGGTGTAGAACAGGGGTTATTGGTAGAGGACTGATGTATTGATTTGGGGTTGTTAACAGGACGAATTTTAGGAATCTTCTTGGTGGCAGTCACGGTCTGGTTAGCGGTTATCTGGGGTTGGTGGGTTTGTTTGACATTAACTCTCCCAGACATATATGACGCGATCGAGTCATATGGCAGAGTGAACCAAAAACTCATAATATCGCGTCATATGGACTTATTATATTGCTAGAAAATAAGTTTATGACGCAATTGAGCCGGTTTTTTGGCTGGTAAGTCCGATAAGTTAGATGTACATGTGGAAAAATCTAGCAACCCCCTAGCGTCCCTGTGAGGGCCCCGCGGTGGTAGAGAGAGTCAGTTTCTTCCCATCAGCCAGCCTAGTAGGTGGGTGTGTGCAGCCCTTTAAACCAAGGGGCCTCCATTTTGCCCAGCCTGGCTGGTATTACCGCCCTAATATAACCCAAACGAAGTGCTATATCGTTGGGTTATCGATGGATTATTGTGTTATTCTTATTTAGGGTATAAAAACCATGTTAGTGAAGTGTTTTGCTAGTCTGTGTACGTGACAAGGTGGGCTCCATGAGAGGCCATGGTTTCGCTTGTTTGTGGATCACTTTCATACCATATTGAGTCAATTATATTGCTATTTATCACTTGAAGTAGTGTATTTTACTTGTATAAGTGTTTATAGTGAAAACACTTTTATTACTGATCGAGCATTCTCTGGTGTAGGCTACGTGACCAAGGTGGTGGAGGGAGGGCCATGCTTTTTGCCAAACGTTTTGCTTGTTTGTGGAACACCTTCATATAAATATCAGTCAATTATATTGCTATTTATCCGTTCAAGTAGTGTATCTTACCTTGTATAGTGTTTCTTAGTGAAAAAACGTTCATTACTGGTCGAGCATATGTCGCCATGCTCCCTCAGCCCTGTGCATTTTTGTTCGATAATTTAGTGGTGGAAAGTGCTTGCATTTTTGCTCGATAATTTATTGGTGGAAAGTGCTTGGGAGGTAAGTTTTGTATGGGCAAAGCACTCTACATATACGGCTTGGTGGCCACGAGGGAATCTCAGCAGTGTGAGTAAGTACAGTCAACATTTTTGGTGGTGGTGGTGGTGGTGGTGGAGATGGTGGTGGTGTGTGGTGGTGGTGTGAATGGTGGTGGGGTGGTGGTGGTGATGATGTTGGTGATGGTCGGGTGATGTTGGTGGAGATGGTGGTGGTGGTGATGATGGTGAAGGAAGGTGGTGGTGATGTTGGTGGAGATGGTGGTGGTGTTGACACCAATAGGGTAGGGTCCCTTTTCTGACCGTGGGCCAGGTCAGAAAATGAACCCAACCCAATTTGTGTCAACACCACCACCATCTCCACCAACACCACCACCATCTCCACCACCACCACCATTTTATTATTTTTATTATTTTTGTGTTTAGGCCTATTTTATTATTTGTATTATTATTATTTATTATTATACCTGTTATTCCTGTGTATGGGATCACCCATAAAAAAGTATTTATATTTGTATTTAATTTATATTTTTGCTTTATTATATTATAATTTATTATTATTATTATTATTATTATTATTATTATTATTTATTATTTATTATTATACCCAACATAAATGTCCCCCACCACAAACTCTTATTATATATAATTATATATATATATATATATATATATATATATATATATATAATTATTAAAATGCCCCAGAACGAGAAGCCCACCACAGAAGCCATGAACGAACACCACACAGAAACACCAAAGGAAAGGTCCACAGAACGAAAGGACCAGCTGACCGAGCCCGCCATTCCAGACAGGCCCAAGCCCGCAGGGCTAAACAGCTCCAGGACACACCCATTTACCTTTTCTAAAACTGACCATTTTCCACACCTCACGTACACTAACCCCCTCGTGTCCTACACTCCTAACTACAAAGATGATGAACAGGAATATACATTCATATTAAAAACACCCATGCCTGTCCCGACGTTGAGCCAATGCCAACACATCAGACAGCCATAATTATATCTATGTATGTTCTTGCATCCGAGAAGTAGATGTTATATATCTTAGAAGTTAAAACACCCACGCTGTCCCTAGACCTCGTATATCATTTTCCATGACGAGTATAGATATATGTAACCCGTGCCCAGTCGCCCCTTGCACTGTTCCTCTAGTAACTAAGTCTATAATATTAACTGCCACCAGCATTGATACGACATAGCGGCACTGTCCTTGCTACAAAGATGATGAATAGGAATATACATTCATATTAAAAACATGCCCTGTCCCGACGTTGAGCCAATGCCAACACATCAGACAGCCATAAATATATCTATGTATGTTCTTACATCCGAGAAGTAGATGTTATATATCTTAGAAGTTCAAACACCCACGCTTGTCCCTAGACCTCGTATATCATATTCCATGACGAGTATAGATATATGTAACCCGTGCTCAGTCGCCCCTTGCATTGCTCCTCTAGTAACTAAGTATTAATATTAACATTCCCTAACATCTTGTCTTGCCAGACTAAGCTTCTGAAGACCCATCGCCCCATAAATCTATGTATGCAATCCTTAGGTTAAGTATTTTTATCCGCCATTGTGTTCACCTTTTTCCATTTACTTTCCACAATTGTCATACGTCTTCCCCTTGCCTCCTTCGTATCCACAGCCCACACTACGCCAATTTATTTCGTGTCTTACACCTCTTACCCCAACCAGAGATTGTATAAGATAACCTGGTTACCAGTATCTGTCATAAGTACCCCGAAACAATAACTAAGTACCCCTACGAACTGCCGCTGTGGGTGGTATTTTATATTTAATAGAAAACGCAGTTCCCAGGGCCAACTAATAGTATCCATAACCCTCTGACTGATCACATAACTCTATCTTTTCCAGACTCATATACCACCCCATAGTTGCATTCCCCGGTAGCATTTGGCTAACGTATTCTACTGCCTTTTCAAACTTCCATATCAATTGTAGCCTAATGCCACCCCCACGCCCAGGGACCTTAGGGGCAAAATTTCCCTGTAGCCCTTGAACTCCCCCCCCCCTCTCATTAAGACACCCGCGCTTCTCGACTCTTGTCCGACCTAGCCTCTCTCATACCTCTTGAAGATCCTTGAATTGTCCGTTACTAACGCTCTCCAACCTTTTATATATACTCCTATCCAGCCTACCTTCACTTAGTAGGCCAGAACAACATTAGAACTTTACTAGCCCCTTGCATGCCATCTATTCTCTTACAACACATTCACAACCCTGCACCCAATGGTCGTCGGTGCGAGGCTAGCCGCCCCGCCAGTAACTAACTTCTATTGCCATACTTCCAGATAAATGTGGCAGAGTTAGCAACCCAGTCTCCACCATATCCAGCAAACCCTACAATTAACAACCAGCCGAGTAAAACCAGCTAGCTAAGGCACCTTCGGTTTTGGTATTAAAGACACTCACATCTGTCTCATACACAGAGGGTTATTACAAACACTGGTGATATGGCAAGCCCCTAGCCACAGCCGCCGGACGATTATATCAGAGAGAGGGCGCCCAGCTCCCCCTTTTTGCCCACCCGAGGAGGGAGACCCCCACCCCCGCGGAGGTATACCTGGCCCCTGTTTTGACTTTCGAGTCATTGCCAGGTAGCACAGGAATTCTTCCTATCAATGAACTAACCATGAATGACTAACACCTTTACTAACCTCTATTAACTCACAATAAACCATTTACCTTTCTTGCATGCTCTGATCACTAAATTAGCACCTCAGCTATACCATAGAATGAAGATTGAACAATCTAGAGAGACGCTCCTATCACAGCTGTCCCCATCCTCCTCGCAAAGTAGATCCAGTCTCTCTCCCCTAAATACGTCCAGTATAGCCAAAATAGTACCTCTTACTAAGGCTCAGTTATATGAAAATATAAAGGCTTCCTATCGCCCTGTGCCACAACAGTAAATACCATCTTACCTAGTCCCCATATCTATTGAGAGCTCAATTAAGTCCATAAGACTCGAGATCCCTACTGTCTACAGGGTCCAGAACCGAGCCTATAAATCTAACTCCCGCCCCCAGTCAAATCAGTTGAAAGCTAGACACCAACCAGGGGTCACTACCCTGCAGTTAATTTCTAGCTCTGCCCTTGTGTTGTTCCGGAGTGAGATCCCAGAACCGGCAGACTCCGTGGCAGATTTGGATAGAAGGACCTGCCCACGTATTGAAGAACTTCACACATATGGCTCCCCTGGACGGCCGCGGAACCAGTCGTTAGCCCCCAACATCATGGACGCAAGATAACCAGGACCAGACCCATCAGATACTACCCAAGATTCCCTTTAGCAGTACTACATATTACTGTGCTGTTTTAGATTCACTAATTAATATTTCTACGAAGTGGCTAAGACCTTGCCCAGTGTAATTCATACTTAACCATTCCATTTGGGACGTACTAAGCGATCAGTGCTCTTTAATTAACAGGCGACCTTGACTCTCGTAATTACTTTATTCAGATATTAAAACTCTAGTGATATCTAACGTTCGCCCACTGATTTGCGTTCTATGTATTTCTGAGACAAGGATATAAAACTTAGATCAGTACCCCCTGAGGTTACTAGAATTCCCGTGCTCTAAAAATACGTGTGTCTAATCTAGTCTGTGAACTACTACTTGTGCACCAGAGCTACCAGTAATAAATCTAACAGTGAATATGAATCTATAAGTAACATTGATGGTCTTCGGTATATAAACCTGTGAAATCAAAGCCAGTGATCAGAAGATTAATACCTGAACGTTGGAAGTGGGAGACTAGGCTCCATCCAGATCCACTTATGCTAGTGTTGTTCAATTCTATTATATTGTCTTACACAAGTATTCTGCAGTGGTATATCAATAAACGTGATCATGTAACTTGCTACCATGTGTTTCTTTGTGTTCTCTATTCCTCATATCTTGTATTGTGCATGCAGCCTTATATACCCAGTCAATTTAGAACTCACATTACCCAAGTTAAACCTGTAGAAAAACAGGGCATAACATTGGCGGCAGCGGTGGTTCTTGATTCGGATAAAAGGTTGCATTACACTGCAAGTTTGGAACAGTAGAAGCATGGCAACATCGCGAAATCTTCAGCCATTCGCACACATTCCCAAGTATGATATAAACACTTATGATATCACTAGTTACTTAGACATAATAAAGCCAGTGTACGATGTGGTACTTCATAATGACCACGAAAAAATCGCTTGGGCAATTTTGCATATTATACAGTTGGGAGAAGCCGTTTCCCAACTTGTTGATAAGCCTACCTTTCAAGAATTTGTTCACCAAATGGTGACACAGGATACGCCAGAGAGTACCTGGAACCAGTTTCGATCCTTCGTGATCCGGACCTTAGATCCACTTTTGGGTTCCCCCGTCGCCCCCAAAATAATAAAAGTCGACGAGATCAAGTATGAAGGGGATATAAATGTGACCCTCATACAACTCTACAGATACGTGAGGACCACGTATAGCTATGAAGATTACGACCAACAAAATGAACTCTTATTCACCGCTTTGTTAAACATCCTCCCACCCCACATCACCGCCCATCTCGACCCGTATGGCTTATTCGAAGAACATATGCTCTCCATCAGAGAAGAATGCCTACGCAGTTCGATGAATCCCCTATCCAACCCTTCAGCCCCTATCCAAGACTCCGTGCACCCTTCCAAAATGACTTCCGGTGAAAGTCCAACCCCAGTGAACTTTTCCCCCACCAACCCTCCGCAGCCCCCCCAACAAGCCCCGTATTCTAGCTATGCCTACCTATGTAGGCCTACCACAACATATTTTCCCCATGACCCCAGAAATGTTCAGCTATCCCCCCACCAACAAAAATTCCCTTGTGACAGTTTTCCTTCGGTAGCTTGTGACAGTTTTCAGTCAGTAGCTCCCTTCCATACACGCGCCGTAAACCCTCCCCTCACGCGTGACGACCTAGGGACCCAACTATGTTCCCCCCCTTCCCCCAGAAATACTCAGCTATTCCCCCACCAACAAAATCTCCCTTGTGACAGTTTTCCGTCAGTAGCTCCCTTCCACCCCCCCACAATTCACACCCCTAATAAACTTCAAAACCCCACACTTGACTCACCCCCTCATGACAGACAAACCCACCAACCCCAGATAACCTCTAAGCAAACCGTCACTGCCACCGACACACCCCCACCACTCTGATCCTCCCACACGCGCCGTTAATCCCCCCCTCACGCGTGACCCCCACCAAAGTGATTCCCCCCCCCTCATGCGTACCGAACACCTGCTCACCAGTCGGTCCCCCACCATCATGAGCCCAGCCAAACTATCAACCTCCCCCCCTTCCCCGTTACCTCACCCCCCCCAAAATCACCCCCCAAAGATCCCGCTCGACGAAATACCACTCCCATCCCATCCAACCACAACACTTTTTCCACCTTGGCTAAACCCCAAAATACTCTGTCTCTCGCCCCAAACAACATAATCAACCTCTCAACTTCAACCACTCCTCGAAATCCCATCCATGTCTCTCCCGAAATAAATCAGTCTAAATTCAACCCCTCTCAAACCACAACCCTGCCTGCCCAGACCCCCCCCACCATCTCCCTATCAAATCCCCACACCCCAAACCTCCAAACCACCCGATCATAGTAAACTCTCAACCTTCAGCCTTACTCACCCTTCCCCAAACCCCACTCACGACCACAACTCTCTACACAATTCAACCCCTCCCCAGCACCAACCTCTTCCGCAACAACAACCCCGACTCGACCTGCCCATTTCATCTTTAAAACCCCCCTATCACTACCCCCGACCGAAACCACTTAGACCCCCCCTCCAAAACTGGCCCCGGGCCAGATCGCCCCCAGACCCACATTCCTAACGACAAGAACTAACGGTAGATCCACCCCAATATTCACTTAAAATCAGGATTGGTAGAGGAGGTGGGTCATGCCGGCTCGTCCACAGTCCAGCCTCCCTACCACTCTTGACCTAGATTCCTAGCTTCACTTCCCATTAAAATGTATAATTTTTTCATTCATTCATTCATTCATGATGAAGATATTATTGTACTTGATTTTTTTTTTTCAATTCCTAGGCGATTGGGCATGATTCTATAAATTTACATGTTTTCCATATACTGTATATATTATTTTTTTTCCTTAGTCATACTACTTTTCTTGTTACCTACACTTTTCTGACTATCTTTTAAAATTGCTTTATACATTGTTAAACACTTTACCTCTTCTTAATTTCCTGTGTTCTTAATTATCTGTCCTTTCTTAAATTTACATGTTTTCCATATACTGTATATAGTATTTTTTTTTTTTTCCCTTGGTCATAATACTTTTCTTGTTAATCTACACTTTTCTGACTATCTTTTAAATTTGCTTTATACATTGTTAAACACTTTACCTCTTCTTAATTTCCTGTGTTCTTAATTATCTGCCCTTTCTTAAATTTACATGTTTTCCATATACTGTATATATTATTTTTTTCCCTTAGTCATACTACTTTTCTTGTTAACCTACACTTTTCTGACGATGCTTCTTTTTACTTCACCCTTGAGGCTCGAGGACGAGCCTATAATGAAGGAGAGGGAAGTAAAATGCCCCAGAACGAGAACCCCACCACAGAAGCCATGAACGAACACCACACAGAAACACCAAAGGAAAGGTCCACAGAACGAAAGGACCAGCTGACCGAGCCCGCCATTCCAGACAGGCCCAAGCCCGCAGGGCTAAACAGCTCCAGGACACACCCATTTACCTTTTCTAAAACTGACCATTTTCCACACCTCACGTACACTAACCCCCTCGTGTCCTACACTCCTAACTACAAAGATGATGAACAGGAATATACATTCATATTAAAAACACCCATGCCTGTCCCGACGTTGAGCCAATGCCAACACATCAGACAGCCATAATTATATCTATGTATGTTCTTGCATCCGAGAAGTAGATGTTATATATCTTAGAAGTTAAAACACCCACGCTGTCCCTAGACCTCGTATATCATTTTCCATGACGAGTATAGATATATGTAACCCGTGCCCAGTCGCCCCTTGCACTGTTCCTCTAGTAACTAAGTCTATAATATTAACTGCCACCAGCATTGATACAACATAGCGGCACTGTCCTTGCTACAAAGATGATGAATAGGAATAGATTCATATTAAAACATGCCCTGTCCCGACGTTGAGCCAATGCCAACACATCAGACAGCCATAAATATATCTATGTATGTTCTTACATCCGAGAAGTAGATGTTATATATCTTAGAAGTTCAAACACCCACGCTTGTCCCTAGACCTCGTATATCATATTCCATGACGAGTATAGATATATGTAACCCGTGCTCAGTCGCCCCTTGCATTGCTCCTCTAGTAACTAAGTATTAATATTAACATTCCCTAACATCTTGTCTTGCCAGACTAAGCTTCTGAAGACCCATCGCCCCATAAATCTATGTATGCAATCCTTAGGTTAAGTATTTTTATCCGCCATTGTGTTCACCTTTTTCCATTTACTTTCCACAATTGTCATACGTCTTCCCCTTGCCTCCTTCGTATCCACAGCCCACACTACGCCAATTTATTTCGTGTCTTACACCTCTTACCCCAACCAGAGATTGTATAAGATAACCTGGTTACCAGTATCTGTCATAAGTACCCCGAAACAATAACTAAGTACCCCTACGAACTGCCGCTGTGGGTGGTATTTTATATTTAATAGAAAACGCAGTTCCCAGGGCCAACTAATAGTATCCACAACCCTCTGACTGATCACATAACTCTATCTTTTCCAGACTCATATACCACCCCATAGTTGCATTCCCCGGTAGCATTTGGCTAACGTATTCTACTGCCTTTTCAAACTTCCATATCAATTGTAGCCTAATGCCACCCCCACGCCCAGGGACCTTAGGGGCAAAATTTCCCTGTAGCCCTTGAACTCCCCCCCCCCTCTCATTAAGACACCCGCGCTTCTCGACTCTTGTCCGACCTAGCCTCTCTCTCATACCTCTTGAAGATCCTTGAATTGTCCGTTACTAACGCTCTCCAACCTTTTATATAAACTCCTATCCAGCCTACCTTCACTTAGTAGGCCAGAACAACATTAGAACTTTACTAGCCCCTTGCATGCCATCTATTCTCTTACAACACATTCACAACCCTGCACCCAATGGTCGTCGGTGCGAGGCTAGCCGCCCCGCCAGTAACTAACTTCTATTGCCATACTTCCAGATAAATGTGGCAGAGTTAGCAACCCAGTCTCCACCATATCCAGCAAACCCTACAATTAACAACCAGCCGAGTAAAACCAGCTAGCTAAGGCACCTTCGGTTTTGGTATTAAAGACACTCACATCTGTCTCATACACAGAGGGTTATTACAAACACTGGTGATATGGCAAGCCCCTAGCCACAGCCGCCGGCCGACTATATCAGAGAGAGGGCGCCCAGCTCCCACTTTTTGCCCACCCGAGGAGGGAGACCCCCACCCCCGCGGAGGTATACCTGGCCCCTGTTTTGACTTTCGAGTCATTGCCAGGTAGCACAGGAATTCTTCCTATCAATGAACTAACCATGAATGACTAACACCTTTACTAACCTCTATTAACTCACAATAAACCATTTACCTTTCTTGCATGCTCTGATCACTAAATTAGCACCTCAGCTATACCATAGAATGAAGATTGAACAATCTAGAGAGACGCTCCTATCACAGCTGTCCCCATCCTCCTCGCAAAGTAGATCCAGTCTCTCTCCCCTAAATACGTCCAGTATAGCCAAAATAGTACCTCTTACTAAGGCTCAGTTATATGAAAATATAAAGGCTTCCTATCGCCCTGTGCCACAACAGTAAATACCATCTTACCTAGTCCCCATATCTATTGAGAGCTCAATTAAGTCCATAAGACTCGAGATCCCTACTGTCTACAGGGTCCAGAACCGAGCCTATAAATCTAACTCCCGCCCCCAGTCAAATCAGTTGAAAGCTAGACACCAACCAGGGGTCACTACCCTGCAGTTAATTTCTAGCTCTGCCCTTGTGTTGTTCCGGAGTGAGATCCCAGAACCGGCAGATTCCGTGGCAGATTTGGATAGAAGGACCTGCCCACGTATTGAAGAACTTCACACATATGGCCCCCCTGGACGGCCGCGGAACCAGTCGTTAGCCCCCAACATCATGGACGCAAGATAACCAGGACCAGACCCATCAGATACTACCCAAGATTCCCTTTAGCAGTACTACATATTACTGTGCTGTTTTAGATTCACTAATTAATATTTCTACGAAGTGGCTAAGACCTTGCCCAGTGTAATTCATACTTAACCATTCCATTTGGGACGTACTAAGCGATCAGTGCTCTTTAATTAACAGGCGACCTTGACTCTCGTAATTACTTTATTCAGATATTAAAACTCTAGTGATATCTAACGTTCGCCCACTGATTTGCGTTCTATGTATTTCTGAGACAAGGATATAAAACTTAGATCAGTACCCCCTGAGGTTACTAGAATTCCCGTGCTCTAAAAATACGTGTGTCTAATCTAGTCTGTGAACTACTACTTGTGCGCCAGAGCTACCAGTAATAAATCTAACAGTGAATATGAATCTATAAGTAACATTGATGGTCTTCGGTATATAAACCTGTGAAATCAAAGCCAGTGATCAGAAGATTAATACCTGAACGTTGGAAGTGGGAGACTAGGCTCCATCCAGATCCACTTATGCTAGTGTTGTTCAATTCTATTATATTGCCTTACACAAGTATTCTGCAGTGGTATATCAATAAACGTGATCATGTAACTTGCTACCATGTGTTTCTTTGTGTTCTCTATTCCTCATATCTTGTATTGTGCATGCAGCCTTATATACCCAGTCAATTTAGAACTCACATTACCCAAGTTAAACCTGTAGAAAAACAGGGCATAACAATATTATATATATAATTATATATAATCTATAATCTATATATATAATATAATTCGTGTTTATGTATTTATCTATGTTATCTATCTATTATTTATGATCCCCTCTTCTCATTATACCTCCCCCATCTATTACAGAATATATATAATATATATATATATTTTTTTTTTTTTTTTGGTGGGGAGTTTTTTATTTATATTTTATTTTTCTAATTGTAGATTGATATAATATATATATATATATAATATATATATATATATATATAATATAATATAATAATTCGTGTTTATGTATTTATCTATGTAGTTTATATATATATAATTTTGTTTTTTTTTATTTATTTTTTTTTTGGTGGTTTATTTTTTAATTTATTTAATTTTTTCTAATTGTAGATTTGATATAATATTATATATATATATATATATTAAAAATTATCAATTTATGTTTATTGTTGCCCCCCCATATTAATATATATATATATATATATATATAATATATATATTATATATATCAGTATATAGATATTATTTATTTATTTTTTTTTGGGTATTTAATTTTAGTAATTGTAATATATATATAATATATATAGAATATATAATTCGTGTTTATGTATGTATTTATCTATGTTATGCCCCCTCCCCCTCCCTCCCCCCCCCATTATAAACCTCCCTCCCCTCCCCTCCCTCCCCCTCCCCCTTCCTCCCCCCCCCCATTATAACCTCCCTCCCCCTCCCCTCCCCCCCCTCCCCCCATATATTATATATAATATATAATATATATCTATATATATATTATAATATATGATATATATTTTTTATTTATTTTTTTTATTATTTTTTTTTTTTTGGGTGGGGAGGTTATTTTTAATTTTTATTTTATTTTTCTAATTGTAGATTGATATAATAATATATATATATATATATATATAATTTGTGTTTATGTATTTATGTATGTTATGCCCTCTCCCCCTCCCTCCCCCCCCATTATACCCCCCTCCCCCTCCCTCCCCCATTTATACCTCCCTCCCCCCTCCCCTCCCCACCTCCCCCTCCCCCCATATATATATATATATATATATTATATAATATATCTACATATTATATATATATATTTTTTTTGGGGGTGGGGAGGTTATTTTTTATTTGTATTTTATTTTATTTTTCTAATCGTATATTGATAATATATATATAATATATAATATATATATATATATATATTAATATAATTCGTGTTTATGTATTTATCTATGTTATGCCCCCTCCCCCTCCCTCCCCCCCCATTATAACCTCCCTCCCCTCCCCCCCTCCCCTCCCCCTCCCCACCCCCCCCTCCCCCCATATATATATATATATATATATATATATATATATATAATTTTTTGTTTATTTTTTTTTTTTTTGGGTTGGGAGGGTTATTTTTTATTTTTATTTTAATTTTTTCTAATTGTAGATTGATATAATATATATAGATATATATTATATATAATATAATTTTGTGTTTATGTATTTATCTATGTTATGCCCTCTCCCCCTTCCCTCCCCCCCCCCATTATACCCCCCTCCCTCCCCCCTCCCCACCCCCCCTCCCCCCCTCCCCCATATATATATATATATTATATATATATATATTATATTTTTTTTTGGGGGGGTGGGGAGGGTTATTTTATTTGTATTTTATTTTGTTTTCTAATCGTAGATTGATATATATATATATATATATATAGATATATATAATATATACTATATATATATAGATATATAATAATTCGTATTTATGTATTTATCTAAGTTATGCCCCTCCCTCCCCCATTATACACCCTCCCCCTCTTCCCCCATTATACCCCCCCTCCCCCCATATATAATTCATTCATTCATTCATTCAATCATCACTTTCCGAGGTTCGGGGCCCACCTTCATTCACACCATCATCATCACCATCATCATCATCATCATAAAAAAAAGAAAAAAAAAACAATAAATTACTACTACATTTTGCACTACAGTGGATATAGGCCTCCTGGGGAAACCACTCTAAAAAAAAACGAGTCCAGTGCAGTACCTCTTTGGGTGGCTTGGAAATTTGCACATATTTCTCTGGTTTGACACCATATATATATATATATATATATATATATATATATATATATATATATATATATATATATATAATATATATATATGCTATATAATATATATAAATATATCCACACACATACATTACCATTACCATTTTTCATATTTTGTTTGACACCTTGTATATATATATATTTATATATATATATATATATATATATATATATATATATATATATATATATATATATATATATATATACTATATATATATATATATATATATATATATTCTATATATATATACATTACTTTATTTTATTTACGTGTACAATAGAATTATTTCTGAATTTATTACCTGAAGATTACCTGCTTTCTTATTTTGTTTTTTCAGTGTCAACCCAGGAGCCATTTCCCTTCTCGTCGTTGAAAGGGCGTATATTGTGGCAAAGATATACAACTGTATAAACATTCTCATATATTTTCATAACAATGCATGGAAACAATTGCGCATAGCTCACGAACATTACTCTATATTATTTTTGTTTTCACCATTGGAAAGAGCACAATTTTCCGATTCCGGTGATATATACAGTTATATACTATCCGAAATAACGCAACCACGAGGTGGGGAACAGCTCGGAACCCGGCTAGCATCGCCGAAGAGACGGTGAAGCGTAAATATTCGCATTTTGGCTCTTCATTTCAAATATTCATAGCGCAAAAAGTATTTGTCCTAGAACTTCTAGTTTATTTTATACTCATTAGCATTTTGCCGTATTCATTCAGCCTAAATTTAAAACCCTTCGTAGCAACGAATAAATTCGAAATTTATATCAATCAAAATCAGATTTTTTTTTTTTTCGGTCACTGCATGGAAACATTGTGCATAGCTCGCGAACCAATTATGCTATATTATTTTGTTTTCACCATTGGAAAGAGCACAATTTTTCCGATTCCGGTGATATATACAGTTATATACGTATCCGAGCAAATAACGCAACCACGAGGTGGGGAACAGCTCGGAACCCGGCTAGCATCGCCGGAACAGAGATGGGTGAAGCGTAAATAAGCATTTTGGTCTTCATTTCAAATATTCATAGCGCAAAAAGTATTTGTCCTAGGAACTTCTAGTTTGTTTTATACTCATCAGCATTATTTGCCGTATTCATACAGCCTAAATTTAAAACCATACACTTCGTAGCAACGAATAAATCGAAAATGTTACCATATAAATCAAAATCATATATATTTTTTTTCGGTCACTGCTTGAGAACTATTGAAGATAAAACAATTTCTGTTTTCAGATTTGGAAAGAGGAGAAAAAATACTATTATTTGAGCAAAAAAAATATATGGTCATCACTCACAATTTAGAGCTAGGACGGTGTGAAGACAATTGCATGGGAAATAATTGTATTCCGGACTCATTTACACTTTCATATTTCGATTTATTTACATTTTTTTTTATTTTATCATGTACTATAAATATTCCCCTTTCCATTGATATATGATACATCACAATAAACAGCATTCTGGTGGAGGGAAATCGCGAAAAATGTAAGGCTTCGACAACACTCATGAGCCAAATTCAAGACCCAAAATACTTGTCAAGCGCCTCCTTGGACTTATTGGAACATAATATGTCGGAGGGAGTTAACAGGACGAGTTTGGGGAATTTTCTTGGTGGCAGTCTCGGTCTGGTTAGAGGTTATCTGGGACTGGTGAGTTTGTTTGACATGAGAGGGCGAGTCAAGTGTGGGGTTTCGAAGTTTTCTAGGGGTGTGAATTGTGTGGGGGTGGAAGGGAGCTACTGACTGAAAACTGTCACAAGCTACCGACGGAAAACTGTCACAAGGGAAATTTTGTTGGTGGGGGGATAGCTGAACATTTCTGGGGTCATGGGGAAAATATGTTGTGGTAGGCCTAAATAGTTAGGTAAAGTTAGAATACGGGCTTTGTTGGGGGGGCGGGGGGGGGTTGGGGGGGGAAGAGTTCACTGGGGTTGGACTTTCACCGGAAGTCATTTTGGAAGGGTGCACGGAGTCTTGGATAGGGGCTGCAGGGTTGGATAGGGGATTCATCGAACTGCGTAGGCATTCTTCTCTGATGGAGAGCATATGTTCTTCGAATAAGCCATACGTGTCGAGATGGTCGGTGATGTGGGGTGGGAGGATGTTTAACAAAGCGGTGAATAAGAGTTCATTTTGTTGGTCGTAATCTTCATAGCTATACTTGGTCCTCACGTATCTGTAGAGTTGTATCAGGGCCACTTTTATATTTCCGGCATACTTGTTCTCGTCGACCATTATTATATTGGGGCGACGGGGGAACCCAAAAGTGGATCTAAAGTCCGGATCACGAAGGATCGAAACTGGTTCCAGTTACTCTCTGGCATATTCTGTGTCACCATTTGGTGAATAAATTCTTTAAAGGTAGGCTTATCAACAAGTTGGGAAACGGCTTCTCCCAACTGTATAATGCAAAATTGCCATGGAGCGATTTTTTTTCGCGGTCATTATGAAGTACCACATCGTACACTGGCTTTATTATGTCTAAGTAACTGGTGATATCATATGTGTTTACATCATACTTGGGAATGTGTGCGAGTGGCTGAAGATTTCGCGATGTTGCCATGCTTCTACTGTTCCAAACTTGCAGTGTAATGCAACCTTTTATCCGAATCAAGAACCACCGCTGCCGCCAATGTTATGCCCTGTTTTTCTACAGGTTTAATTTGGGTAATGTGAGTTCTAAATTGACTGGGTATATAACGCTGCATGCACAATACAAGATATGAGGAATAGAGAACACAAAGAAACACATGGTAGCAAGTTACATGATCACGTTTATTGATATACCACTGCAGAATACTTGTGTAAGACAATATAATAGAATTGAACAACACTAGCATAAGTGGATCTGGATGGAACCTAGTCTCCCACTTCCAACGTTCAGGTATTAATCTTCTGATCACTGGCTTTGATTTCACAGGTTTATATACCGAAGACCATCAATGTTACTTATAGATTCATATTCACTGTTAGATTTATTACTGGTAGCTCTGGTGCACAAGTAGTAGTTCACAGACTAGATTAGACACACGTATTTTAGAGCACGGGAATTCTAGTAACCTCAGGGGGTACTGATCTAAGTTTTATATCCTTGTCTCAGAAATACATAGAACGCAAATCAGTGGGCGAACGTTAGATATCACTAGAGTTTTAATATCTGAATAAGGTAATTACGAGAGTCAAGGTCGCCTGTTAATTAAAGAGCACTGATCGCTTAGTACGTCCCAAATGGAATGGTTAAGTATGAATTACACTGGGCAAGGTCTTAGCCACTTCGTAGAAATATTAATTAGTGAATCTAAAACAGCACAGTAATATGTAGTACTGCTAAAGGGAATCTTGGGTAGTATCTGATGGGTCTGGTCCTGGTTATCTTGCGTCCATGATGTTGGGGGCTAACGACTGGTTCCGCGGCCGTCCAGGGGGGCCATATGTGTGAAGTTCTTCAATACGTGGGCAGGTCCTTTTATCCAAATCTGTTACGGAGTCTGCCGGCTCTGGGATCTCACTCCGGAACAACACAAGGGCAGAGCTAGAAATTAACTGCAGGGTAGTGACCCCTGGTTGGTGTCTAGCTTTCAACTGATTTGACTGGGGGCGGGAGTTAGATTTATAGGCTCGGTTCTGGACCCTGTAGACAGTAGGGATCTCGAGTCTTATGGACTTAATTGAGCTCTCAATAGATATGGGGACTAGGTAAGATGGTATTTACTGTTGTGGCACAGGGCGATAGGAAGCCTTTATATTTTCATATAACTGAGCCTTAGTAAGAGGTACTATTTTGGCTATACTGGACGTATTTAGGGGAGAGAGACTGGATCTACTTTGCGAGGAGGATGGGGACAGCTGTGATAGGAGCGTCTCTCTAGATTGTTCAATCTTCATTCTATGGTATAGCTGAGGTGCTAATTTAGTGATCAGAGCATGCAAGAAAGGTAAATGGTTTATTGTGAGGTAATAGAGGTTAGTAAAGGTGTTAGTCATTCATGGTTAGTTCATTGATAGGAAGAAAGCCTGTGCTACCTGGCAATGACTCGAAAGTCAAAACAGGGGCCAGGTATACCTCCGCGGGGGTGGGGGTCTCCCTCCTCGGGTGGGCAAAAGGGGGAGCTGGGCGCCCTCTCTCTGATATAGTCGTCCGGCGGCTGTGGCTAGGGGCTTGCCATATCACCAGTGTTTGTAATAACCCTCTGTGTATGAGACAGATGTGAGTGTCTTTAATACCAAAACCGAAGGTGCCTTAGCTAGCTGGTTTTACTCGGCTGGTTGTTAATTGTAATTGTTAATTGCTGGATATGGTGGAGACTGGGTTGCTAACTCTGCCACATTTATCTGGAAGTATGGCAATAGAAGTTAGTTACTGGCGGGGCGGCTAGCCTCGCACCGACGACCATTGGGTGCAGGGTTGTGAATGTGTTGTAAGAGAATAGATGGCATGCAAGGGGCTAGTAAAGTTCTAATGTTGTTCTGGCCTACTAAGTGAAGGTAGGCTGGATAGGAGTATATATATAAAAGGTTGGAGAGCGTTAGTAACGGACAATTCAAGGATCTTCAAGAGGTATGAGAGAGAGGCTAGGTCGGACAAGAGTCGAGAAGCGCGGGTGTCTTAATGAGAGGGGGGGAGAGTTCAAGGGCTACAGGGAAATTTTGCCCCTAAGGTCCCTGGGCGTGGGGGTGGCATTAGGCTACAATTGATATGGAAGTTTGAAAAGGCAGTAGAATACGTTAGCCAAATGCTACCGGGGAATGCAACTATGGGGTGGTATAAGAGTCTGGAAAAGATAGAGTTATGTGATCAGTCCGAGGGTTATGGATACTATTAGTTGGCCCTGGGAACTGCGTTTTCTATTAAATATAAAATATCACAACAGCGGCAGTTCGTAGGGTACTTAGTTATTGTTTCGGGGTACTTATGACAGATACTGATAACCAGGTTATCTTATATAATCTCTGGTTGGGGTAAGAGGTGTAAGACACGAAGTAAATTGGCGTAGTGTGGACTGTGGATACGAAGGAGGCAAGGGGAAGACATATGACAATTGTGGAAAGTAAATGGAAAAAGGTGAACACAATGGCGGATAAATACTTAACCTAAAGGGTTGCCTACATCGATGAACGATGACATTATAGTCGTCGTCCTAATAAGGTGATGAAACCTGGTTGATCTGTACTTGGCACAATACGACACAAGGACACTGCCGCTATGTCGCATCAATGCTGGTGGCAGTTAATATTATAGACTTAGTTACTAGAGGAACAATGCAAGGGGCGACTGAGCACGGGTTACCCTATCTATACTCGTCATGGAAAAATGATATAAGAGGTCTAGGGACAAGCGTGGGTGTTTGAACTTCTAAGATATATAACATCTACTTCTCGGATGTAAGAACATACATAGATATAATTATGGCTGTCTGATGTGTTGGCATTGGCTCAACGTCGGGACAGGCATGGGTGTTTTTAATATGAATGTATATTCCTGTTCATCATCTTTGTAGTTAGGAGTGTAGGACACGAGGGGGTTAGTGTACGTGAGGTGTGGAAAATGGTCAGTTTAGAAAAGGTAAATGGTTGTGTCCTGGAGCTGTTTAGCCCTGCGGGCTTGGGCCTGTCTGAAATGGCTGGCTCGGTCAGCTGGTCCTTTCGTTCTGTGGACCTTTCCTTTGGTGTTTCTGTGTGGTGTTCGTTCATGGCTTCTGTGGTGGGCTTCTCGTTTGGGGCATTTTAGGCTACTTATATTTTTACATTCTAGCTAACACTTTAACTTATATTTTTACATTCTAGCTAACACTTTAACTTCATTGTTGATCATCCGTATAACTTGTTCTGTGACATCATTTAAAAGAGGACTTCTACAAGCCATATATGGTAACAGAGTTGTAGATATGTGGAATAGGCTACCGAGTGCCATTGTGGGATTACGAACGATATAAAGCTTTAAGTTAAAATTATATAGGCATAATGGACGAATGGGTTAGGTGTGAAAGGGATCTGCCGTGTGTGGGCCAATCGGCTTTCTGCAGACTCATGTTTTCTTATGTTCCTCTCCATTTTCTGATATCTAATAGTCCATAGAGAATTGCACAAATCTCTGCTAGAGTTGAAGAAACTTTAATCAGATATTCTATCTCAATACTCGCTCTCTATTACTTCATTATTAACCTTGTCTATGTACCAAGACACCAACCTTGTTCTTCCATTTCTGCAATTGAGCCATCATAATACACGTGACGTGGGCTGCATCATCCTCATACAAATGATTAATGATTAAGTCCTAGTTTCGTACATACCTCTAGGGTGGAGGTTGAGATACATTTTGAGGGAATACACAAGAATATGATAAATAATGCATACTTACATTCTCAATCAGTCCTTATAAGTCTTATCTTCTTGCCTTGTTTCCGGATGGTTCGGAACCTCTTTCTGTATTTATCTGGTTGGTGTGAATGGGATCTGCCTCGTTTGGGATGGTCGGTGCTATGCAGATTTCCGAGTTCTTATTTTCTTATGTTTATCCGGTATTTTTCTATATCTATCTTCATCTATCTGTCTATCTATATAGTTTATCTCTTTAACTATCTAAACTGTAAACACATTATCTATATAGATCTTTACAAATGTGAAATGACACATTGACATATTGCGATATAATGGGAGCCGATAAAGCTTCCACACTAATGAATGAATTATTCAGTGCTGCAGTGTCTTCATATGCTTCCTTTCATTTAATTTACACTATCTTTGGCCCAGTAAATTCATCTTATTAGGAATATCCCTCACAGTCAAGATATTAAAAACAATTATCTCTCTATTTATGATATCCTTTAATATTATTAGTATTTAGTTGTTAAGATTAATGATATAATGATATGTGGTGAGGTGCGTGATTACTAAGATATAATATTTCACGCCTGTGATTTTACAAACATATTGATATATGACATTGTATTTTCCTTTACTAACACCATTAGAACTGACTTACTTAAAACGGTCAGAGGTCAGAAAGTGTTTTTATTAATTTGTTAGGTATAAAAAATATGTTGAAACCGAGTATAGTGGATATTAGAGCCGCAAACTAACCTTGCCTTTAGTGTCCCCAAGATGGCGCTAGGTCAAGGCTTGTCCTCCTTAATTACTATCGTAAATGTTGTCTGTCCCTCACTAATCCACCGCCTCCTTAGCCTACCCCCCGCCCATTAAAGGTCGAGGCGAGTCATCTCGCTGCTTAACCACCTCACATTTCATATATGTGACTATCCTCTTTTTGTTTTCCCAACTAGTGGTAAATTGCTATAAGAACATCAAACATAAGACAATGTGAATTTGCAGAAAGGCCGATCGGCACACCCAACCCCAATTACAAGTCCTAATTAAGACCCAACTCAATCGAACCGCTGGGGATCTATATTATTGACTGATTTACTATGTAGTATCACTACGGATATATTATGTACATATTAAACAAAAGTACATAGGCTACACAATTATAACAAACAAATTCTTTTGGATCCCATTGTTCAGTCAGTTTAGTTAACCCTCTCCGACATATGACGAGATTTTTGAGGCCTTTTAGCGATACTTTAAAGCCTTTGTTACCATCAGGGGTAATTTAGAAACCTTTAGTTAACATAAGAACATAAGAACATAAGAATTTGGGAGTCTGCAGAAAGCCGGTTGGCCTAAGCAAGGCAGATCCCTGTCCCACACAACCCCAATTACAAAGCCCAATTATAGGCTCAACACTAATACCCTGAGGATCATCTTACCAAAACGGTTAGAGATTAACGCAGGATTACGGGGTCTGCAGAGCGCTGATTGGCCCAACCCGGCTGATCCCCCTTCACACCCAACCCTTCTCGTCCATATGCTTATCCAATTTTATCTTAAAGCTCCCTACCGTTTTGGATCCCACTATAGCACTTGGTAGTCCATTCCACCCATCTACAACTCTGTTACCAAACCAATGTTTGCCTATATCTTTTCTGAAACGAAATTTATCTAATTTGAAACCAGTGGTACGAGTTCTTTCGCTATCACTGAGCTTTATTACATTATTTGTCATGTCCCCTTTGTTAATCCCACTAACCCACTTGAACACCTCTATCATATCCCCTCTAACTCTGCGTCTCTCTAACGAATGTAAGCCTAATTTCTTCAACCTTTCTTTATACGGAAGATTTCTAATTCAGTTTAGTTACTTCAACCTCTGCAGTTGTCTTTGAGTTAGCTGTGGGCAGAACACTAATTTTGGAGAGGTAATTATAAGAGTGAGAGAACTCTATTTCTTATTGCTAATCTGGCAACCTCTGCGTCATATGAGTCTGAAAGGGTTATGTTACGAACTGGCACTCGGGTACACAAGGGCTCTCAATCAGGACTCGAATACGGCTCGCTGCCACAACGGAAACACACGATCCCTACCCCTGAGTACTGCCAGCTGAACATAAAACACCAATACCCTCCAGAGTTCAATCTGCTATAATGGGGTATACAAGAACTCGGTACTAGTGTTCAACAACAGACTAATAAAGAGACAGGAATTATCTAGTCTGGTCAACAATCAAACAATGAAGTAAAAACAACAACACCAAAGAATAGTGTTGGCCGAAGCCGAAGTAATCCACCCTTGACTATGAACTTAAGAAGTCCTCCACCCTCTACTTCGGATCGGCACTATTGCGTTACGTTAATTAATAGTCCTTAACCCTTATTTAGCGGGGTCGGACTTAAGTCCGATACGAAAAAATTGGACTAAATGGCGGGGTCGGACTTAAGTCCGTGGGCGTATTCCCGCCCTAATTTAGGTGGAAAGCGAAACTTGGTGGTCAGGCGGTGTACTACAAGGGCCCACCCACACATCCCCACTGCGTGACGTGACTAATGACCCTCAAGCAGCCATAATGGAAGGTCAAGATTTGCCCGTGTTCGATTCGGTGGCCCGCCATTCCTAGTGCGTCGCGCCACCCTACTAACCACGCCCGGCTTACCACCCAGGAACTAGATATCATGCTGAACTCTTTCAGAACTTTCTATAACTGTTGGATGAAACCGTCGAAGGTCTGGGTGAGAGTTTTGGTAGTGTGGATGACTCGGAAGACGAAAATAACCCGATCATAGGCTTTCACCCCAAGCATAATATGCGTGGGGTGGATGTTGTGGTTGATATTGGACAGACCCTTGAGCAAATTGGAGACGTTCCTGACGAAGAACATACTGGTGTGGGTGTTGGTAAGTACAATTTATATTTTATAATTGCTTGAAAATGTGATTGCAAGCATTTTATCACCTTACGATCGGCTGGTGGAGTATATTTCACTGTACGGCCCAGGGGGTTTTTTTTTTTACCCTGAGTGGGGTTGTTCCGTGCTCTTTTTCATGCATAAACAAGACACAGAGCGTAATACAAGTTATGTATCCTGAAAGTGCGTAAATTGAGCTTTCCAATGACACCCGAACCATCCTTTTACGATCACTGGTTGTCTTTTCAACGATCGTAAAACACGAGTGAAAAAACCCTAAAATACGGTAATTTCCTTATATAATTCCCTGTGTGGCGAGCGGTCCTTGAGGTAATTTATGCTCCTAATCACCGCTCCGCTCTCTCTCAGAGCACATTACGTCCTCAAAATTGCACTCTACAAGAAATGTCCTTTGCATTTTATAGCGTATTATTTGTAGGCCGTTCGGTAAATTTCTTACGGTAATACAAACAACGAAAGATTGAATATTTGTGCTTGGCATTATATGATTGTGGGGAACAGATGTAGGCCTACCGTATATATTATTTTTTCATATATATGATACATGTGTAACATTTTTATATTATCACGACTCTCTCTCTCTCTCTCTCTCTGTCTCACTCTCTTTGTTTGTATTCCTTTGTACTCTCTTTGTCTGATGTAGGCCAGGGCACGCCCCTAACTAATCTCTTCCCTCTCAGGGGAAATCACTCTTAGCATATGTTTTTGACTTCCCCTCTCTCTCTGTCATTCTCTTCCTCTCTGGGTCTACATATACTGCATTTGAACATTTGAAATTGCTTGAGAGTTTTGATTGCAAGCATTTTATAGCGTATTATTTGCAGGCGTTCGGTAAATTTCTCACGATAACCAGGGTGTATGGTACATTTCTCACGATAATACAAGCAACAACGAAGCTTGGCGAAGATTGTGGTCTACAATATACCTTTTTACAATTGCATTGCTTGAAAGTTTGATTGCAAGCATTTTATAGCGTATTATTTTCAGGCGTTCAATAAATTTGATAAATATATCAAAATAAGTCCTGTGGGACTATGAAATAGCTATTATTGGACAAGGACAATATTTTGTTCATCCCTCCACTGGAACATCAACAACAATGTCAACAACGTATCACCGTCGGCAATCGTAAGATTCAGAGTCGTAAAGATTCCAGGACGAGCTCAATAGAAAATGAATGAATGAAATGAATGAGTGTGCAGTACTGCCAATACGTATAGCGACTTCCGCTAGATCTAGAGACCTTTACTTCGATCTAGCCGCAATGACTTACACTAGCGGTTTTGTTTTGAAATTTCAGAACAATTTCGAAGTGATATTATATGGATTTTGCCAATTCATATTTCTAGTGGTATTTATCATGTCTTACATCTAACAATATATGCTAAGCGGATTTAACTTCAATTGTACCCCTCCCGCTCGAGTCGGCTCCAAAGAAAATCGATAATGGTGGCACTTTAGTAAACAGGTGATAAACAAAAACGCATGCGGATCGGTTTGGTGTATCGGTATTATGGTAAGTTGGCTACCTACTATTGTTTATACGATATAGTAAGTAATGATAAGTAAATTATTATATGATATATAAAACAAAAACAAAATTCCTGCAAAGCAAGCGAAACAGAGAGAGAGAGAGAGAGAATGCAGAAATTTAACTGAAGAAAGAGTGAAAAATATATAATAATACAGAAATATTACAAGCAAATACTGAAATAGAGGGATTAGTTTAGAGAAAATAATAATGAGAAATACATAATACGGATGAGGAAGAGGGAAAGCGAGCGAGCCAGAGAGAGGAGAGGAGAGAGAGAGAGAGATCGGGAGTGAGAGAGATTAGAGACAAATAGAGAAGATTTCAGAAGCATTTTATAGCGTATTTATTTGCCAGGCGTTTCAGTACATTTCTTACTGTAATTGCAAACAATGAAAAGATTGAATATTTTGTGCTTGGCATTATAAGTGATTGTGTTGAACAGATGTAGACCTACCGTATATATTTATTTTTTCATATCCAACACTATGATACATATGTACATTGTTATATTATCACGACACTCTCCTCTCTCTCTTTGTCTCGTTTGTCCCCTCTCTGGGTCTACCTATAGCCTACATTTATAATTGCATGTGACCTTGAAATTGCTTGAGAGTTTGGATTGCAAGCATTTATATAGCGTATTATTTTTGCAGGCGTTTCAGTAAATTTCTTTCACGGTAATACAAACAACCAAACAACGAAAGATTGAATATTTGTGCTGGGCACATGCCCTCATACGAAATACCATTCCCAACCGTATAGAGAGAATAACAGAAAACTGAACTGAAGAAAGAGTGAAAAAGATATATAATAGCAGAAATATTACATGCAAATAAATGAATAGAGGGATTAGTTAGAGAACATAATAATGATAAATACCATAATTATAATAACGGATGAGGAAGAGTAGAAAAGTGATCACAAGAGAGGGAAAGCGAGCGAGCCAGAGAGAAAAGACAGACAGACCAGTAGGAGTGAGAAGGAGAATTAGAGAAAATATAATGACAATTACATATACGGATGAGGAAGAGAAGAGGAGAGACAGAGCGCGGCGAGAGTAGGGAAAGCGAGCGAGCCAGAGAGAGAGAGAGACAGACAGACAGACAGGACAGTAGAGAGAGAGAGAGAAAAAAAGAGAGAGAGAGAGAGTAGAATACAGAAATAATGATAAATAAGAGAAAAAATAAGACCCTGATTATATTACCGAAGTACTAGTAGACGCGCGAGAGGCCCGAAGTCAGGCCAAAGCGAACGCAAACCGAGAACGCTCCCGTGAAATAGACCAAAAAGTACCTCCTCTTCCTCACCTCGTTCCACCCTCTCACACTCATTTCATAAACATCCATTCATAGACTGTATCTGGGGAGACGAATAGTTGCTCTTTCCAAAAATGATAGTTTCGTTTTCGCATTGGAAGCCATAGCTAATGGCGCTAGGTCGAGTGAAATTGAGCGAATCTTTCGGGATTTATGGCCCGCTGAGCGGTACAGTGTAAAATACCTTACCACCCGCTAAATTAAGGTTAAGCATCGAGCGAAGGAATCTTCCTGAAAAAAGTTAGATGCTTCTCGACTGCTCTTAAGAAGAGTACGTATCAGGATTTTGAACAGTAATTCCATAAGCAAAAACACTGGCAATTAAATACTATTAAAGGCTTCAATTTGCATAAGAATAATTAAAAGAATATGCAATAGTAACTGGCAAACTTGTAAAAAGAAGTACTACTCCGCAAATTCAAAACGGCAATAGCCTACTCTACCGGATTGTGCCTCGTGGGCCCCTAATCCCTAAAGTCGCCAAGCTTTGCAACACATTAAATCAAGAGTGCATAAACAATATCATACATAAGAAAGGCTTCCAACTAACTATTCTCCTGTAACTAACTAACTAATGCGTAGTAAAGTCTAGCTGGGGTACTGTGGGCAACAGGTAGCAGTGACTGAGCAAAAAACGCTTGTAGCCTAGCGAAGTCCTCACGACTGTTTAAAGTATTACGTTACAAACTAACCGTGCACTTTGAGAAATCCCCAGATCCCTTGTATCTTCTGGTTTTTCTCCATCCTCCCGGCTCCTTGACAAAGTAAAAACAAACTGTTAATAAAATACAGGGTTGTTCGGCTCTTGCCCTCAGACACGCAACGTGTAAATTATTAACTCAACACAGTCAGCCTCGCAGACAACCTAGGCTTCACTGAACCGAAACGAGTATGCATTTTTATTCGCTTAACCACGGCAATCAAACCACAACTCGTAACACAGAAAATCCTTACCCCAGTTCTAGCATTACCTAGCTAGACCAGCAGAAAACAGGAATAAATAATAATCACACACAGGGAATGGCATATACAAGTGCAACAAACATAAATCAATCCTATTTCTAAGTTAACCCTATCCAAAATAGGCTCTCTAATAGGCAAGTTCTCTCTCGTGAGAACTCAAGCGATAATACGTTGGCTGACTAGCTCTGCACCAACGGGACAATGGAAGTTTAAAAAACAGGGCCGTGAAAAGAGAAGATAAAAATGTAGGCTATTAGAGAAAGTTTCCATCAGTCATAAGAATATATATAGTTTAGCAAGGGCAATGAGAAAAGATCGCTCTGCCTAATGAGTTCTGATGAAAAAATGGTTAGACTTTTGTCCCTTTTATACCCGGCCCTCTAGTGAGGCCCAACGTGGAAGCTACCAAGGACCTGCCCACCTGACAACCATTAACGTAATTTCTCTCCTCCTCTCCTCTGGGGATACACAAAGGCTCCCCTAGCACTGAGGGAGGGAGGAATGCGAGTGAGTTCGGCCCACCTCCTGCCTGGCGCACCACCCACTGACCCCCCACCCTGTGGCTGTTTCTCGCTCTGCCCAGCATTACAAATAAGTTTTACAACACAATACTTATAACTAATGATATAAAATAGAACTCCGTTGACTCAATTGAAAACAAAATACATATTCATAATACTTATAGTAACACGGCTCACATGAACTAAGTTAGGAAACTCTACATTAGACTACAGCCAACGTTCCTGACCCTGACGGATCCTAGCGAGAGTGGGGCATGACTAGGGCGTGTTCTGTAACAGCATGCGCACCACGTTGGACCATGCCCCGTCAAAGACAGTTAACATTAACTGATGGTAGTCTATGCCAAAATATCGACTGGTGCTAAACTTACTAAATAACAAATAAAATTGGAGTGCTCATCTTAACTAGAATCCTTTTCAACTTACATAAATAAAACAATTCTAGAATTTTAGCATATTCATTATTATAAACGAATGCTAGACTCCTCGGCCCACGGGACAGCTCTCGCCCAACACGGCGAGACAGCTCGGGCCCACTAAAAACGAGACAGCTCGGCCCCGTGTTTTTAATTTACGAGACCACTCGTAAATAACCTAACCCCTAACCTAACCCAACCTAACTTACACATTATGAATCGAGAGAACTAGTCTGACATAATTATGCAATAATCGAACATTTCCGCCCACGATTAACACACACACCATAAACGGGAGGCCATGTATGCACCAAACCAAATCCTGCAAATCCTGTCCCTCTGCACATTGCGTCAGACATCTTAGGCCCCTTGGCAGGAGTTTTTTCCTTTATACTATTATATTATCTTAACCTAACCTAACCTAACCTAACTTAAATTAACACCTAGGACAGTTGAGCCTAAATAACATAAGAAAAAATATTAGGGAATGGCCCGCGCATACGCAGAGGACAGGATTTGGTAGCTGCATACATGGCCTCAACCCATAAACCCCTCCACTTAGCTCTCCCCATCCTAATCCTGACTGTTCTCGTCAAATTACCCCATAGCAAAACATGGGGCCGAGCTGTCCTCTCGCCCGTCGTGGCCGAGTTGTCTAAAAGTGGGGCCGAGCTGTCCCGACGAGCCGAGTTGTCCCATGAGCCGAGTCGTCCAGTCACCTGGTTAAAACTGGTAATTAGGGCGAGAGAACCGGATATATCTAGAGTGTAATTTGTTAGACTGTGGTTTTATAAA
>CM064579.1:32719175-33085759 GCA_032716605.1 Paralithodes platypus
TAACAATAACAATGCATGGAAACAATTGCGCATAGCTCACGAACCAATTACTCTATATTATTTTTGTTTTCACCATTGGAAAGAGCACAATTTTCCGATTCCGGTGATATATACAGTTATATACGTATCCGACCAAATAAATCAACCACGAGGTGGGGAACAGCTCGGAACCCGGCTAGCATCGCCGGAACAGAGACGGGTGAAGCGTAAATATTCGCATTTTGGCTCTTCATTTCAAATATTCATAGCGCAAAAAGTATTTGTCCTAGGAACTTCTAGTTTATTTTATACTCATTAGCATTATTTGCCGTATTCATTCAGCCTAAATTTAAAACCATACACTTCGTAGCAACGAAATAAATCGAAAATGTTATAAACCATATCAATCAAAATCAGATTTTTTTTTTTTTTTTCGGTCACTGCATGGAAACAATTGTGCATAGCTCGCGAACCAATTATGCTATATTATTTTTGTTTTCACCATTGGAAAGAGCACAATTTTCCGATTCCGGTGATATATACAGTTATATACGTATCCGAGCAAATAACGCAACCACGAGGTGGGGAACAGCTCGGAACCCGGCTAGCATCGCCGGAACAGAGATGGGTGAAGCGTAAATATTCGCATTTTGGCTCTTCATTTCAAATATTCATAGCGCAAAAAGTATTTGTCCTAGGAACTTCTAGTTTGTTTTATACTCATCAGCATTATTTGCCGTATTCATACAGCCTAAATTTAAAACCATACACTTCGTAGCAACGAAATAAATTGAAAATGTTATAAACCATATAAATCAAAATCATATTTTTTTTTCGGTCACTGCTTGAGAACTATTGAAGATAAACAATTTCTGTTTTCAGATTTGGAAAGAGGAGAAAAAATACTATTATTTGAGCAAAAAAATATATGGTCATCACTCACAATTTAGAGCTAGGACGGTGTGAAGACAATTGCATGGGAAATAATTGTATTCCGGACTCATTTACACTTTCATATTTCGATTTATTTACATTTTTTTTTATTTTATCATGTACTATAAATATTCCTCTTTCCATTGATATATGATACATCACAATAAACAGCATTCTGGTGGATGGAAATCGCGAAAAATGTAAGGCTTCGACAACACTCATGAGCCAAATTCAAGACCCAAAATACTTGTCAAGCGCCTCCTTGGACTTATTGGAACATAATATGTCGGAGGGAGTTAACAGGACGAGTTTGGGGAATTTTCTTGGTGGCAGTCTCGGTCTGGTTAGAGGTTATCTGGGACTGGTGAGTTTGTTTGACATGAGAGGGCGAGTCAAGTGGGGTTTCGAAGTTTTCTAGGGGTGTGAATTGTGTGGGGGTGGAAGGGAGCTACTGACTGAAAACTGTCACAAGCTACCGACGGAAAACTGTCACAAGGGAAATTTTGTTGGTGGGGGATAGCTGAACATTTCTGGGGTCATGGGGAAAATATGTTGTGGTAGGCCTACATAGGTAGGCATAGCTAGAATACGGGGCTTGTTGGGGGGGGCTGCGGAGGGTTGGTGGGGGAAGAGTTCACTGGGGTTGGACTTTCACCGGAAGTCATTTTGGAAGGGTGCACGGAGTCTTGGATAGGGGCTGCAGGGTTGGATAGGGGATTCATCGAACTGCGTAGGCATTCTTCTCTGATGGAGAGCATATGTTCTTCGAATAAGCCATACGGGTCGAGATGGGCGGTGATGTGGGGTGGGAGGATGTTTAACAAAGCGGTGAATAAGAGTTCATTTTGTTGGTCGTAATCTTCATAGCTATACGTGGTCCTCACGTATCTGTAGAGTTGTATGAGGGTCACATTTATATCCCCTTCATACTTGATCTCGTCGACTTTTATTATATTGGGGGCGACGGGGGAACCCAAAAGTGGATCTAAAGTCCGGATCACGAAGGATCGAAACTGGTTCCAGGTACTCTCTGGCATATTCTGTGTCACCATTTGGTGAATAAATTCTTTAAAGGTAGGCTTATCAACAAGTTGGGAAACGGCTTCTCCCAACTGTATAATATGCAAAATTGCCATGGCGATTTTTTCGCGGTCATTATGAAGTACCACATCGTACACTGGCTTTATTATGTCTAAGTAACTGGTGATATCATATGTGTTTACATCATACTTGGGAATGTGTGCGAGTGGCTGAAGATTTCGCGATGTTGCCATGCTTCTACTGTTCCAAACTTGCAGTGTAATGCAACCTTTTATCCGATCAAGAACCACCGCTGCCGCCAATGTTATGCCCTGTTTTTCTACAGGTTTAATTTGGGTAATGTGAGTTCTAAATTGACTGGGTATATAACGCTGCATGCACAATACAAGATATGAGGAATAGAGAACACAAAGAAACACATGGTAGCAAGTTACATGATCACGTTTATTGATATACCACTGCAGAATACTTGTGTAAGACAATATAAATGAATAGAACAACACTAGCATAAGTGGATCTGGATGGAACCTAGTCTCCCACTTCCAACGTTCAGGTATTAATCTTCTGATCACTGGCTTTGATTTCACAGGTTTATATACCGAAGACCATCAATGTTACTTATAGATTCATATTCACTGTTAGATTTATTACTGGTAGCTCTGGTGCACAAGTAGTAGTTCACAGACTAGATTAGACACACGTATTTTAGAGCAAGGGAATTCTAGTAACCTCAGGGGGTACTGATCTAAGTTTTATATCCTTGTCTCAGAAATACATAGAACGCAAATCAGTGGGCGAACGTTAGATATCACTAGAGTTTTAATATCTGAATAAGGTAATTACGAGAGTCAAGGTCGCCTGTTAATTAAAGAGCACTGATCGCTTAGTACGTCCCAAATGGAATGGTTAAGTATGAATTACACTGGGCAAGGTCTTAGCCACTTCGTAGAAATATTAATTAGTGAATCTAAAACAGCACAGTAATATGTAGTACTGCTAAAGGGAATCTTGGGTAGTATCTGATGGGTCTGGTCCTGGTTATCTTGCGTCCATGATGTTGGGGGCTAACGACTGGTTCCGCGGCCGTCCAGGGGGGCCATATGTGTGAAGTTCTTCAATACGTGGGCAGGTCCTTTTATCCAAATCTGTTACGGAGTCTGCCGGCTCTGGGATCTCACTCCGGAACAACACAAGGGCAGAGCTAGAAATTAACTGCAGGGTAGTGACCCCTGGTTGGTGTCTAGCTTTCAACTGATTTGACTGGGGGCGGGAGTTAGATTTATAGGCTCGGTTCTGGACCCTGTAGACAGTAGGGATCTCGAGTCTTATGGACTTAATTGAGCTCTCAATAGATATGGGGACTAGGTAAGATGGTATTTACTGTTGTGGCACAGGGCGATAGGAAGCCTTTATATTTTCATATAACTGAGCCTTAGTAAGAGGTACTATTTTGGCTATACTGGACGTATTTAGGGGAGAGAGACTGGATCTACTTTGCGAGGAGGATGGGGACAGCTGTGATAGGAGCGTCTCTCTAGATTGTTCAATCTTCATTCTATGGTATAGCTGAGGTGCTAATTTAGTGATCAGAGCATGCAAGAAAGGTAAATGGTTTATTGTGAGGTAATAGAGGTTAGTAAAGGTGTTAGTCATTCATGGTTAGTTCATTGATAGGAAGAAATCCTGTGCTACCTGGCAATGACTCGAAAGTCAAAACAGGGGCCAGGTATACCTCCGCGGGGGTGGGGGTCTCCCTCCTCGGGTGGGCAAAAAGGGGGAGCTGGGCGCCCTCTCTCTGATATAGTCGTCCGGCGGCTGTGGCTAGGGGCTTGCCATATCACCAGTGTTTGTAATAACCCTCTGTGTATGAGACAGATGTGAGTGTCTTTAATACCAAAACCGAAGGTGCCTTAGCTAGCTGGTTTTACTCGGCTGGTTGTTAATTGTAGGGTTTGCTGGATATGGTGGAGACTGGGTTGCTAACTCTGCCACATTTATCTGGAAGTATGGCAATAGAAGTTAGTTACTGGCGGGGCGGCTAGCCTCGCACCGACGACCATTGGGTGCAGGGTTGTGAATGTGTTGTAAGAGAATAGATGGCATGCAAGGGGCTAGTAAAGTTCTAATGTTGTTCTGGCCTACTAAGTGAAGGTAGGCTGGATAGGAGTATATATATAAAAGGTTGGAGAGCGTTAGTAACGGACAATTCAAGGATCTTCAAGAGGTATGAGAGAGAGGCTAGGTCGGACAAGAGTCGAGAAGCGCGGGTGTCTTAATGAGAGGGGGGGGAGAGTTCAAGGGCTACAGGGAAATTTTGCCCGAAGGTCCCTGGGCGTGGGGGTGGCATTAGGCTACAATTGATATGGAAGTTTGAAAAGGCAGTAGAATACGTTAGCCAAATGCTACCGGGGAATGCAACTATGGGGTGGTATAAGAGTCTGGAAAAGATAGAGTTATGTGATCAGTCCGAGGGTTATGGATACTATTAGTTGGCCCTGGGAACTGCGTTTTCTATTAAATATAAATATCAACAACAGCGGCAGTTCGTAGGGTACTTAGTTATTGTTTCGGGGTACTTATGACAGATACTGATAACCAGGTTATCTTATATAATCTCTGGTTGGGGTAAGAGGTGTAAGACACGAAGTAAATTGGCGTAGTGTGGACTGTGGATACGAAGGAGGCAAGGGGAAGACATATGACAATTGTGGAAAGTAAATGGAAAAAGGTGAACACAATGGCGGATAAAATACTTAACCTAAAGGATTGCATACATCGATGAACGATGACATTATAGTCGTCGTCCTAATAAGGTGATGAAACCTGGTTGATCTGTACTTGGCACAATACGACACAAGGACACTGCCGCTATGTCGCATCAATGCTGGTGGCAGTTAATATTATAGACTTAGTTACTAGAGGAACAATGCAAGGGGCGACTGAGCACGGGTTACACATATCTATACTCGTCATGGAAAAATGATATAAGAGGTCTAGGGACAAGCGTGGGTGTTTGAACTTCTAAGATATATAACATCTACTTCTCGGATGTAAGAACATACATAGATATAATTATGGCTGTCTGATGTGTTGGCATTGGCTCAACGTCGGGACAGGCATGGGTGTTTTTAATATGAATGTATATTCCTGTTCATCATCTTTGTAGTTAGGAGTGTAGGACACGAGGGGGTTAGTGTACGTGAGGTGTGGAAAATGGTCAGTTTAGAAAAGGTAAATGGGTGTGTCCTGGAGCTGTTTAGCCCTGCGGGCTTGGGCCTGTCTGAAATGGCTGGCTCGGTCAGCTGGTCCTTTCGTTCTGTGGACCTTTCCTTTGGTGTTTCTGTGTGGTGTTCGTTCATGGCTTCTGTGGTGGGCTTCTCGTTCTGGGGCATTTTAGGCTACTTATATTTTTACATTCTCGCTAACACTTTAACTTATATTTTTACATTCTAGCTAACACTTTAACTTCATTGTTGATCATCCGTATAACTTGTTCTGTGACATCATTTAAAAGAGGATTTCTACAAGCCATTAATATGGTAACAGAGTTGTAGATATGTGGAATAGGCTACCGAGTGCCATTGTGGGATTACGAACGATATAAAGCTTTAAGTTAAAATTATATAGGCATAATGGACGAAATGGGTTAGGTGTGAAAGGGATCTGCCGTGTGTGGGCCAATCGGCTTTCTGCAGACTCATGTTTTCTTATGTTCTCTCCATTTCTGATATCTAATAGTCCATAGAGAATTGCACAAATCTCTGCTAGAGTTGAAGAAACTTTATCAGATATTCTATATCAATACTCGCTCTCTATTACTTCATTATTAACCTTGTCTATTACCAAGACACCAACCTTGTTCTTCCATTTCTGCAATTGAGCCATCATAATACACGTGACGTGGGCTGCATCATCCTCATACAAATGATTAATGATTAAGTCCTAGTTTCGTACATACCTCTAGGGTGGAGGTTGAGATACATTTTGAGGGAATACACAAGAATATGATAAATAATGCATACTTACATTCTCAATCAGTCCTTATAAGTAGCTTATCTTCTTGCCTTGTTTCCGGATGGTTCGGAACCTCTTTCTGTATTTATCTGGTTGGGTGTGAATGGGATCTGCCTCGTGTGGGATGGTCGGTGCTATGCAGATTTCCGAGTTCTTATTTTCTTATGTTTATCCGTATTTTTCTATATCTATCTTCATCTATCTGTCTATCTATATATGTTTATCTCTTTAACTATCTAAACTGTAAACACATTATCTATATAGATCTTTACAAATGTGAAATGACACATTGACATATTGCGATATAATGGGAGCCGATAAAGCTTCCACACTAATGAATGAATTATTCAGTGCTGCAGTGTCTTCATATGCTTCCTTTCATTTAATTTACACTATCTTTGGCCCAGTAAATTCATCTTATTAGGAATATCCCTCACAGTCAAGATATTAAAAACAATTATCTCTCATATTTATGATATCCTTTAATATTATTAGTATTTAGTTGTTAAGATTAATGATATAATGATATGTGGTGAGGTGCGTGATTACTAAGATATAATATTTCACGCCTGTGATTTTACAAACATATTGATATATGACATTGTATTTTCCTTTACTAACACCATTAGAACTGACCTTACGAAAACGGTCAGAGGTCAGAAAGTGTTTTATTAATTTGTTAGGTATAGAAAAATATGTTGAAACCGAGTATAGTGGATATTAGAGCCGCAAACTAACCTTGCCTTTAGTGTCCCCAAGATGGCGCTAGGGTCAAGGCTTGTCCTCCTTAATTACTATCTATAAATGTTGTCTGTCCCTCCCTAATCCACCGCCTCCTTAGCCTACCCCCGGCCCATTAAAGGTCGAGGCGGGTCATCTCGCTGCTTAACCACCTCGCATTTCATATAATGTGACTATCCTCTGTTTTGTTTTCCCAACTAGTGGTAAATTGCTATAAGAACATCAAAACATAAGACAATGTGAATTTGCAGAAAGCCGATCGGCACACCCAACCCCAATTACAAGTCCTAATTAAGACCCAACTCAATCGACCGCTGGGGATCTATATTATTGACTGATTTAATATGTAGTATCACTACGGATATATTATGTACATATTAAACAAAAGTACATAGGCTACACAATTATAACAAACAAATTCTTTTGGATCCCATTGTTCAGTCAGTTTAGTTAACCCTCTCCGACATATGACGCGATTTTGAGCCTTTTAGCGATACTTTAAAGCCTTTGTTACCATCAGGGGTATTTAGAAACCTTTAGTTAACATAAGAACATAAGAACATAAGAATTTGGGAGTCTGCAGAAAGCCGGTTGGCCTAAGCAAGGCAGATCCCTGTCCCACACAACCCCAATTACAAAGCCCAATTATAGGCTCAACACTAATACCCTGAGGATCATCTTACCAAAACGGTTAGAGATTAACGCAGGATTACGGGGTCTGCAGAGCGCTGATTGGCCCAACCCGGCTGATCCCCCTTCACACCCAACCCTTCTCGTCCATATGCTTATCCAATTTTATCTTAAAGCTCCCTACCGTTTTGGATCCCACTATAGCACTTGGTAGTCCATTCCACCCATCTACAACTCTGTTACCAAACCAATGTTTGCCTATATCTTTTCTGAAACGAAATTTATCTAATTTGAAACCAGTGGTACGAGTTCTTTCGCTATCACTGAGCTTTAGTACATTTGTCATGTCCCCTTTGTTAATCCCACTAACCCACTTGAACACCTCTATCATATCCCCTCTAACTCTGCGTCTCTCTAACGAATGTAAGCCTAATTTCTTCAACCTTTCTTTATACGGAAGATTTCTAATTCAGTTTAGTTACTTCAACCTCTGCAGTTGTCTTTGAGTTAGCTGTGGGCAGAACACTAATTTTGGAGAGGTAATTATAAGAGTGAGAGAACTCTATTTCTTATTGCTAATCTGGCAACCTCTGCGTCATATGAGTCTGAAAGGGTTATGTTACGAACTGGCACTCGGGTACACAAGGGCTCTCAATCAGGACTCGAATACGGCTCGCTGCCACAACGGAAACACACTATCCCTACCCCTGAGTACTGCCAGCTGAACATAAAACACCAATACCCTCCAGAGTTCAATCTGCTATAATGGGGTATACAAGAACTCGGTACTAGTGTTCAACAACAGACTAATAAAGAGACAGGAATTATCTAGTCTGGTCAACAATCAAACAATGAAGTAAAAAACAACAACACCAAAGAATAGTGTTGGCCGAAGCCGAAGTAATCCACCCTTGACTATGAACTTAAGAAGTCCTCCACCCTCTACTTCGGATCGGCACTATTGCGTTACGTTAATTAATAGTCCTTAACCCTTATTTAGCGGGGTCGGACTTAAGTCCGATACGAAAAAATTGGACTAAATGGCGGGGTCGGACTTAAGTCCGTGGGCGTATTCCCGCCCTAATTTAGGTGGAAAGCGAAACTTGGTGGTCAGGCGGTGTACTACAAGGGCCCACCCACACATCCCCACTGCGTGACGGTGACTAAGTGACCCTCAAGCAGCCATAATGGAAGGTCAAGATTTGCCCGTGTTCGATTCGGTGGCCGCCATTCCTAGTGCGTCGCGCCACCCTACTAACCACGCCCGGCTTACCACCCAGGAACTAGATATCATGCTGAACTCTTCAGAACTTTCTAATAAGCTGTTGGATGAAACCGTCGAAGGTCTGGGTGAGAGTTTTGGTAGTGTGGATGACTCGGAAGACGAAAATAACCCGATCATAGGCTTTCACCCCAAGCATAATTTGCGTGGGGTGGATGTTGTGGTTGATATTGGACAGACCCTTGAGCAAATTGGAGACGTTCCTGACGAAGAACATACTGGTGTGGGTGTTGGTAAGTACAATTTATATTTTATAATTGCTTGAAAATGTGATTGCAAGCATTTTATCACCTTACGAGCGGCTGGTGGAGTATATTTCACTGTGCCGCCCAGCGGGTTTTTTTTTTTACCCTAAATGGGGTTGTTCCGTGCTCTTTTTCATGCATAAACAAGACCCAGAGCGTAATACAAGTATGTATCCTGAAAGTGCGTAAATTGAGCTTTCCAATGACACCCGAACCATCCTTTTACGATCACTGGTTGTCTTTCAACGATCGTAAAACACGAGTGAAAAAACCCTAAAATACGGTAATTTCCTTATATAATTCCCTGTGTGGCGAGCGGTCTTGAGGTAATTTATGCTCCTAATCACCGCTCCGCTCTCTCTCAGAGCACATTACGTCCTCAAAATTGCACTCTACAAGAAATGTCCTTTGCATTTTATAGCGTATTATTTGTAGGCCGTTCGGTAAATTTCTTACGGTAATACAAACAACGAAAGTTTGAATATTTGTGCTTGGCATTATATGATTGTGGGGAACAGATGTAGGCCTACCGTATATATTATGTTTTCATATATATGATACATGTGTAACATTTTTATATTATCACGACTCTCTCTCTCTCTCTCTCTGTCTCACTCTCTTTGTTTGTATTCCTTTGTACTCTCTTTGTCTGATGTAGGCCAGGGCACGCCCCTAACTAATCTCTTCCCTCTCAGGGGAAATCACACCTAGCAGATGTTTTGACTTCCCCTCTCTCTCTGTCATTCTCTTCCTCTCTGGGTCTACATATACTGCATTTGACATTGAAATTGCTTGAGAGTTTGATTGCAAGCATTTTATAGCGTATTATTTGCAGGCGTTCGGTAAATTTCTCACGATAACCAGGGTGTATGGTACATTTCTCACGATAATACAAGCAACAACGAAGCTTGGCGAAGATTGTGGTCTACAATATACCTTTTTATAATTGCATGTGACCTTGTAATTGCTTGAAAGTTTGATTGCAAGCATTTTATAGCGTATTATTTTCAGGCGTTCAATAAATTTGATAAATATATCAAAATAAGTCCTGTGGGACTATGAAATAGCTATTATTGGACAAGGACAATATTTTGTTCATCCCTCCACTGGAACATCAACAACAATGTCAACAACGTATCACCGTCGGCAATCGTAAGATTCAGAGTCGTAAAGATTCCAGGACGAGCTCAATAGAAAATGAATGAATGAAATGAATGAGTGTGCAGTACTGCCAATACGTATAGCGACTTCCGCTAGATCTAGAGACCTTTACTTCGATCTAGCAGCAATGACTTACACTAGCGGTTTTGTTTTGAAATTTCAGAACAATTTCGAAGTGATATTATATGGATTTTGCCAATTCATATTTCTAGTGGTATTTATCATGTCTTACATCTAACAATATATGCTAGCGGATTTAACTTCAATTGGTAACCCTCCCGCTCGAGTCGGCTCCAAGAAAATCGATAATGGTGGCACTTTAGTAAACAGGTGATAAACAAAAACGCATGCGGATCGGTTTGGTGTATCGGTATTATGGTAAGTTGGCTACCTACTATTGTTTATACGATATAGTAAGTAATGATAAGTAAATTATTATATATTATATATAAAACAAAAACAAAATTCCTGCAAAGCAAGCGAAACAGAGAGAGAGAGAGAGAATGCAGAAATTTAACTGAAGAAAGAGTGAAAAATATAATAATACAGAAATATTACAAGCAAATAAATGAAATAGAGGGATTAGTTAGAGAAAATAATAATGAGAAATACATAATACGGATGAGGAAGAGGGAAAGCGAGCGAGCCAGAGAGAGAGAGAGAGAGAGAGAGAGATACAGGAGTGAGAGAGATTAGAGAAAATAGAGAGATTGCAAGCATTTTATAGCGTATTATTTGCAGGCGTTCAGTACATTTCTTACGGTAATGCAAACAATGAAAGATTGAATATTTGTGCTTGGCATTATATGATTGTGGGGAACAGATGTAGGCCTACCGTATATATTATTTTTTCATATACATATGATACATATGTAACATTGTTATATTATCACGACACTCTCTCTCTCTCTTGTCTCTTCCTCTCTGGGTCTACCTATAGCCTACATTTATAATTGCATGTGACCTTGAAATTGCTTGAGAGTTTGATTGCAAGCATTTTATAGCGTATTATTTGCAGGCGTTCAGTAAATTTCTTACGGTAATACAAACAACCAAACAACGAAAGATTGAATATTTGTGCTGCACATCCCTCATACGAAATACCATTCCCACCGTATAGAGAGAATACAGAAACTGAACTGAAGAAAGAGTGAAAAAGATATAATATACAGAAATATTACATGCAAATAAATGAAATAGAGGGATTAGTTAGAGAAAATAATAATGAGAAATACATAATTATACGGATGAGGAAGAGAGAAAGGGATCACAAGAGAGGGAAAGCGAGCGAGCCAGAGAGACAGACAGACAGGAGGAGTGAGAGAGATTAGAGAAAATAATAATGAGAATTACATATACGGATGAGGAAGAGAGAGAGAGACAGAGCGCGCGAGAGAGGGAAAGCGAGCGAGCCAGAGAGAGAGAGAGAGAGACAGACAGACAGACAGACAGGAGTGAGAGAGAGAGAAAGAAAGAGAGAGAGAGAGAGAATACAGAAATAAGGAGAAATAAGAGAAAAATAAGACCGATTACCGAAGGAATAGTAGACGCGCGAGAGGCCGAAGTCAGGCCAAAGCGAACGCAACCGAACGCGCCCGGGAAATAGACCAAAAAGTACCTCCTCTTCCTCACCTCTTTCCACCCTCCACACTCATTCATAACATCCATTCATAGACTTATATGGGGAGACGAAGAGTTGCTCTTTCCAAAAATGATAGTTTCGTTCGCATTGGAGCCATAGTAATGGCGCTAGGGCGAGTGAAATTGAGCGAATATTTCGGGATTATGCCCGCTGAGCGGTACAGTGTAAAATACCTTACCACCCGCTAAATAAGGGTTAAGCATCGAGCAAGGAATCTTCTGAAAAAAGTTAGATGCTTCTCGGATGCTCGTAAGAAGTACGTATCGGATTTTGAACAGTAATTCAATAAGCAAAAACACTGGCAATTAAATACTATTAAAGGCTTAAATTGGCATAAGAATAATTAAAAGAATATGCAATAGTAAATGGCAAACATTAAAAAGAAGTACTCCGCAAATGCAACGGCAATAGCCTACTCGGATTGTGCTCGTGGGCCACTAATCACTAAAGTAGCCAAGCTTGCAACACATGAAATCAATAGTGCATAAACAATATCATACATAAGGAAAGCTTCAATACTATTCTGTATCTACTAATCGAGTAAAGTCTAGCTGGGGTACTGTGGGCAAAAGGTAGCAGTGACTGAGCAAAAACGGCTTGTAGCCTAGCGAAGTCCTCACGACTGTTTAAAGTATTACGTTAAAACTAACAAGTGCACTTTGAGAAATCCAGATCCCTTGTATCTGGTTTTCTCCCGGCTCCTTGACAAAGTAAAAACAAACTGTTAATAAAATACAGGGTGGTTAGGCTCTTGCCCTCACGCACTGTAAATTATTAACTCAACACAGTCAGCCGCGAAGACAACCTAGGCTTCACTGAACCGAAACGAGTATGCAGGTTTATCGCTTAACCACTGCATCAAACAACAACTCGTAACACAGAAAAGCCTTACCCCAGTCTAGCATTACCTAGACCAGCAGAAAACAGGAATAATAATAATAACACACAGGGAAATGCATATACAAGTGCAACAAACATAAATCAATCCTATTCTAAGTTAACCCTTCCAAAATAGGCTATCTAATAGGCAAGTATCTCGTGAGAACTCAAGCGATAATACGTTGGCTGACTAGCTCTGCACCAACGGGACAATGGAAGTTAAACAGGGCAGGGAAAAGAGAAGATAAGAATGTAAGGTAGTAGAGAAAGTTCCCATCAGTCAGAAGAATATATATAGTTAGCAAGGGAAATGAGAAGTCGCTCTGCCTAATGAGTTCTGATGAAAAAATGGTTAGACTTCCCTTTTATACCCGGCCCTCTAGTGAGCCCAACGTGAACTACCAAGGACCGCCCACTGACAACCATTACGTAATTTCTCTCTCTCCTCTGGGATACACAAAGGCTCCCCTAGCACTGAGGGAGGGAGGAATGCGAGTGAGTTAGGCCCACCTCCCGCCTGGCGCACCCACTGACCCCCAACTGTGGCTGTTTCTCTTCCCATCATTACAAATAAGTTTTACACACAATACTTATAACTAATGATATAAAATAGAACTCGTTGACTCAGATGAAAACAAAATACATATTCATAATACTTATAGTACAACGGCTCACATGAACTAAGTTAGGAAACTCTACATAGACTACAGCCAAAGTTCCTGCCCTGACGATCCTAGCGAGAGTGGGGCATGACTAGGCGTTCTGTACAGCATGCTCACACGTGGACATGCGTCACAGTTAACATTAACTGATGGTAGTCTTGGCCAAATATCGACTAGGCTAACTTACTAAATAAAAAATAAAATTGGATGCACATCTTAACTAGAATCATTTTCAACTTACATAAATAAAACAATTCTAGAATTTAGCATATTCATTTATAAACGAATGCTAGACTACTCGGCCCACGGGACAGCTCGGCCCACGGCGAGACAGCTCGGCCCACTAAAAACGAGACAGCTCGGCCCCGTGTTAATTACGAGACAACTCGTAAATAACCTAACCTAACCTAACCTAACCTAACTTACACATTATGAATCGAGAGAACTAGCCTCTGACATAATTATACAATAAACGAACATTTCGCCCACATTACACACACACCATAAACGGGAGGCCATGTATGCAGCACCAAATCCTGCAAATCCTGTCCTCTGCACATGCGTCAGAATCTTAGGCCCCTTGGCACGAGTTTTTTTTCCTTTATACTATTATATTATCTTAACCTAACCTAACCTAACCTAACTTAAATTAACCTAACAGTTGAGCCTAAATAACATAATAAAAATATTAGGGAAATGGCCGCGCATACGCAGAGGACAGGATTTGGTGCTGCATACATGGCCTCACCCATAAACCCTCCACTTAGCTCTCCCCATCCTAATCCTGACTGGTCTCGTCAAATTACCCCATAGCAAAACATGGGGCCGAGCTGTCTCGCCGTCGTGGCCGAGTTGTCTAAAAGTGGGCCGAGCTGTCCGAGCCGAGTTGTCCCATGAGCCGAGTCGTCCAGTCACCGTTATAAAACTGGTAATTAGGGCGAGAGAACGGATATATCTATATTGTAATTTGTTAGCTGTGGTTTTATAAATGGTATATTGTTATTGGGAAGGATCTTTCTACCCCTTTCCCCATATAAACTACAAAAGGTAATAATGAACCCATTGCACAATTTTAAGAACACGATCACAAGTCCTACAATTACTGATCATTCAAATCCAGAAAGTACCGGTCTAGAAATGGCTGACAACAAATGATTCGGTAGGTCAATAATATTAATGAGAATACTAATGGATGACTTAGAGGATAAATGTTTCCTAGAACGAATAAATAAAAAAGGGACATATACTGTACAGTAGGTAGGATCAGGAATGAAAATATATGATTGTCTTCTATCATCATCATGTTAACCCCTTGAGGATTTCAAGGCTACAGGCTTTTTCACGGCTATATTAAAAAAATTGCCCCATAGCATAACATGGGGCCGAGCTGTCTTGCCGTCGTGGCCGAGCTGTCTCAAAATTAACTACTTAAGTTAAACATTAATTAACTAAGTTGACTAGTTGGTTAACTAAACTGACCCAACTCTGATATATAGGCTATATATACTGTATATATATATGAGCGTGTGTGTTGGTGTAATTTAATTATGTGTTTTAATCTAATCGTCACTCATACACACAAGGTTATTATGCAAGATCAGCTGAGGTTGTGTGAACCATGGTATAGTAGCATTTGTTACTATACCGTGGTGTGAACCATACAAATGGGCGGGACGGTCTAATCTTAGAGGGCGGAATCAACCTTACAAATGGGCGGGACGGTCTAATCTTAGAGGGCTGAATCAGCCAAGGAAGTATTGATTGCTTGGCTCTTCCCGCCCACAACATTCGGGCGGGATAGACCAAGCTAAGCGGGCGGGATCTTCTAGTCGGAATGGTCTGAGGGCGGGAAAGACCTGCTCCCGGTGGGGTGATGTTGGTGGGAAATACGGTACTGGGAAGGGGGGTGGCGGCGGCTGTGGCTTTGACCTTGGGGGGTCGCTTTCACTTTGGGAGGGAGAATCGGGTGTACAGTTAGGTCTGGCGTTAGAAACGGGTGTACCGTTAGGTTTGGCGAGGGTCTGTTTTTTTTTTAAAAAAGACCTCCGTCTACGTATTGTGAAAAACCTGTTATCCTCCGGCAAATTGTGGGGTTGAGTGAGTGAAGGGGGGGACAGTGAATGAAGGAGGATACATGTTTTTCATAATACGTGTTGCTAGCCCCAAACGCGCGAGCAACTGTGGCTTTCAACCATCCGACACATCCCCTTTTATTTATGTGCATCAGACATGTTACAATTGTTACATACAAATTAAGTTTATGTTTTGTTTTACCCTACTGTGGAAAGACTACGGATACACCACTCCTGCCCAGGCCTAACACAGTGGCATGACCCAGTCCAGTCGAACTGAGCTCATGACGCTGGTGGCATTGCCCCGGAGGATAGCCATCCCTAGTCTTTGCTTGAGCCAGAGGGTTTCCCGGGGTTCTCCTGAAACTTCTCTGATTTTACGGCCTATTTCATTCACCATCTTAAGGGTGGTAGGGCCGAAGACTCCTGAAGTTTCGAATGCCAGGGGCTCGAACTGATGATTTCTGGCGATGGCTTGATATTTTTCTCGCTTTTTATTTTCTGCTATCCGGGCGGCTTCACCTGCTTCGTCGGCGTTTCTGGCGATGTTGGTTGTGGAGAAAGTGTCAACACATGTGGCATCCCACACGAGGCACCGGCCATTCTTGTAAGGGAAAGTGGTCATCCCATCTGGCCGTTTGCCGTCTTCTCTGTGAAGTCCATGTGGTTCGAGGATTGATGCACGGTTAGCACTCTGCAGGGTCCGTTTTATGACATCATTTAGTGCAGAGTGTCTTGGCAGGTGGCCTGCATTGTAATTACATGACAAGGCATGGTGACCTTGAGCATCCATCCCCCCACCACACTTGCAAGTGTGTGAGTGACAAACTGCCGCACCCACTCTGAGCGCGATGGCAACCCGGAGCGCTTCAGCATCCAAGTGAGTTCCAAGAGGTGGGATGGGGATGGCGTGTAACCACAAGCCACTCTCCGAACGGGCGGCTGCCTGGAGGTGTGCTTTTGCAACCTGGTCTGCATTGGTTAGGAGATTTTCTTGAGTTTTCTTCGCCGAGATGGTATCCCACGCTTTCTGCTTGCTCCTGGAGGTACCCCGAGGCTCCTCCTCTACTCCTGTACTTTCCTTCCAGGTGTTAATCGCTGCTGTTACGTCCCCATTAAGTGTCATTCGGGTCTGGTTGGGAGCTGTCTTGAGGGTTGTCTTGGATGGGTTTTGTGTGCGTGAATGGTGGGTCTGTGGAGGTTTAGAGGGCAGAGTTTGGCATGCGGGTGTGGTTAGGGGTGATGTTGGTGGGAAATACGGTACTGGGAGGGGGGGTGGCGGCAGCTGTGGCTTTGACCTTGGGGGGTCGCTTTCACTTTGGGAGGGAGAAACGGGTGTACAGTTAGGTCTGGCGTTAGAGACGGGTGTACCGTTAGGTTTGGCGCTGGTCTGGTTGGGAGCTGTCTTGAGGGTTGTCTTGGATGAGTTTTGTGTGCATGAATGGTGGGTCTGTGGAGGTTTAGAGGGCGGAGTTTGGCATGCGGGTGTGGTTAGGATTCGTTGAATGAAAACCTCGGTGGCATAGGGTTTGTTGGTGGGTGAGGGGTGATGGTGGTTGAGGTGGGTTGAGTTGATAAGGATGGCAGTCTTGAGGGATGGGGTATGGGCTATTGATAGGAAAAGTGTGGAGGGGGTCTGGGCAGGCAGGGTTGGAAGGTTTGGTGTGGGGGAGGTTTGACAGGGGTTGAATTTGGCCGGGTTTTATTGTCGGGAGAGGCGTTGATGGGATTTCGAGGAGTGGCTGAGGTTGAGAGGTTGATTACGTTATTTGGGGCGAGAGAGAGAGTAGTACTTTGGTGGTTAGTCAAGGTTGAAAAAGTTTTGTGGTTGGATTGGGATGGGCGTAGTATTTTGGCGAGCGGGATCTTTGGAGGTGGAGTCTGGAGCGGTTGGGGTAACGGTGTAGAGGGGGGTAAGGTAGGGAGGGAAGAGGAGGTAGGCGGTTTGTACGGGGGTAATATTGAGTTCTGAATGGGGTCCCAGAGTTTGGGGGATTTATTGCAGATGATAACAGAGATGAGTGGTGAGGATGGGAGAGATGAGGTGGAGCAGGTAACTTCCGGCAAGGGTGGAACGGATTTTGCAGAGGAAGTCTGGTGGATAGGGTGGAGAGGGAAGTTAGGTGCAGAAGGTGAGGAAAAACTTGAGGTTATCTCGTGGAGGATGGTAAAGGTTGAGGGTGGTGTGGATGGACTTAGGGATATCAGTGGCATTTTAGGGTTGTTTACTGAGGTTTTGCTTTGTTGGGGTGGGTTGGTACGGGGACGTTAGGGGGTGTAGGTGGTGATGGGGGGACAAAGGATTGTGGAATTTTCCTTGTTCGAGGTTGAAGGAGGGAACGTTGGTTGAGGAGTTGCTATAAGTGGGGAAATTTCACTTATCGAGGGGAAAGGGGAGAGAGTTGATGAATAGTCGGGGGTGTCAGGGGGGTTGGGTTGTTGAGGGATTGATGGGCGTGAGCATTTTTCTTTGCTCGAGGGTGAAAGTGAGAGAGTTGAGGGGGGAAGTAGTTCTGGCAAGGGAGTTTGATTGCTTGGGGTGGAATATGAGAGAGTTGATGAATGGAAGGGGGCGTTAATGGTTGCAGGTTGCTGAGGGATGGTTGGGGTTGACGATTTTTCTTTGATCGAGGGTGAACAAGAGAGAGTTGAATTCGCAGTTACGGTTGGCAAGGGAGTTTCATTGATTGAGGGGGAATGGGAAGGGATGGATGAATTGGGGTGATCTGATTTGGAGGTTGAAGGGGGGTGAGGATTTTTCTTTGATCAAGGTTGAACAAAAGAGAGTTGATTTAGCAGTTACTGTTGGCAAGGGAGTTTCATTGATTGAGGGGGAATGTGAGGGAATGGATGAATGGAGGTGATCTGACCTTGGAAGCTGGTTGACTGCAGTGTCGGAGGTTTGGCCACTACCTGTCGTGGCTGGCGAGTTGCCTGGAGTGTTGGATGCATCCAAGAGTCCTCGTATCGTCTGCAGGTTTTGTTGGAAACTTGCCGTCCTATGGCTGGCAAAATGTTGGTATATGGACACCGGAAGAATGTTCAGCAGGGAGGTGAACACTTGCTGCTGCTGGTATTCTCTAGTTTGTGAGTGACATGCGGATTTGATGTGCAAACATACCTTTGCTAGGGTGACGTCCAGGTGACCTTCATATACCACTTCGTCGAGTTGGCACATTTCCCTGATGGAGAGCATATGTTCCTCGAAGGAGCCGTAGAGGTTGAGATGAGTGGTGATGAGGGGTGGGAGGATGTTATATAATGCGGTGAACACCTGTTCTTTCTGCTGTTTGGCATTTTGATGGTTATACGCGGTCGTCACGTTTCTATATAAGTGCACAAGGGTAGCATTTATATCCCCTTCATACTTAATCTCGTTGATTTTTATTATTTTTGGGGCGACAAGTGAACCCAAGGGTGGCCTTATGACCATGGTAACGAGGGATCGAAACTGGTTCCAGGTAAGCTCTGGCATTACCTGTTTAGCTACTTGGGAAACGGCTTTTCCCAAGTGCATCATGTGCAACAATGCCACGGCGATTTTTTTCGCGGTCATTGTTATGTGCCAAGTCTAACAGTGGCTCCACTATGTCCATGTAAGTTGCCATATCATAAGTTTCCCCATCATACTTGGGAATGTGAATGTGAGAGCGAGCTGCCATTTTTCTGATGTTACTATATCTCTATTGTTTGCTCAATAGGTGGCGTTCTGAGAGTGAGGGTCTGAGTCTGGAGGGTGAGACGGTGAAGCACTTGAGCGAAGCAACCAGCCGCTTCAGAGATGGAGCTGCTTAGAGCCATGATGGATGCTTCACATGTCTCACTCCCCAGACTGGAACAAGACCTCACAGGCTTCACCGTGTTGAGCGGTGGAATGTACAGGCTCTCAGCCTATGCCCGAGAGGGAGTAGTTGGAATATTGAAGAAAAAAAACTAAGTGTAATGAAATCTTCTATCCGAATCAAGAACCACCGCGTGCCACCAATGTTATGCCCTGATTTTATACAGGATTAACGATTGATCAAGGTGAGTTCTTCGAGACTGGAATATCAGGTTTCATGCAAATACATATACAGAATCAACAGAGGACATATAATATCAGAATGGGGGTTACAATGCAGCTTTATTCAATACTTCACTAAGAACATAGATAATGAGTTATTACACTTTTAGCACATAGGTAGGAATATATAGGGAGCACAACCTTGGTCTTTCTATTCTTCTAGCATGATCGTGGATCTGGATGGAGCGTGCACTACCACTTTCAACACTCAGGTATTATTCTTCTGAGATAAGTACAAGATATAAGATCAGAGAAGTTTCACTCGAGGGGCACCGATTAAGTTCTCATAAGTATCTGATGAAGCTCATTGCGTATACCTTATGCTCTGTTATTTTGATTGACGCGTATCTAGCTTTCGATCTTGGCTTTCATGAAACACGAGAGAGTGATTATGCAACAAATTTGTATACTTGGTTGACTGTTAATGCACGATATCTGAATTCGTTACTGAGATTATTTACTTTACTACCTATCCCATAAACTCTCGGGATCTCAGAATATCTATACCATAATCTCCAAAATAGGAAACACTCGTTATGTGGCTGAGGGTAAATATTGTCGTGATAATTATCTCGTAGTATTTTTACACTGGTACGAATACTTTGGCAATAAACAGGAAGTTCTCGTCATAGATAGCAAATAACTAAGGGGAAGCACAGGTGAGCAATTGATCCTGTGGTCAGGTATCTCCGCACTGATACAAATAATAATTAATAGTGCACTGTTGGGTTATCTTCTTAGTCTCTTGATCTGTTGTCGTTGAGGGTTTCTGGGCTGCTCCGTGGGCCGTCCAGTCGTGTGAAGAAGTTACATCTGGGTTAATGGGCTTTGGGTCTTAAATGTGGTTCCGTAACTAGGAGGGATAAGTTGGTCGCCACATCGAACTAACGCAAGTATTCTAGGCACGCGAATACTTGACTGTTCTGACCTTTAATATTAACCGGTGATGAAGTTCTGTTCAGGTACTCTTGGGGCTAGGATTTTAAATGTTATGTTTCAGGCAGGGGCCGGATTAACAAAACATCGGACAAACGCAAGAGGAGTCGATACAAGTAACTCTTCTTGACAGTCTCTAATCTTTTTAAGTGGTTCAAAGAACTTGGGCGGTGTTAACCTTTTAGTCACAAATCCTGGTGGGTTGCCACAGACAATATGTGCCTAGGATCTATATATGCTAAGTGCTCCTGAGAGTATCTTGCATAGACCCTTCTAACACAAAAGATCTTTCTATCCTAGATATCTGTGGGTTAAGTACTGAGCAAGATGTCTGAGATAATAAAGTATTGAAAGGTAGGATTGCATGCCTTCGTCTTTCAATATTTGTACTAGGTTAGATAAGACACTAATATGAATAACTATATTAGATTCTGGGTGGCCAGAAGTAATTAGTTATACGTATGTAGTTCTTGTTGCACTATATAAATGATTAGAAAACTCAAATGGAAGAGGCCATACCAGCAATGAGTTTTTAATACACTTATTTGAGCTATATGTATATTGTCTTAAGGTCTCGATATTAACCAATGGGTTGCCACGATTAATAAAGATCCAAAAATGTTTATATATATATATATCACTGATAGTATCACAGACTCCGGGTTGCCGTTCGGCAGTAACTAGTCTTTAGTGGGGGTATAAAATAGTCTTCAGTCAGAGCGGGTTGCCGATCGTACAGAAGTGATATTTCTACTTACTTATTTCTCCTCCCAGGGTTTATATAGAAGGGCTGCCCGGTGTTGTCGAGGCTGCCGTCTGGTTGATTTACTGTTATCTGAGGGTTCTAGAAATGGCAGAGGTGAGGTTTAGCTTCACATGTGGTGCTTTATGGGAGGGCTCACTTAATTGAGTAAGGAGGAAGTAGACGTAACATTTTCTAGTGGTGGAGATAACAGGCATTCAAGTTGGCAAGCTGGTGGAGGTGTGGAGGAAGTTGGAGGTGGGGTGTTGTCTCGGCTTGGAGTGATTCACTTTAATTTTGGAGGCAGCTGTGCATGGTGGTAGCTGAGGATCCATCGCCTGGGTAATTTGTTCCTTATTTCCCGTGTCCTGGATCAGATATGGTTAACTTACACATCTAACATATAATGGCATGTGATGGAAGTGTTGTTGGCAAGAGGTTCTTCACTGGGTTGTTTTCGAGGTCAGGGGGGGGGGGGGGGGGCTTTGCTCATTAAGGCCAGCTGGTTACTTATAAAGTAAGTTACTTTACTTTTGAGGCAGCCGTGTAGTGGTGGTGTAAGACGAGTGGGCTGAATATCTCCTCCCTCATACTACGTCTCTTGGATAATGTGGAAATGGTAATTAAAACGCATCTAACATAACCGTGTACGTGTGGAGCTTGTTGTTGGGCAAAGTTACCTGGTGGGCCTCTCGCCGGGGTCAAGGGGGAGGAGCACGTCGCTATTCCGGGGTCGACCGGGGGGAGCGGGGGTCCCTCCATGACCTGACGTGGCTGCTCCCTTGTAGTACACCTGCATGACTCTGTATCTTAAAAAGTTTGATTCAGGGGAGAACAGGGAGTTATTGATTTGCTTCTTACTTGGATAGAGTTAGGATCTACCACTTTTGGTCGGGATGGGTTAGGTAGTATCCTGGGGGGGGGGGGGGTTCTTGTGGCGTAGAGGTAAAAGGGGGGAAGTGAGGGGGGGGGGGGGTCTTGGGTTGTCAGGCAACCTGACCCTCTGCTATTTTGGTCGTGATGGTCAAAGCGAATCTGGTTTTAGCCGGATATGCCAGAAACTAGGTGAGGCGAGTTTAAGTTTAGGAGGTACAGGGGGTCCAAGAAAGGGTGTACACAGTCGTCGTCAAATGTATACCTCGTAGCACAACAATTCTGTCGTGTACCTTAACTTCTTCAACCTGAATGGTGGAACATAACTCTTGCTTAACTACATAATTATACACTTAGTTACTAGAAGGGAACAACTGGGCATGGGGGCTACGTACATAATTATATACTCGCAATGTAGAGAGATACTAGGTTTCTTTCCTGTATCTCTCCCTTGAGATGGTTGTATGCAGATTGGTCATAGTTAAACATATATAAATCAACAGATATAAATCAATACAATAACTGGGCATGGGGTTACATACCAATACCCTCGTAATGTAGAGAGATAAGAGGTGTCTTCCCTTTTTGTCTCTCTGAGATGGTTGTACTCAGATTGGTCATAGTTAAACATATACATAAATTAATACAATAAACATATATAAATCAATACAATAACTGGGCATGGGGTTACATACCTATACCCTCGTAATGTAGAGAGATAAGAGGTGTCTTCCCTTTTTGTCTCTCTGAGATGGTTGTACTCAGATTGGTCATAGTTAAACATATACATACATTAATACAATAATACATGTGTTACAGTTATGTTGTTCATAGGTCGCCAAGCATCTCTCTGAGGTGGTTGTATTTAGTTTTGGCCGTAGTCAAACGCACACGAAATAATACAACAATATTGCCAGGTATGACCCTTACCTAAGCACAGACCTGCATAACGAAGGTGTGAATGGCCTGGTGCTTACATAATTAACAACAGACATAATGAACACATACACAATGAAGGTATTATAGTTCATCATAATTATTAATATGGTGGGGCATGGTTGTTACATAATTAAATACACACTTAATCAATACATCACAAATGTCAAGTATCACCACCTTCGTAATATGCGTACTGGGGGACATGATTGTTACATAATACGTACATGACACGTGAGGGCGACATTGGTCTTACCTAATAAAATACCTACACCGATTACACAATAAAAGAACTGACATGATCATTACATATTTCGTTTCCTCAACACTCTGTAACTCCTCAGAGCTGTTACTAAGGAAAACATCAAGGGCTCACATAGTGACACAAAGTAGAATAATGTGTTTTGTATACTAGAAAGATCGTTGTTGACAAGACGTATAACATGTGTGGAAGTAAATGGAATAGAAAAACAAAGTCGTGGATAAAGATAGTTATCCTTCCCTGCGGAGCCGGGTCCCTTCGTTCCTGCGGATCTCGTTGGGGATGGGGGTCTCGCTCCCGGGAATTTCGTTCCTGGTGCATTTTAAAAATAGTCTTCAGTCAGAGCGGGTTGCCGATCGTACAGAAGCGATATTTGTACTTACTTAGTTCTCCTCCTCCCAGGGTTTATATAGAAGGGCTGCCCGGTGTTGTCGAGGCTGCAGGCTGGTTGATTTACTGTTATCGGAGGGTTCTAGGAATGGGAGAGGTAAGGTTTAGCTTTACATATTGGAGGGCTTACCTACTTGGGTAATGGAAAAGTAGATGTAACATTTCCTAGTTGTGGAGATAACAGGCTTTCAAGTTGGCAAGCTTGTTGTGGTGTGGAGGAAGTTGGAGCTGGGGTGTTGTCTAGGCTTGGAAGTGGTTCACTTTATTTTTGGAGGCAGCTGTGCATGGTGACGGCTGAGGATTCATCGCCTGGGTAATTCGTTCCTTATTTCCCGTGTCCTGGATTATATAGTATGGGAAACTTACACATCTAACAATCATATAAGGGCATGTGATGGAAGTGTTGTTGGCAAGAGGTCCTTCACTCGGTTGTTTTTGAGGTCAGGGTGTAAGGGGTCTAAATTGACTAGGCTTGATTTTGGCAATATTTACACCAAGACTTTTACTGTTCACTCACTTTAAGCCCAATAATGACCCAATCAGTGTTGAGATTAGTTGAAATGTTCGGGATTATGTTATTATCGTGATTAAGATATCAGTTGACATATATTAAATTGTAATGACTAAAAAGAAATAATTAAATAGGCCCAATGGTATCTCATAGGTACGAGGGTCATTATTCTAACTTTACATATTAAATATAATTGTTTGGTATTGTTATATTAAGTTTAGAAAAGGGGTGTCACAATCGGATCAATGTTGTTTTGGAATTATAATGAAATTTACTTGTTTTAGCCATCTAATCACTTTCAGTTAATTGCAAAGCATAACTTTAACTTTGTGAATCTAGTATAATGCTGATACGTTCTTGCCTTACTAATTTGCTTAGTTGTTTCTCAGAGGTATATGAAGCAGTAGATAATGACAAGTCATATGATATAATATATTTAGATTTCAGTAAAGCTTTCGACAGAGTCCCCCATGAGAGATTGATGAGAAAGGTTGAGGCGCATGGAATAGGTGGGGCGTTGTTGGGATGGATTAGGTCATGGCTAATTGGTAGGAAGCAGAGAGTCAGCATAAATGGTACGAAGTCAGAATGGGGAGCAGTCAAAAGTGGTGTCCCCCAGGGATCTGTATTAGGTCCTCTGTTGTTTGTTATATACATAAATGACCTTCATTTAGGTATAACTAGTAGGATAAGTAAATATGAAGACGATACCAAAATGGGGAGAACAATTGATTCAGATAGAGATATAGAGTGCCTCCAAAGGGATCTAGATACCTTACACGAATGGTCAGTAAATTGGCAGATGAAGTTTAACATTGACAAATGCAAGGTATTAAAGATAGGGAAAATGCATACAAATGTTAAATATAAACTAGCTAATATGGAATTAGAAAACTCGAATTGTGAGAAAGATCTAGGTGTGTTTGTTAGCAATGATTTGAAGCCTAGAAAACAGTGTATAAGTGTTCAAAACAATGCAAACAGGATTCTCGGGTTCATCTCTAGGAGTGTGAGTAACAGAAATGCTGATGTTATCTTATAACTTTACTTGTCATTAGTGAGACCCCATATGGATTATGCTGTTCAATTTTGGTGTCCTTATTACAGAATGGACATAGATTCATTGGAGAGAGTAGCCTACAACGTAGGATGACAAAAATTATCCATAATATTAGAAATCTGCCGTATAAAGAAAGGTTGAAGAAATTAGGCTTACATTCGTTAGAGAGATGCAGAGTTAGAGGGGACATGATAGAGGTATTCAAGTGGGTTAGTGGGATTAACCCGTACAGCCCCAGCGACGCATCTGACGCGTCGGCGATGTATGTAACGCACAGCCCCAGAGACGCGCCTGACGCGTCACCCTAATTGCGCCGACCGTAACCTCAGGTGTAGCCACTCAAGAGGGCTCAGATTTGTATGGGAACTGTGTACGTATCCCACGCAACCGTGCCGATGGTTGAAAACTCTCAAAGTCCACGTGCGTGCACGCGAGCGCGCAATAACCTGTTTTTTTGGGATAATTGCCTTCAATTTTTTACTCTTGTAAAATCCGTTTTCGGGGGCTCTGTAGGACCATTTTTTAAGCTTTTTGAGCAGTTTTTCGTGGTTTTTCCTTCATTCCTAACCCATTCGCTATTGTTTCTGGAATAAAACAATTTTTTGAAAACCGGCCGGGTTCTGGTGCGCAAACATTACAAAACTAGCCGGGGCTCCACGGGTTAATAAAGGGGACATGAAAAATGTACTAAAGCTCAGTGATAGCGAAAGAACTCGTACAAATGGTTTCAAATTAGATAAATTTCGTTTCAAGAAAGGTATAGGCAAATATTGGTTTGGTAACAGAGTTATAGATAGGTGGAATAGGCTACCAAGTGCTATAGTGGGATCAAGAACGATAGGGAGCTTTAAGATACAATTAGATAGGCATATGGACGAGATGGGTTGGGTGTGAGGGTGATCTGTCAGGTGTGGCCCAGGTGTGGGGATCTGCGGATCCCTGTTTTTCTGACCTCTGACCGTTTCGGTGAGGTAAGTCCTAATGGAGTTTTTAAGCTGGGCTTATAATTAGGGTTGGGTGTGACAGGGATCTGCCTTGTGTAGGCCAATCGGCTTTCTGCAGACTCCCATTTTCTTATGTTCTTATGTTCTTATGATATTTGGCCTAATAATTGCTTGTACCGAGTCTCTAGTGTGACACCCTGATTCTGAGGCCTTAGCGACAAGTGCCCACCTTAACCTCTGAAGTGCGCATGGGGGTAATTAGACACCTCTGCCTGTGCGCATGTATTTGAGCTGTTTCCATCACTAAAATATTCATTTTACCATAAATAGCATTAATACTTATCCATATGCGCCTATTATAGGTTGTTGTTGTTGTTGTTGCTGTTCCTTAGGCTGTCTGGCCGAGCAGCCCCAAGGTCCCGAGCAAGGCCAAGGCCATAACCGAGCGCCCCCACAGAACCCTCCCAGCTTACCACCAATAATGCCCAGGTGACCGAAGCCACTCAAAGGCGGGGAGCTGAGGAGCCTATTATAGGTTGATTATAAAGGTATTAACCTGTTACAACAATAAAACAAGTGAAAACAGCGTTTGGATGGTCAAAATCGGCGATACAGGGCGGGAGTTACATAATGTATGGGTGAGGCAACCTCCTTTCCCGCCAATTTCCCCCAAGGCTGGAGAGACACTGTCGATCGATACTCTCTCTCTCTCTCTTGCACTCGCTTGCTAACAGTGATGACAATGCCCTGCTTGCAGCTCGCTAATGTTAGCACGAAAATATACCTCAGAATAAGGGAATAACAGGGAAAATAGGTGATAACTGAAGGAGGGGAGGAAAGTGGGGAAGGAGGGGAGGTAGAGGAGTGATATTTTGCATGGCCCAGGGGCAATTTTTTTTTTAAAGTTGATTTTTTTTTTTTCTGACTCTTAAGAGTCTTCCCGCAGTCCGCCGGGGGAACTCTTAAGAGTCTTCCTGCAGTTCCCGGGTTAAGGGGGTTTGACAGGTCGAAATTTATGAGTCCTACCTCCAACTTAAAAACTATAGTCTTACCTAGGATATCGTAAGTAATAATTAACACGTTTGTGCCTGAAATTCGTTGCATCATATAAAAGCAATTCAATTATCCTTTGAAAGTTTTATTAGACTCTAAGTAAGTTGAGGAGCTCATTTAATCAAGGTATGGTTATTGTTATGACAAAGGACGTTGACCCTGAGTCCTACAGAGCCTAGAGCCGAGAGTGCCAGCGTCATTCCCTCCCAGTCGCCAGCCTCGGGCGGACTAAGGGGAAATATTTGGCTTAACTCAGTATACATTTCCTTTTGTGTTGTGTTTAGATAAAAACCTTCTGTTGAAGGTGAGTTGAAATGAATTGTGAAGTATTTAAGATAAGTTTTAAGACCATTTTTAAGCCCAGTTTCTTATATGTAACTACGAAATTATACGACATCCTTTGTCTTGGTCGAAGGTGAAATTATTCACTCCGTCTGATAATTAATAATTTAGATTTCAAATTCCATATTATTTGTCCTGCCAACCTTATAAATTATGTATAAGATAATAATGTTAATTGTATTATTTTAGTGTAGTATTATCACAGCAATGATATCCCGTATGTCGAGTTCAGTATATGTAACTTAATGTAACTAACATTCTTTTGTGAGTAGGGTGTATATAGGCCTACACTCCGTTTTCTATTTGGACCATTTTTCTTTATATATTTTTGAGGGTCAACTAAGTAAAATTTATCTGACCCAACAATTTATACAACCGTTATTTTGTTGTCTCTTAATTGATACATTTGACCACTTTTGTAATGTTAATATGAATTAAGATATAGAATTTTGTCAGTTTTATTAATGGTAGTGTTAATACCAGGTCCCAGGTCAGGAGCGAAGTCCAGGGAGAAGTACCAGGTGAAGAGTCCTGTGTCCACCCCAGTGGACATGACCTAGTGTCTGTACTGAGACAGGATGTTGTTGGTGTTATTGAGCCTTGAGCTAACCTTCACCCCATTGTGAGCTGTTGTACGCCTTATGAACCTAGTGACCGAGTGTGTGTTTACTAGGGTAGTGGCCTTGGGGTCACCTGTTGAAGGGTTTTAGTTAACTTTGATGTGGTGATAAGAAGTAGTTCATTGCGCCAATAATACCGATATATTCCGTGGTTGACTAAAGTAATAATCCTATTGAGTTGCGTATAACAGAGAAAAGTGTATTTTCCTTTACATTGTTTTTTAATATTGTTAATTAATACCAAACGGTATATGTGTTTTTATTTCTCCTGTGTCATTTATCCAATTTGCATTCTTTTACCTGTATTTCTTTGCATGCAACGGCCATTAAGCTACCAGAGTAATAAGTTGGACTAATCATCTTTAATTAAGGAAGAAACACACAATAATGGAATGAAGAAGGAAATAATAAATAAGGAGGGGGTAACAGCAAAGTCCAGGAACATTAGAAAAGAAAAGTAAAGACTACGAAAACCCCCCCTTACAAGGGGGGCGGGGCGCTTTGCTCGTTAAGGCCAGTTGGGTTGTTGTCTGTACTTATAAAGTAAGTTACTTTACTTTTGAGGCAGCCGTGTACTGTGGTGGGGTAAGACGAGTGGGCTGAATAGTTCCTTTCTTATCCTACGTATCTTGGATGATGTGGTATGGTAATTAAAAACATCCAACAAATCCGTGTACGTGTGGAGCTGGTTGCTGGGCAAAGTTCCCTTGTGGGCCCCTCTTCGAGGTCAAGGGGGCGGAGCACTTCGCTATTCCTGAGTTGACCGGGAGGGAGGGAGCGGGGGTTCCTCCGTGACCTGATGTGGCTGCTCCCCTGTAGTATACCTGATGTGGCTGCTCCCCTGTAGTATACCTGATGTGGCTGCTCCCCTGTAGTATACCTGATGTGGCTGCTCCCCTGTAGTATACCTGATGTGGCTGCTCCCCTGTAGTATACCTGATGTGGCTGCTCCCCTGTAGTATACCTGATGTGGCTGCTCCCCTGTAGTATACCTGATGTGGCTGCTCCCCTGTAGTATACCTGATGTGGCTGCTCCCCTGTAGTATACCTGCACTATTTTGAATCTTGAAAAGTTTGATTCAGGGGAAAACAGGGAGTTATGGATTTTCCTTCTTCTTATTTGGATAGAGTTAGGATCTACCACTTTTGGTCGGGATGGGGTAGGTAGTATCCTGTGGGGGAGGTTTCCTGTAGCGTAGAGATAAGGGGGGGGGGGAGTAAGGGGGGTCCTGGGTTGTCAGGCAACCCGACCTTCTGCTGTTTTGTCGTGAGGGTAAAGGTGAATCTGGTTCTAGCCGGATATGCCAGAAGCTAGGCGAGGCGAGTTTAAGTTTAGGAGGTACAGGGGGTCCAAAAAGGATGTACACAGTCGTTGTCAAATGTATACCTCGTAGCACAACAATTTTGTTGTGTACCTTAACTTCTTCAACCTGAATGGTGGAACATAACTCTTGCTTAACCCTCCCGCATTCGGTAACTTATATATGTAACTTATGGTAAGACCTTCTCTAATTTGCCATGAAATACCAGGCTGGGCGAGTTTTCGAAGCCTTGTGTTTTTCTGTATTTTCATCCACCAGAATGCTGTTTATTGTGATGTATCATATGTCAATGGAAAGAGGAATATTTATAGTACATGATAAAACAAAACAAAATGTAAATAAATCGAAATATGAAAGTGTAAATGAGTCCGGAATACAATTATTTCCCATGCAATTGTCTTCACACTGCCTTATCTCTAAATTGTGAGTGATGACCATATATTTTTTTTTGCTCAAATAATAGTATTTTTTTCTCCTCTTTCCAAATCTGAAAACAGAAATTGTTTATCTTCAATAGTTCTCAAGCAGTGACCGAAACAAAAACATATGATTTTGATTGATATGGTTTATAACATTTTCGATTTATTTCGTTGCTACGAAGTTTATGGTTTTAAATTTAGGCTGTATGAATACGGCAAATAATGCTGATGAGTATAAAACAAACTAGAAGTTCCTACGACAAATACTTTTTGCGCTATGAATATTTGAAATGAAGAGCCAAAATGCAAATATTTACGCTTCACCCGTCTCTGTTCCGCCGATGCTAGCCGGGTTCCGAGCTGTTCCCCACCTCGGCGTTGGTTTACTTGCTCGGATACGTATATAACTGTTTATATCACCGTCATTGGAAAATTATGCTCTTTCTAATGGTGAAAACCAAAATAACATAGCGTAATTGGTTCGCGAGCTATGCGCAATTGTTTCCATGCACTGTTATTGTTACGTAAATATATGAGAATGTTTATACAGTTGTTTATCTTTGCCACAATGTACAACACTTTTATATAATTTTCCTTGCCAATAATTGTAAAATGTTCATAGAAGACATGTCAGTCATGAAGGTTGTAAATTTTACTTACCTGATAGGGCCACAACCCTTTCCAACGAGAAGGGAAATGGCTCCTGGGTTGACACTGAAAAAACAAAACAAGAAAGCCAGGTTATCTTCAAGTAATAAATTCAGAAATAATTCTATTGTACACACAAATAAAGTAATATATAAATATATAAATATATATATATATATATATATATATATATATATATATATATACAAGATGTCATAAATATATATATATATATATATATACAAGATGTCATCAATATATATATATATATATATAAATACAAGGTGTCATCAATATATATATATATATATATAAATACAAGGTGTCATATATATATATATATATATATATATATATATATACAAGGTGTCAAACCACAGAAATATGCAGATTTCCAAGCCACCCTAGGAGGTACTGCATTTGACTCGTTATTTGTTTAGAGTGGTTTCTCCAGGAGGCCTATATCCACTTTGATGATGAAGGTGGATGAATGAAGGTGGGTAAATGTAGGTGGGTGAATGTCGGTGGGTGAATGTCGGTGGGTGAATGAAGGTGGGTAAATGTAGGTGGGTGAATGTCGGTGGGTGAATGTCGGTGGGTGAACGAGGGTGGGTGAATGAAGGTGGGTGAATGAAGGTGGGTGAATGAAGCCGGGTGAATGAAGAAGAGAAATGGAGAAGAGAAATGAATGAATGAATGAATCAATCAATGAATGAATGAATGAATGATTGCACATGGCTCCTGACTATAGGACACCTGCATTGTGGCTATGGAAAAGGTTGAAGCAGTCGTTGACGTCAATGCACAGGGCAACCGTGCAAGTCGTGCAGCGGAAGCTTGTGTCCTTGCGAATGCCCTTCATTACTTTGCAGTAATAGCAACGGAGTCGCTTCTTGACCGGAATCCTCTCCCGAGAATGGTCCAAGGCCTTGTTTAACCGGACATGGTTCAGAACAATAGGACGGGGCCTTGGGACCACTCCAAGTCGAGGTCTCCGGACTCGCACCGCTCGTGCTGCTTCCAGTACTGGTGGCGGTTGGTTGGCAGCTTCAAGAGCTGCTTCCCCATCGTCACCAGCAGCAGCTGCATCAGGTGCTAGTACCACGGGGGGTTGAACCAGGACATAGTTTCCCCCCGGGGCAGCAGCATCAGCAGCAGCATCATCTGGTTCTGGTGGTGGGGAGGGGACATCGAGACGTGGTGCCCTCTCAATGCCTCCACCAGGAGCAGCAACAGGAGAGGGTGGAGTGTTGTCAGGAGCAGCAGGGGCTGGGGAGTCTGGATGGTCATCGTCGGACGACCCAGATGGTCCACCGGGTTGCCGTTGCCTGCGTGCATGCCTCTGTGGCTCACGCTGGTCAGGCGGCAGATCTTGTGCTCGGTGGACTGGCCTCCCCGACATAGGCCACTCTGCAGGGTTGAAGTGCAGCAAGGAAGTACAGATGTGCTCCTGGAAGTCGAGCAAGGTCATCTTCTTCCTTGGGTAGCACTTCCTGTACAGGACATGGGTGTTGAAGAGGGCCATTTGGATGAAGTAGAAGGTGATCTTCTTCGTCCACTTGACCGTCCTTCGCTGGATGGGGTAGTACTGGACCATCTGGTCGAAGTGATCCACCCCACCCATGTGGATGTTGTAGTCTTCAACGCAAACAGGTTTGAAGATCTCCCTCTGTCCACGACGCCACCTGCCCTGTTGGTCCTTCTCTTTGAAACTGACAAGCTTCGGGATGGCCTCCTGTTTGTGGAAAGTAGACACCATGTTGACGATGCGCTTGTCACGCCAAAGTAGGACCATGGTTAAGCCGTTGTTCATTGCTATTGTCGCATCGCGTTCAAGCTCTTTTGCTTTAGCAATGTCGCACAACCGCTTAGGAGCTCCTCGTACAAGGCGCAGGGTGCCACACACATAGATGTTGTGTGTGAGCATTTGCTGGCACAGGTCAACTGAGTTGTAATAGTTGTCCATGTAGCCTGTACCCCTGGCCTCTGAAGGACTCCGTGAGACCCTCCACCGTCTTCTGGAGAGATGTACCCGGACCGGTGTAGACCCGAAAGTCCCACACATAGCCAGTCAACGCCTCTGCCAGGATGTACAGCTTGATACCGTACTTCGTCGGCTTCATTGGGTTGTAAACCTTGAATGAAAGGCGACCCTTCCATCCAAGGCTGCCTTCGTCAAGGGACAGCTTTTCGGCGGGGATGTATGCCAGCTTGAAGCCTACAAGTAGGTATTCCATCACCGTCTGAAGCTTCACAAGCCTGTCCTTGTTCTGCCTGCAGACTGCCTTGTTATTGAAAGCATGGAAATACTTCAACAAGGCTAGAAACTTAGTCCTACTCATCGTTCTCCGAAATACTGGGTAGTCATGAAGGATAGTTGAACGCCAGTAGTGACTCAGAGAAGGAATCTTGTTTATGCCTATGAGGAAGTACAGGCCAAGGAGTTTGGCCATTTCCTCCTCACCAAACAGGTGCCCAAGACCGGCTGCTCTGTCAACGAACTTGGCGTAAGCATTTGTCTCCAATACCAGGTATTGCAGCATCTCCCTTGTGAAGAAGAGCTGGAAGAACTGGAGAGGAGTCACCGGCTTTGGAACCTGCATGCCAGGGGTCCCTGTGAACAGATCAGGCTGGGGGTCGAAGGGGGCGTCGGTCCAACCGGCATCACGATCGGGGGCAGGATCGCGAGCACGGCCACGACCACCGCGAGGACCACCGCTAGGACCACCGCGAGGACCACCGCTAGGACCACCGCGAGGACCACCGCGAGGAACACCTCTGCGGCCCCTGGGCCTACCACCTGCCCCCCTACGGGGCCCTGGCCTCCGGCGTGGCATAGGTGGTAGGTCGAGGGGTTGAGTGGGGGGGGCTTCTGCATCAGATGATGCAGAAGCCGGTGAACCTGGTGCAGCACCAAGTGGTGAAAGGTGTGGAGCTGGTGAACCTGGTGCAGCTGCACCAGCTGGTGAAAGGTGTGGAGCTGGTGAACCTGGTGCAGCTGTACCAGTTGGTGAACGGTGAAGAGGAAGCCTTTGGGGAAGAAGCTCCTCTATTGCTGCTGGAGGATTCAACGCTGTGCGTGGCACCTCAGCAACAACCTGAGCACGCACTGCGGCTTCAGCAACCTCAGCACGCATTGCGGCTCGATGCTCAGGCAGAACAAATGCCGAGGGGGTCAACGGTGTGTCGCTGAAGGGGGACACTGCGGGGGTGACCGTTCCCATGACATGCGAAGGCGGGGTATTCAAAGTGCCCACAGCAAGTAGCGTAGCAAACAGGTGTGGGCTGCGGGCTGGTGATCCTGCTGGAAGCAAGGATGAGGCACCGCCACGCGAGGTGGATGGAAGAGGTGACGTGGGAAGTTTGGGGAAGTTGGGTGATGGTAGGAGGTAATCGGTGATGTTGTGGATGGGATGAGATGTAGATGGGATGGGATGAGATGTAGATGGGATGGGATGGGATGTGGATGGGATGGATGGTGGTGGTGGATCCGCTGGGGTTGGTTCAGTTGGTGGTGGTGGTGGTGGGTCGTCTGGCGTTCCTGGGGCTGGTTCTGCTGGTGGTGGTGGTGGTGGTGGTGGGTCGTCTGGCGTTGCTGGGGCTGGTGGTGGATCGGCCGAGGCGTGGGCGTCGAGGCGGAGTCGTTTGGGCGGAGGTGAAGCCCAATCCTCATCTTCAGTCGACCACTCGTCCGACTCACTCTCGCTCGCCGTCTCGTCCGTCGTCGTCAGGTCCAGCACCTTGTTCACTACTTCCTCCAGCTCGGAGTCCCGCAAACGTTTCTTGTTATCCCTGTTGTCCGACATGGCAGCTGGTGTATGGCGGCAGGCTGGCGTATGGCGGCAGGCTGGCGTATGGCGGCAGTCAGTTGTTAGCTTACGATGCTGAAACAAAAAAAAGGAAATAAAGGAAAAACGTAATTGACGTTGATGGTTGTCATGACGCAAGTTCGCCATCACTGGATCCATATGACGTTGGTATAGTTCACCATGTCGTAGTCATAGTTTTGCATTATCCGATTCCAGATGACGTGAGTATAATGGATTCATGACGGTATAGTTCCGCATTTTGTAATTCAAATGGGGGAACACCATGACGTAGTCATAGTATGGCATTATAAGAATATATTTATACCTTGGGGCTCTTTGGCCAAACACCCTGGGGAACAGGAACAACACAACAGGGAAGGGGACAAGTAAAAAAAATATATATATACGGTATATACCTGTATATATAAAATAAATAAAATAAAATATATAAAATATATATAAAATAACAATAGAAATACTCGATTATGGTCCTTGCCCTTGCTCTGGACCTAGGGGGTGGTCCCAGAGACACCCTGGGGAACAGGAACAACACAACAAATTAACAACTATATATATATATATATAATATAAAATAAATCAAATCAAATAAATAAAAATATATATAAAATAACAATATAAATACTCGATTATGGGCCCTGCCCTTGCTGTGGACCTAGGGGGTGGTCCCATGGACACCCTGGGGAACAGGGAAAAAATATATATGTAAATGAAATAAAATTATAAATAAAATAAAACAAAATAAATCAAATAAATCAAATAAATAACAACTATAATAAATCCCAATAAATAAAAAAATAACTATATAAATACTCGATTATGGTCCTTACCCTTGCTCTGGACCTAGGGGGTGGTCCCAGAGAAACTCTCGGGAACAGGAACAACACAACAGGGGAACAGGAACAACAGGGAAGGGGACAAGACACCCTGGACACCCATGGACACCCTGGGGAACCGGGAAAAAAAAAAATATATATATATATATATATATATATATATATAAATGAAATAAAATTATAAATAAAATAAAACGATATAAATAAAATAAATAAAACAAATAACAACTATAATAAATCCCAATAAATAAAAAATAACTATATAAATACTCGATTATGGGCCCTGCCCTTGCTGTGGACCTAGGGGGTGGTCCCATGGACACCCTGGGGAACAGGAACAATAACAAAAACAATATATATATATATAAATGAAATAAAATTATAAATAAAATAAAATAATATAAATAAAATAAATAAAATAAATAACAACTATAATAAATCCCAATAAATAAAAATAGGCCTATATATAAAATAACAATAGAAATACTCGAATATATATATGTATATATATATATATATATACCGATATATATATATATATATATATATATATATATATATATATATATATATATATATATATATATATATATATATATGATAGGCTATATATATATAAAATAAAGATAGGCCTATGCCTAAACATATAAAATATCCCAGCTGTCAGGAAAAGGTAAGGTCAAGGAGTGGGGACCCAGGCAAGTAATTATGGGATTAGCTTAGGTACTTTACCCAGACATCTGTGGCTGTCCAAAGGTTCACTGCTGTAGTGTAGTGTAGAGTGGCGCATAAAAGTCTTGTATGTTCTTTGTCAGGCTACTTACCGTGACATATTTGTACTTACCGTGACATTTTTGTCTAAAAAAATCGTTTATAATTATCCACACTTCACTGTCAGTTACTTCACTCAAATAAAACTGTGTATTCACTCAAAAATTGCCCAAATTGGGCATAAAAAAATGCCAAAAATGGGCAAAACACAACTATATTTAGTAATTACAGCTTTATTATACTTCGTAGGTAGTATTTATTGATAAATATATTGGTCTTTCAAGCGAAAATTAAGGTTTTAGGGCAATATATATACGACACACGTATAGCCTAGCTTACATTCGTAATCACAAACCTAACATAAGTTAGGAATGTGACTACGAATGCTTACTACACTACCCTACGAATATAATATAAATAATATTATTCACAGTTCACAACACTTCCACTGGGTCCATTCTAGCCACCTAAAAACCACATGGCTGGCTATGGAGAGGCGAACAACGAGGCACAAAGTCACAAATCACGAGTAATCACAAACCTAACATAAGTTAGGAATGTGACTACGAATGCTTACTACACTAACCCTACGAATATGATATAAATAATATTATTCACAGTTCACAACACTTCCACTGGGTCCATTCTAGCCGCCTAAAAACCACATGGCTGGCTATGGAGAGGCGAACAACGAGGCACAAAGTCACAAATCACGAGTTATATACATAAATTATAAATACATAGCCACAAATTGATGATACACTGCCTCTTAGTACATAAATAATCCAGATTTGCCCGCCTGAAACCCGCTCCATGGCGGGCAATGGAGGCGAGACAAGATTTAAAGGTCCGGGTGTACTACCTCACAGACTGGCGGCCGGCTCACAACTGGTGAAACAAAGCCCCGCACTCCTCTCACAGGGACGCTAGGGGGTTGCCAGATATTTCATTTTGTAACTTACTGAGGGCTAACTTACCAGCCAAAAACGCGTCATAATCGCGTTATAAACTTATTTACCACAAATATTTCTAACTTACGGGTGGCATTATGACGCGATTGCGTCATACGACCACTCTTCGAAGGGTGGCGTTAGGACGCGATCGCATCGTAAAAATGCGGGAGGGTTAATACTAGGCGACCCTACTCACATAATAATTCTTGCCACCAAGTTTAACCCTCGTGGCCCGGGCTGCCTTTCTAAATGACGGAGCTCGTATCCGGGGGATCTGGCTGAAAAGCAACAAAAGTAAACTAAGGCTAATCTCGCTTAATATACTACATACATTAATGAAAGAGATGTCAAAATGTGCGCCTTACCTTGCCTCGAAGAATGGCGTTGAGTAGTGCTCCCTAGCTCAACTGGTTCCGGAGTTATGTTGATGGAAGTGGAGGTAACTTTTGCCGCATATTTACCTCGGCACGTCTGAACACTCAACCGCGGCCCCGGCTACGACACCCAGTTGCACTCGTCGCTCCACCCGAAATTATGCCGGGAAGTGATTTGATAGTGTTTTATTGTTTATTATGCAATTTATTATAGTTATTATGTTATTTTCACTCAATAAAGTTATTTGTGTCTCTGTCACTTATTACTTAGTTTTATTATTATTATTATGATTATAGTGTCACTTTCACTGGACTTTGATAATTGATGGTGTCATTTTCAGTGTTATGTATTGTTAGGTAAGCTAATAATATATATAGTGTCACTTTCACTTGTTCATATTGTTATGAAGGCACTTATTATTAATTATGTGTGCCTCTTTCACTTATACTTAGTTTTATTATTATTATAGTGTCACTTTCACTGGACTATGATAATTGATAGTGTCATTTTCACTTTTATGTATTGTTAGGTAAGCTAATAATATATATAGTGTCACTTTCACTTGTTCATATTGTTATCTATCTATCTATCTATTGCCTGACGCCGTGATCCCCGAAGGTGTGGCCACGAACGAACCGCCCCCATGCACCTCTGTCCCCAGTCAGTCGACGCTCCTCCCCCCAACCAGCACCGCCTTCGTTCATGTACTTCCTCACTCCATCCTTCTGTTATTGTTATTGTTATGAGGGCACTTATTATTAGTTATTTGTGTCTCTTTCACTTTTATTTATTATTTTATATTATTCTTAGCCTACATTTTAGAGTGTCACTTTCACTGTTATTGTCACGGGCACTTCAATATTGTTGGAGAGTGTGAAAGTCATTGAAGCACCGTCCAGCACACAGTGCCACTTCACACTCGAGGCATTTCTATGTGGTTTTTGTGACTTTGAGGGGTCTGCGAGTTGTGTGGCTGCAGACATGGCACCTCTTCTGGCTTCTAACCCGACTACCGGGTGCTTTGAAAGGAAGGGGGTTGAGCTGGTGCTTCCTGAAGAAGTCGGCACACCCCGTTCTGTCCAGCTGGCCTGGTCCTTGTAGTGGTCTCCCAGGTTCCGCATGCTTAGCCAGGAGCTCAAGTATCACCTGCTTGTGGAACTTCCACAGGGACTTGTACTTCTTGGCTCCTGGAGTCCTCAGACGGTAGATGTTGTAGGCATTGAGGACCGACATATCTACCGTATGCAGGATAAACTTCTTGTACCACCTGCAAGATGTTCGCAGGCAGTCGATGAAGCCCTCTGCATGTCGGACTTGTCGATAAGGCGCATGTTGATGTTGTAGTCCAGGACAGCAGCTGGTTTCTGGACGGGGTTCTTGGTTCTTTGGTCCACCTTCCCTGTGGCGACCATCTCGGCCTTGTGGCATGTGGTGAGGAGGTTAACCTTCCGCTGGTCATGCCAGTGGATGGAGAGGATGGGGCTACTCTTCTTGTGGAAGATGTCCGTCTTCTTCGTCTTGGTTGGATAGCCTGGCATGCCCTTCCTCTTGGCCTTGACTGTGCCGACAGTTCCAGTCTTGCGGTCATGGAGGTACTTGGTCAGAATAGGCGACGTGTAGTAGTTATCGGTGTAGAGGATGTGGTTCTTATGGAAGTGCCTCTCCATCATCTTCTTTACTACAGCGCTGCCAAAACCAATGTGGGGGTCAGTCTCAATTTCTCCACCCCTGCCGCTGTAGACCACAAAGTCCAGCACATACCCCGTCAAACAGTCGCAGAGGACGAAGAGCTTGATGCCGAAGCGGTGTCTCTTGGACGGGATATACTGTCGGAAGTGCAGCCTACCATGGAACAGGACCAGAGACTCGTCGAGGCACATCTTCTGGAAAGGAATCAGGTAGGTGGTGAACCGATGACGTATCATGTCATACAGCTTCCTGATCTTCCATAGTGTGTTGGTAAGGTGGACATGCATGTTGTTGGTCAGGTGGAGATAGGAGAGGATGTCAAAGTACCTGTCCCTGGACATGTACTTGCCAAATGTTGGAGTCGTTATGAGGTCGCCAGTGATCCAGTAGTCGGCCAGAACGTGCTTCCTTATATGTGTCATCAGCATTGTGAGTGCCAAGAACACAAATAGTTCAGCCACAGTGACGTACAGCTCTCCATGCCACCATCTTGGCACTGGTCTTCCTCCCAAGAAAGTTGGCACAGATAGCATGGTGGTTATTTGTCTCTTCGACGAGGTATTCCATGACTTCATTGTCATAGAAGCCACAGAAAAGTTCACTGAGGTAGCATCTGGGCCACAGGGATATGCTGGTGACACCCCGGAACCCATCTGTACCTCATCAAAGGCAGGATAATCTGGCTCAAAATCAGCCCCATCTGTCCACACAAACAGGTCGGATGCTCGAGCACGTGCAGCTGCAGCAGGCACACGCCCTGGACGCCCTGGCACACGCCCTTGGCCACGCGGACGCCCTGCATGCCCACGCCCACGCCCACGCCCACGCCCAGGGGCATCGGCATCGGCAGGCTGACCACGCCCACGGCCTCGCCCTCGAACTCGTCTTGTCGGGACTTCCTCCTCTTCCACATCCTCTTCGTCGTCCTCCTCCTCCTCAGGCGACGTCAGGTCATCTGGGGCAATGTTGGGGTCATCAGCATCTCCTTCAGGAGACAATTCGGGTGAAGAAGTGACCGGGCGTCGGCGGCGTGGGGCGCGGGAGGCTACGGGAGGTTCAACAATGGGAGCCTCAGCCTCGGGAGTTGGGCTCCTTTTGCGGCGAGCCGAGGGCTTCTCCGCACCAAATAATGCTCTGCGGTGTGTTGAGGGCTGTGGCACACCACTAATACCACTTGTAGAGGTACTTTGGTCATCCTGAGGGAGAGATGAAGCCGAGGGCTGTGGGTGACCCACGCGGCGTCCCGGGTCAAGGCGTCGGGACAAAGGAATGCGGGTGGTTGCTAGACCAGGGTCGGCGTCACTATCACTGTCTTCCGCTTCCCTAGCCTTTTCTGCTGCTGCCCTGCGTGCTTTTTTAGCTGCACTTTTCACCAAAGATTGTTTATAAAAATATTTGCCCACTTTCAAGGGCGTACGGGCAGGCAAAGGGGAAGGTCCTGGGCTAGGGCTAGGGCTAGGCCTAGGCTGACCTAGCAAAGATGGCGAGGGGGTAGGCCTAGGTTCTAGCACACTTGGAAGTTCAATAGCACCTTCCTGAAACATTTCCACATCAGGATCATCACTACTGTCTCCCCCCTCAAATAAATCCACATTGTCGTCGTCTCCAAAACCAACGAAATCGTCATCATCGCTTGCACTTATAAATTGTTCTTTGTCCACCAAGCTTTCGCCACTGCTCACTTCAATGTCAAAAAGTTCTCGCTGTATAGCACTATCACTCAACAAACGTTTCACTTTCTTTCGTTGAGCTTTCTTCTCGGTTGCAACAGGCGTCGAAGTTGCGAGCGGGGTAGCAGTGGGGCGCGCGGGAGGTTGCACAGAATCGGACGCGTCGGAATTCATGATTTCACTATAACTCGCTATGGCGGCCACGTTGCTACTGATAACGGTAGTAGTTGAGGCTTGGTGGCGCTGCGATCGCCCCTGTAAAGTAAATTTTGGCCGCGCCACTTTCAAAGCACTCTTTCAACTACAGGGATTTTAAAAGGACACCCGGGCTGGAAGGGTTAATATTGCCGAAGTAAGTAAGTCTTAACCCTCTCGCATCCTTACGACGCAATCGCGTCATAACGCCACCCCTCCAAGAGTGCTCGTACATAATGCCACCTGTAAGTTAGAAATATTCGCCAAATATAAGTTTATGACTCGATTTTGATTCAATTTGGACTGGTAAGTTAGGCATTAGTAAGTTACAAAAGGATGTATCTAGCAACCCCATAGCGTCCCTCTCTGAGGAGCCTCTGAGGAGCCTTTGTAAAGTCAGTAGTTTCCCGGCCCCCAGACTGTGAGGCAGGGTCCCGGCCCTTTAAATTCTGGGCTCCCTCCCTCTGGCCCACCATGCCTAGCTATAGGCAGGCAATTATGGATTATTTCATCTACCCAGTGAAAGTGTTTAGTGAATAATTCGAACTATATATGTATATAAGATGTTACTTGTGACTTTTGGTGACTGAGGGGAGTGAATCTTGGTTAACCCCTTGAGTATTGATGCAGTTTTGTCTAGGTATCATTGATTACTTTACACTATTTTTTGCTTGAAAGACAAATATATTTATCAATAAATACTGCCTACGAAATAAATACATTATAATCACGAAGATGTCACAGGAATGCTTACAGGAAGCTTACAGGAAGTATGGTAAGTACTCTGGAATTTTAGTTATATTACAGTATATTATATTATATATATATATTATATATATATACTGTATATAACAGCCCCAAGGTCCCGAGTAAGCCCAAGGCCCATAATCGAGTATTTATATTATTATTATATTTTGTATTTTATTTAAATATTTATTTATTTGATTTATTATTGTTTTTATTTATTTTATTTTATTTATTTCATTTTATTTATGTTTATTTTATTTATTTTATATACTGGTATATATATATACCGTATATATTTGTTTTGTTATTCCTGTTCCCCAGGGTGTCTAGCGGATCAGCCCCAAGGTCCCGAACAAGCCCAAGGCCCATAATCGAGTATTTATATTATTTTTATATTTTTTATTTTATTTATTTTATATACCGGTATATATATATTTGTTTTTTGTTTTTTGTATTCCTGCTCCCCAGGGTGTCTAGCGGATCAGCCCCAAGGTCCCGAGCAAGTCCAAGGCCCATAATCGAGTATTTATATTATTATTATATTTTTTATTTTATTTATTTTATTTATATAGGCTATACATATATAATATTTATATATATATATATATATATATATATATATATATATATATATATATATATATATATGTATATATATATATACATATTTTTTTTTTATTCCTGTTCCCCAGGGTGTCTAGCGGATCAGCCCCAACATCCCGAGCAAGCCCAAGGCCCATAATCGAGTATTTATATTATTATTATATTTTTTATTTTATTTATTTTATTTATATATATATATATATATATATACCGTATATAATTATATATACCCGGTATATTTATTATTTTTTCTTTTTTATTCCTGTTCCCCAGGGTGTCTAGCGGATCAGCCCCAAGGTCCCGAGCAAGCCCAATGCCCATAATCGAGCATTTATATTATTATTATATTTTTATTTTATTTATATATTTATTTATTTGATTTATTACTGTTGTTATTTATTTTATTTTATTTATTTCATTGTATTTATATTTTTATTTTATTTATTTTATATATATATATATATATACCACATAAATATATATATATATATATTTATGACACCTTGTATGTATACTGTATATATATTTATATATATATATATATATTGTTACGATCCTACAATGCTGAACCCAAGAGATTAAAATTCAAGCAAGGGCAACTAGCATGCTGTTGCGTTTCAGAAGGCCAAAAGGGTAAATGTCTCAGATAATCACAAATTAATGAAGAAGGATGATATTAAACACTTCTAATTTTCGTATTAATTATAATTACTAATAACTAGGGAAAACGAACAGGTTGATAAGCATGATGATTCAGTTAATCACGGCAAAGAATGGTAATGGGCTAAGCGCCGAGTGAAGGCCTTGAGTAAATGCATTCGTTACAAGGAATGAACACTACACAAAAAGAACATTTGAAGAACAGTTAATCAACACCTAGCACACTGAACAGCAAACTGAATCACACTCAATCACAGACCGATATATGATACCATGTAGTATCACCAGTTAACACGCTAGGAGAACGTGTGCACTCTAGAACACTAATCAGTGTTCGTTACACACCACACAACACCATATGAAACTCAGAGCTCCTCACACAATAATACACCAATGCTGTCTCATCTCCCCTTCAAAGGACAAAATAGTGCACTACCTACTTGTCTTAACGCACAAACCAGCAGACAACACGTCACGCATGTCCAGGGGTGTACCCAGACCAGCGTGAACAGGAGCACTTCTCCCACCTCTGCCTCGTCGGGCTCTCCGCGCTTCTCCCACTTCTGCCTCGTCGGGCTCTCCAACCGCTACTAACTCTCAACTCTTCCCTCCCTATACACATCTCTTCCCAAGCTCTATTTTCGGCAAGAACCTGGTGTCACACTAGTCTATACAGCAGAGTCACACGGAATGTCAGATAAGGGCCTCCTGTCGTGGGAAATGTAGATCTTCCGATGCCTACATGCCCCACGTGTGTAGGTGGGTGAAGGGGTCCCAGGCCTACACACCACGTGCATAGACTCCCACGGGTGGTGCTTGCGACACTGGACACCAGCCGCTATCGGTGTAGATTAAGGTGGGTCACCTGTCTCTCTCCTCCCTCCGTCTCTGCTACCACGCTGCTCCCTTACACCCTCCCCCTTAAAAATAAATTTGTGGCGACAAATTTAAGCATTCATAAACATTTTTTACATGCGGGACAGGTGGTCAGCAATGACATTACATTTCCCTGGAATATGGATGATATTGAGGTGGTACTCCTGCAAGAACAAACTCCACCTTGCAAGAATTATGAACAAAGTTGATATTCTGGCTGTCACCAGACACAGGATGCTATACCTTACGATCATCACCTAGCAACAAGACTGCCCCCGTCCCCAAATCACTTACATCCCCAACCAGTTTGAACTTGGCACGCCCCACATGCTCAATACATTCCTTAAGTCTAGGCAAATGGTAAGTGTCACTCTTGGTGATGTCATTGACTTTCTTAACATCAATGCAAAACCCTGCTGACCCACCTGGCTTATCTATGAGAGTGACAGTGGAGGAGCATTCACTCTGGCGTGGCTCTCTGATGTCTCGTAGCAACTCGTCGTCGACCTCCTGGCGCGTCACCTTGGCTCTCTCGGGGTTGACTCGGCACGGCCGCTGCTTGACAGGCTCCACATCCGCCACGCCCACGTCACATTCCATCCCCATTGTCCGGCTTGAAGCATTCCGGGGGACACTCTCCAACATCTTATCATCCTCTGCTACATCATCAAGAGGATCATTTTTGTGCATAGGCAATTCATTGATTATACCATGCATCGAATCATTTCCTGCAGCCTCCTTCACTTTCGGCTGCTCTATCTCCTTGTGATTAGTACATGGGCCCACACCAGGCAGATACTTTTCACCTGAGACACCATCATCCTTTCTCACACCATCATTTAGCGAGAATAATTCATCTAGCCCTACCTCGTCAGGGCCCTCAAACACACTTTGCACCCTTGCAACATCACTCTTTGCTAGCGAGAACAATTTCCCTAGTCCCCATTCATTAGGGCCATCTAGCGCACCTGGTACACTTGCAACACCACTCTTTTTCTCCATTTCCACATTCATCCCATTATTTCTATGAGACATGGGCCGGGTTACAGCACAATCAGTAGGCCTGAAAACAATGATAGGAGAAACACTCACCTTCTTCCCCGCTAAATCATTTCCCAACAGGAGGTCAATTCCTGGCACTGGCAATTCATCCACTAGTCCAACAGTCACCCTCCCATTTACGAGCTCACTCTTAAACTCAACAGTCACGAGTGGCACAGACAGCTGACCGCCCACACCATGAATGAGGATGCTTTTTTCCCTCATGCACAAACTTCTCCAGCACCTTCGTCCTCATGAGCGTTTGTGCAGCACCTGTATCTCTCAAGATTTTCACATGCTTAACTTCATCATTCTTACGAACAGATCCACACGACACAAAGAAAGCAAGTGCATCAGCTCTCTTTCTCCTCTCCTTCTCATCCTCTTCCTCACTCACACCGACTTTTCCCAGAATGGAGAACGTAGATACAGATTTAAAGTCCCTCATGTACTCAGCTTTACTGACATCTGCCGTAGGCCTCTCCCACGCGCCCTTACGCCTCAGTTTAAGGAAACAATCACGTTCCACGTGACCAGCTTTATCACAGTAGGAGCACGCTACCTCCCTCTTACTTCCGCCACCGGTAAGAGAAGCAGGGGGCTGCCATGACTTTTCATTCCACTTTTGAGGTGAAAATTTCGGCGCCTGGGTGGCAGCATTGACAGGGGTCGGTGACCTTGTTGACTCGTGGTGGTGGTGGTAGCTGCTCCCTCTACTTCCGCCTGCTCTACTGTCTGGATCTACTTTGCGAGTTAAGACATATTCATCAGCGAGTGTGGCAGTTTTTTCGGGATTCAGGGTACCTTTCTCTAGGATATGTGAAGCTACGTCTCTGTGTATTGTTCTACAGAAATCCTCCAAAAGAAAGAGCTCAAAATGTTCTCATAGTTACCCTGAATATCCCGAGAACGCAGCCACCTGTTTAGTTCCTTTTTCTTCTCATACATGAACTCCACATGCGTCAAATGAACAGGTTTATAGTGATTCCTAAACAGCAAACGGTAAGCTTCAGGCACTAATTCGTAGGCACGTAGAATGGTCCCTTTTACAGTCTCATAATCGCCACTTTGAGACACGGTAAGAGCCGTGTAGGCGGCAAGAGCCTTTCCCTTTAACCCACTTTGCAATAAAAGAGCCCATTTATCCCCAGGCCAGTCCATGTTACTCGCGACTTTCTCAAAAGCCAAAAAATACCCAGTTGGATCTGCCTCGTTAAACGTTGGCACCATGCGAACGTGTTTAGTGACATCAAACACCTTGCCGCCCCCTGGCACGTGCCATGTCTCGCCAGTCCCGTTATCACACTCGAGTTTCCTCTCCTCCAGTTTCAGCCTCGCCTGTTCTACTTGAAGTCTCGCCCGTTCTGTCTGTTGTGTTTCCTGTTCTACTTGAAGTCTCGCCTGTTCTGTCTGTTGTTTTTCCTGTTCTGTTAGTTGTGTTCCCTGTTCTACTTGAAGTCTCGCCTGTTCTGTTTGTTGTTTTGCTTGTTCTATTTGAAGTTTGGCTAACTCCAGTTGCATTCTGAGCAACTCTACCGGGTTGTCTGTGTTCTGTACCGATTGCGATTGTTGTGTGTCTGTCACAGTCTGCATCCCATCTGCAACTAACCCCTCCCTGGTGGCGGAAGCTAGCCCCAATCTCTAACACCCATTCCAATAACTCCGCCTTAGTGTCAGAGATTGCGTTATCAATATCCGACTTGTCCGCCACTAGTTTAAGCTCCTGCTTAGACAGACTAGAGACATTTTCATAAGTGGGATCTGAGCGAAGAAACCCATCTACGTCCTCATCGCTCATAAGAAACATCTTGGCCTGGTTTAATTGATCCGATTAGCAAAACAAAGTCGAATTCATGTAACAGAAACGAGAGATGAGTAGCAATACAGTACACCAACAAATCGTCTGAGTGTGATTCCAGTGGAAAAAAATAAAAATAAAATAAAGAAAATAAAGGCACAAAAAGTACAAAGATTTAAAAATGATTGAGATATATATATATATATATATATATATATATATATATACATATATATATATATATATATATATACAGTATATATAGATACCCACACACACATACACATATTTTTGTTACCATTCATTATATTTTGTTTGACACCTTGTATATATATATTGTGACGCACCCCAGTGCTTTGCAACGCAACCTGATTGTACTCCTTGGTACTCGACTGTACCGCCCGTGATCTGGCTACCGTCAGCCGCAATGTATATTGAGTGTGACAACTTATAACTATGTTCTTTGTATCTCTGCAAAGGTCTCGTCATGTGCTAACCAGTGGTGGGTTTTGTTTTAAGCCATGTCGAGACCTTCCATTTAATATGTAGTATCAATAGAGAAGTTGATAGATAAGACAATGGGAGTTCAGAGAGAGAGAGTGAGTTAGGCTTCAGAGCAAGAGGGTAGCAACGCGCCACGCTGCCGGCCGGGTGTGTTGCCAGATTTATGGACTGGTTGGCAGCCCTGCGCTTATAGCTAGGCGCGACAGGGTTGGTAGTCCATTGTTGCCTGCCTACGCTGCCTGGGCTGGGCCCATGTTGTCGTACAGCACACTGCCTGGAGGCTGGCTGCGTGTTCCATGACCAGGTTGCCTAGAACCTTTGAGATTCTAACATCCCTTGCCCTCTCTCCCAACTTCTCACTGTTGCACTCTTTCTCTCTGACGACATTACTCTCATTTCATTCTTCTCTCTATTTAAATGCATAACCTTCCCTTGAGGTCCTAAAGGAGTTTCAGCACTCACCTCTCGTATTACTCTTAGGACAAGCATATATTTACATGTATTAGATTTAAGGGGTTAATGTGAACAGCGATCTTCCTGATGAGGATAGTTGGTGAACGTTCTACATGTTCACGAGTTATATGCCCCGCTCATCATCCCATTTGTGACTAGACTGGTGCCATGTGTAAGAGCCCGACCATGCCCAGGAGTTGTCTGTAGAGGGACGAGGACTTAGCCTTGATTTGCATACCGAGCCAGGAGCGAGTGTAGTACCCGAGACTACAGCTCGCTCGTAGTGCCGGTATAGTAGAGTAACGTAATTTATCTGTCCTTGTGTTCTCTACAGTCTTCTCCTGGGTTCTCGCTTTCGGTGCTGGGACTCGTTGTTCCTGTGACTTGGCCTGCTAGCTAGAACACATGGGGATGATGAGTGGGATATATCTTTATTTTACTATGCATTGCAGCTCTCTTTAAGTATATGTATGTAACCCTTTACAATACACATTACTCACACACAAGACAACACTATTAATACTTTCATGTATCAATTAACTGCACTGTCGTTTTGCTGCTGTGTCCGGAGTTCTGTTGCGTAGGGCGCATACGGACTCGGAGGGGAGACAGAGTGAGATAAGCGAAGTAGCCTATGCGGTAGTAGGCTACCGGCGCAGTACTGTTGCCTGCAACCTTTTAGTTATTCCAAGTATAGATTCATTATTATAATAAGTGACTACTATTTATGTTCCTCCCATGTGTATTATTAGGTATCTACTGGATCATGAACATCTTGTATGCTACATGCTAGTGCATGTTAGTAGGGGACAGTTATTGTAGTGCACGCGCTTTCAAGTAGGCGTGTACATTTGTCATTTAGCATTTCACTGTCATACCTTTAGCCTGCTTCTATTCTACATTATTAGAGGCTTAATATTAACGTAGTTTCTTGAGTATTGCATTTCTTTAGTAATAACGTAACCTATAAATGTCTGAGGGAGTTTAGCCTCATAGCCTACCCCTGTTGTACACTTTCGCCGAGTTAAGGTACCTCGTTACCATAGACGATAACTTTTGTTGTCTGGAGCATATAGTATTTGGGACTGGAATCGAGCGTGACGTTGTCACTTAAGCCATTTCTGTCCTACGATCAAGAATCCCGAATATGTATTGCCGATCCAGCCGTAACAAAATGGCGACCTTGCACAAGATTGAGTAGTATCCTATCACATGTTTTTTGGAGAACTATTCTATGCTACCTAGTAGAGCTGGCTAGAATTTTCTTGCATATTGGAGGAATTTTTATTGTGTCATTATTGTATTGGTGGACTTGCAGATTGTTTCGTTAGGTGTCTAGAGTAGAGTCATTCAAGCATCTTTAACATTTTGTGAGTCGAGACTGCAATTAGTAATAAGCACTTTTTTTTTTTTTATGAACAGCAATTGTATAACCAGCACTATGTCTAATGACTCATCATTTACGGGGGAGGATAACACGGTACAGCCTAGTGACCAGCAAGTACAGCAGATATTTAGGGAGGGGAGTGTTATAAGTGGAGAGAGGGATGCCCGGGCATTTTTGCAGACACCTTTGACCGAACAGCGCCTGCAGGCTATTGATTGTTACGGTCTTCGCTGTTTAGCCACGGTTTTGGGGCGGGACTGTCCCGACAGTTGGCCCAAGAAGAATTTGGTGGCATGTTTGTTGGGTGATGGCGATGGGGCGGTGGGTGGAGTGGGGTCTTGGGGGGTTCCCTCCAAGCCTCCATTCCACTCTACCCCTGAGCTGGGCCCTCAGCCAGCGAGTCTTAGCACGATGCAGCAGGAGGGTTCTCAATGGCAAGCTGGCTTACCCGTAAACACGTCTCGGTGTGGATCCCCCATTTTGTGCTCTCCCCCCCCAGGCCTGTCTCCTGAGATGTTATTTCAGCTAGAACTAGCTAAGCTTAAGTTGCAAGAGAGTCAACAGGCTAGTATAGAACGGATTAAGCTGCAGGAGACTCAGATACAACAGGCTAGTATAGAACGCATAGAGGTTGCTAGAATCCAAGCCAATCAGGATGCAACCAGGTACCAGGCTGAAATGGATGTCGAGAAGTCTAGAGTAGAGACCACGGGGCGTCATCTCGGTGGTGGGCACCGGGTTACAGACTCACTTTCGCATTTAATTAAGTTAGTACCCGCATTTGATGAGACAGCAGTGACTGAGTTTTTTGCTCGTTTCGAAAAGAAGTGTCGTGAGTATGACTGGCCGGAGGTTAAATGGGCAGCATTAGTTTCATCACGTCTAGTGGGTAAGGGGTTTGAAAGCCTACGATGCACTGTCACTGGACGAGAGTGTCGTGTATGGACTGGTGAAGGAGGCTGTGCTCCGGGCCTACGAACTGCAACCCGAAACTTATAGATTGAAGTTCCGTGGCGTGAATAAGAAGAGCGACGTCAGTTTTATGGAGCACGCACGGGACTTAACAGATGCATGTAATAACTGGTTTCGGTCCGAGCACGCAGAGTCGGCTGAGGAAATTAAGCAACTTTTCTATCTGGAACAGTTTTACAAATGTACTGGAACCGATCTAACGCTGAACATTAAGGAAAAATGTCCCAAGACAGTAGAGGAGGCTGCCAAGATGGCAGACCTCAGATTATCATTGATTCGTGGTTGCGGTGCCGCTCAGAGGGCTGAGTCAGGGCAGAAGGGGCGCTATACCCCACCCACCAGAGTTTTCGATAATAACAAATCCTATGACACACATAACCACACTAAAAACATTGCACCTAATAACACCTACAAACACAAGCCTCTCCCGTTTACTAAAGGTCAGGCCCCTTCTTCGCCCGCACAAGGGAAGAAGCCCATTGGGGATGTGAAATGTTACAAATGTCAGAAGCTAGGCCATTATTCACGTGAGTGCCCTAGTAACACTCCCGCTAAGCCGGTGTCATTGGTTTACAGTATCGGTGTGTCTCTGAAGGCTGCAGCAACTGCCCGGGGTAGGTTGTCAGCAGCTGAGGCACACGCGGTAAAGAAGCGTACGGAAGGCTCGACACCTGTCCGGGACACTTTCTGTAGCCATCGGGGACACGGGTTTGTGAGCTGGGGGAGTGAACTACGGAGGGTTGACTTGCTGAGGGATACGGGGGCTTCGCAAACTTTGTTGAGGAACTTCACAGGGAAATCGATAAATGCGGCCAGAGTTGTTGTGGTGCAGGGTATAAATGCTACGAGGTCATACCCACTTGTGAGGTTGGAGTTGAGAGTGGGAGAGGTGTGCAGGGAGCTGGATGTAGGGATCGTTGAGTGTTTGCCAGTTGAGGGCGTCGACCTTCTTCTCGGCAACGACTTTGCGGTGCCCACTTCCGGGACTCCACCCTTAGTCGTTGCCGAGAGGGCGGCCGACGTGGATGGTGAGAATCGGGAATGGGTTGGGAGGTGCCAACAGGATGAGATGGCCTGTGTGGTAACCCGATCTCGCTCTGCGGCTCCTGCACAGCCTAGCACTCAACCTCGGGGACAGTGGAGGAAGGATCAGGAGAAGGTTGCTAAGGGCAGGAAAAGGGACATTGATTCTGCTGCACTTCTCGGTGATTCGGTACTTGGACCTATAATAAACACGGGAGTTGACTCTGGCCCAGATATGGTGTGTAACAAGGCAGAGTTGGGTAAGACTTCGCGTGAGGCAAGAGCTGTAGCGAGAGCCACTAAGGCAGTAGAGCCTACTAGCCGGGGTAATGTCTTATTACAAAACCATCTTGATGCATTGACGCCCGGGGACATTAGTGAGCAGCAGCTGCAAGACGCTAGCCTAGCTCGTTATAGCAATGGTGCCATAGAGTTGGAGGAAGATGGGGATGCGAAGCCGGGAGATTTCTTTAGGCTCAACAGGATATTGTACCGCAGATTTCTAGACCCCAAATCGAAGTTGGAGGGCGGTGCGAGGGTAGTAGACCAGGTGGTTGTTCCAAATAAGTATAGAGAGTCCTTATTGTGTCTGGCGCATGATGTGCCGGTGGCGGGTTATTTGGGGTAACAAAAACATTGGCGGCATTGGGCAGGTTTTTCTGGTGGCCTGGGGTCAAGGCTGATGTCTGTGCATGGGTGGCTGGGTGTGCGACCTGCCAGACAACGGGGAAGCCTAACCAGACAATCCCGAAGGCACCTTTGTTTCCCATACCTGTCACCGGGCCTCCGTTCAGCAAAGTTGTAGTAGATTTGGTTGGCCCTTTCCCGCCTACTAGTAGTGGCAATAAATTCCTGTTGACAATCATGGATGTGGCTACGAGATACCCGGACGCATACCCCATGAGAAACGGCTCGGCAAAGGCAGTTGTTAAAAACTTATTATTGTTCTGTTCCCGTTATGGATTTCCACGTGAGGTGCAGTCAGACCATGGGAGCAATTTTACATCCAAATTGTTCAAGCAAACCCTTCAGTTGCACGGTATATGTTCTGTAGTGTCGTCAGCCTACCATCCCGAGAGTCAGGGAGTCTTGGAGCGGTGGCACTCGACCCTGAAGAGTATGCTACGCTGTTACTGTGCAGAACATGACACTGATTGGGATTTGGGTCTGCCGTATGTTCTGTTCGCTGCACGTGAAGTCCCAGGAGAGAGCCTGGGGTTCAGTCCAAATCAACTAGTCTTTGGCCATAATGTGAGAGGACCTTTAAGTATGGTGAAAGAGATCTGGGAGGGCGAAGAGAAGCCAGGGTCTGTACTTAAATATGTCCTTGAGAGCCGGGAGAGACTTATAGGTTGCATGGCAGCGGCAGGTAATAACTTGGTTAATGCACAGGCGGTCATGAAGCACCAGTATGACGCCAAGGTGAAGCTTCGGGAGTTCTCGGTGGGTCAGGAGGTAATGTTGCTTTTACCTTTGCCTGGACACCCCCTTTCTGCCAAGTTCATTGGGCCGTATGTGGTGGCTAAGAAACTGTCCGACCTTGATTATCTCGTTGCAACACCTGACCGTAGAAAAAAACATCAGTTATGTCATGTGAACCTCATGAAAGAGTATGTGAGACGCCCCTCAGAGCCTCTCACTGTCCCTGTGCTGGCCTGCAGCGGCCAGGGTGGAGAAGGAGGTGGGGACAGTCATGCTGCTGAGGAGGATAGCTGGGACTGTGTCATTTCCGCGGAACAGTGGGCGGGGAATACTGAACAAGAGGCTAGGCAAGCTGTAAGTCACCTGCCTGAGCACCAGGGTGCTGCTGTCCTAGGCCTGTTCAGGTCATACCCCTCTGTTTTCGCCGAACACCCAGGTCTCACTACTCAGGTAACGCACGACGTGGACGTCGGTGATAATGTGCCCTTCAAGTCAGTGCCCTACCGTGTGCCCCCGGTAAAGTTGCCAGCTTTACGGGAGGAGTGAAAGTACATGGTTGAGAGAGGGATGATCACTGAAGGTTATGTGAAGTGGACATCACCCGTCACGTTGCAGCCAAAACCTGACGGCAAGGTGCGGTTCTGCATAGATTTTCGTAGTCTAAATGGCTTGACCACTACCAACCCTTACCCTTTGCCTCGAGTTGACGACAGCGTGGACAAGATAGGGAATGCAAAGTACCTTACTAAAATTGATCTTGTAAAAGGCTACTGGCAAGTACCCCTGTCGGACCGAGCTAAGCAAGTTTGTGGTTTTGTGGTAGATGGCAAGACCTACCAATGCAACGTAATGCCTTATGGGCTTAAGAACGCACCTGCCACGTTTCAGAACCTGATGAACGATATTTGTGACGAAATCCCTAACTGCACGGTCTACCTTGATGACGTAATAGTGTATGATGACGATTTTGAAAATCACCTAAGGCACTTAGAGACCCTGTTTGGGAAGTTGCACGATGCTGGGCTGGTGGTGAACCTGAGGAAGTGCGAGTTTGTAAAGGCTACTGTGCAGTATCTTGGCTTTGTGGTCGGGTTAGGCCGGGTGTGCCCCCCCCTGAGCAAGATACAGGCTATCAATATGTTTCCCAGGCCCACCACTAAGCGCCAGGTCATGCAGTTCCTAGGTATGATAGGCTATTATAGGCGCTTCATCCGGGGATACTCTACTGTCTTAGCACCGTTAACTGATCTACTGTCGAAGTCAGTGAAGTTCTGTTGGGCTGCGGAGTGTCAGAGGGCTTTCGACCTAGTCAAGCACCTGCTGTGTACACATCCGATTTTGAGGGCCCCAGACTTCTCCAGGAGTTTTCAGCTGGCGACTGATGCCAGCGGTGTGGGTGCCGGGGCAGTGTTACTGCAGACTGATTCCGAGGGCTTGGAACACCCAGTGAGCTTCTTTTCTCGCAAGTTTAATTCGGCACAAAGGAATTACTCGACTATAGAGAAGGAGCTTCTGGCTATCACATTTCGAAGTTTATGTTCCAGCCTACGGCCCGGTAGTGACGATTTATACGGACCATCATCCCTTGAAATTCCTAAATCAGTTTCACAATCGGAATATGCGGTTGACCAGGTGGTCCCTAATGCTCCAAGAGTATAATCTCAACATTCAGCATATTGCCGGGAGTGAGAACGTGATAGCAGATTGTCTATCAAGGGTTGATGATCCAAGATAGTCGTGCACGGTGTGTGGGTTGAGCAGGAGTAAAATTAGGCTATCATAACGCCGTCCAAAAAGATTATAAAACAATAAAATAAACGAGAAAAATCTTTCTTTTTTTTTAGTTTTGTAAGTCTTTATTGTTGTAGCATGATGCATGCGATATTGTGTTTTATGTATAATTCACACTTCAGTTGTTGTGCACCTTTTGCAATTAGTGGCAGCTAAGGGTAGCAGGTCGGTTGGTTGCCTGTCAGATTTTGATAATGCTTCTAAGGTCGATTATCTAAAATCTTGGGGGGGCTGTGACGCACCCCAGTGCTTTGCAACGCAACCTGATTGTACTCATTGGTACTCGACTGTACCGCCCGTGATCTGGCTACCGTCAGCCGCAATGTATATTGAGTGTGACAACTTATAACTATGTTCTTTGTATCTCTGCAAAGGTCTCGTCATGTGCTAACCAGTGGTGGGTTTTGTTTTAAGCCATGTCGAGACCTTCCATTTAATATGTAGTATCAATAGAGAAGTTGATAGATAAGACAATGGGAATTCAGAGAGAGAGAGTGAGTTAGGCTTCAGAGCAAGAGGGTAGCAACGCGCCACGCTGCCGGCCGGGTGGTTGCCAGACGTATGGACTGGTTGGCAGCCCTGCACTTATAGCTAGGCGCGACAGGGTTGGTAGTCCATTGTTGCCTGCCTACGCTGCCTGGGCTGGGCCCATGTTGTCGTACAGCACACTGCCTGGAGGCTGGCTGCGTGTTCCATGACCAGGTTGCCTAGAACCTTTGAGATTCTAACATCCCTTGCCCTCTCTCCCAACTTCTCACTGTTGCACTCTTTCTCTCTGACGACATTACTCTCATTTCATTCTTCTCTCTATTTAAATGCATAACCTTCCCTTGAGGTCCTAAAGGAGTTTCAGCACTCACCTCTCGTATTACTCTTAGGACAAGCATATATTTACATGTATTAGATTTAAGGGGTTAATGTGAACAGCGATCTTCCTGATGAGGATAGTTGGTGAACGTTCTACATGTTCACGAGTTATATGCCCCGCTCATCATCCCATTTGTGACTAGACTGGTGCCATGTGTAAGAGCCCGACCATGCCCAGGAGTTGTCAGAGGGACGAGGACTTAGCCTTGATTTGCATACCGAGCCAGGAGCGAGTGTAGTACCCGAGACTACAGCTCGCTCGTAGTGCCGGTATAGTAGAGTAACGTAATTTATCTGTCCTTGTGTTCTCTACAGTCTTCTCCTGGGTTCTCGCTTTCGGTGCTGGGACTCGTTGTTCCTGTGACTTGGCCTGCTAGCTAGAACACATGGGGATGATGAGTGGGATATATCTTTATTTTACTATGCATTGCAGCTCTCTTTAAGTATATGTATGTAACCCTTTACAATACACATTACTCACACACAAGACAACACTATTAATACTTTCATGTATCAATTAACTGCACTGTCGTTTTGCTGCTGTGTCCGGAGTTCTGTTGCGTAGGGCGCATACGAACTCGGAGGGGAGACAGAGTGAGATAAGCGAAGTAGCCTATGCGGTAGTAGGCTACCGGCGCAGTACTGTTGCCTGCAACCTTTTAGTTATTCCAAGTATAGATTCATTATTATAATAAGTGACTACTATTTATGTTCCTCCCATGTGTATTATTAGGTATCTACTGGATCATGAACATCTTGTATGCTACATGCTAGTGCATGTTAGTAGGGGACAGTTATTGTAGTGCACGCGCTTTCAAGTAGGCGTGTACATTTGTCATTTAGCATTTCACTGTCATACCTTTAGCCTGCTTCTATTCTACATTATTAGAGGCTTAATATTAACGTAGTTTCTTGAGTATTGCATTTCTTTAGTAATAACGTAACCTATAAATGTCTGAGGGAGTTTAGCCTCATAGCCTACCCCTGTTGTACACTTTCGCCGAGTTAAGGTACCTCGTTACTGTAGACGATAACTCTGTAGGGCGTTGGTGCTTTTGTTGTCTGGAGCATATAGTATTTGGGACTGGAATCGAGCGTGTCGTTGTCACTTAAGCCATTTCTGTCCTACGATCAAGAATCCCGAATATGTATTGCCGATCCAGCCGTAACAATATATATATATATATATATATAAAAGTGTTGTACATTGTGGCAAAGATATACAACTGTATAAACATTCTCATATATTTACATAACAATAACAATGCATGGAAACAATTGTGCATAGCTCGTGAACCTATTACGCTATATTATTTTGGTTTTCACCATTAGAAAGAGCATAATTTTCCGATGACGGTGATATAAACAGTTATATACGTATCCGAGCAAGTAAACCAACGCCGAGGTGGGGAACAGCTCGGAACCCGGCTAGCATCGGCGGAAAAGAGACTGGTGAAGCGTAAATATTCGCATTTTGGCTCTTCATTTCAAATATTCATAGCGCAAAAAGTATTTGTCGTAGGAACTCCTAGTTTGTTTTATACTCATCAGCATTATTTGCCGTATTCATACAGCTTAAATTTAAGACCACACACTTCGTAACAACGAAATAAATAGAAAATGTTATAAACCATATCAATCAAAATCATATATTTTGTTTTTTCGGTCACTGCTTGAGAACTATTGAAGATAAACAATTTCTGTTTTCAGATTTGGAAAGAGGAGAAAAAATACTATTATTTGAGCAAACAAAATATATGGTCATCACTCACAATTTAGAGATAAGACGGTGTGAAGGCAATTGCATGGGAAATAATTGTATTCCAGACTCATTTACACTTTCATATTTCGATTTATTTACATTTTTTTTGGTTTTATCATGTACTATAAATATTCCTCTTTCCATTGACATAGGATACATCACAATAAACAGCATTCTGGTGGATGAAAATACAGAAAACACAAGGCTTCAAAAACTCGCCCAGCCTGGTATTTCATGGCAAATTTAGAGAAGGTCTTACCATAAGTTAGCTATTTAAGTTACCGAAGCTGGGAGGGTTAACTATTGGGACTACGGCTCGAGTGAAATCTATTTCTAGATGAATCTTTGTGATTATATATAAAACCTAAATCGCCCTAACTGATATCTGTCTTATATCTATCGAGACAAGTAATTTTATTATACGAGTTGAAGCTAGCCATAATACCTCCTTTACGTATTATTCTTGGAGATATATATATAACTAAACTTTGTATTCATCACCAGTGAGTCACACAGAACCTTATCAAGATAACATAGAATTAATAGCCTGATCTACGAGTGAATCCTTCAGAATATTCCAGGCCTTATATCAGAAGAGAATACCTGATAGTTAGAAGTGGGAATCGCCCTCTCTCCAAACCCGCGATAAGTGCTGAAGATTAGAAAAAGTCCAACAACATTAATGCTCACTATTTGCCCATACTATTTTGTGTGAAGTATTTTAATTCTATTCTGCATAAGTGTTAATTAAGAATAAAGCTGTGTTACCAACCATCTTCCGAAATTATATTATGTCCTCTATTGATTCCCTTTGTGTATTTGTATGAAATCCTATAACCCAGTCTTGTAGAACTCACCTGTACCGATAGTTAATCCTTAATAAAATCAGGGCATAACATTGGTGGCTAGCGGTGGTTCTTGATTCGGATAGAAGATTCATTGCATTTCACATTGTCAAACAATAGAAGCATTATTACATTGCGAAAATGGCAACTCGCTCTCACATTCCCATTACTAAATATGATGGGGAGACTTATGAAATCGAAACGTATATGGACATCGTGAAGTCAGTGTTAGATTTGGCATACAATACGGATCGAGAAAAAATCGCCGTACTACTTACGCACCTGGGAAAAGCCGTTTCCCTGGTTGCATCACAGGTAACCCCTGCACTTACTTGGGACCAGTTTAGGCCCATAGTTATTGAGGCGATAAAACCCTCCTTGGGCATCTTCGTCGCCCACGCCCGTATTCAGGACAAAGTATGAAGGTGATTTAGATGCAACAATAGCCACTATCTCACAACAAATAAAATCAGCTTTCCCAACTTTGCCCAGAGTTCAACAAGATCAGCACATTCTTGTGAATTTAGTTTCGGTGTTGCCCTCAGCAGTTCGTGAGTTTGTTGTTGTTGCTGTTCCCTAGACTGCCTGGCCGAACAGCCCCAAGGCCCCGAGCAAGGTCAAGGCCATAACCGAGCGCCCCCACAGAACTGTCCCTGCCTACCACAATAAAAGCCTGGGTGACCGAAGCCACTCCATGGCGGGGAGCTGAGGAGGGTGCAGAAATGCCCGGGAAACCAAAGACCCACCCAGGGCCCTGTGTTCCTCAGCAATTATGAAGAGAAAGTTGAGGGGCAAAGGAAAATGTGACGCTTTGGCTTCCAATCTGCCAACTTCTAGGTTGGCAGATCGAGAGGTCAATCCACGGAAGAGACGCCGTCACTTGAGATCTAGAAAATATATAAGTAAAAGGAACAGTCAGAGTAAGCTATGGGTATGGCAGATATCGCTCAGTTCTCACTCTGATAGACCAGCCCATCACCATTCGTGAGTACTTCACAGTACATGATCCTGTTGGTTTCCAACGTGACCTAATAACCATCAGGCGAATCCTCGCGGTTCACCCCACGAAACCGAACACGATTGCCGCCATCAAGATGTATACCACTCATCCTCAAAACGCTGCAACCCCTAGAGAGACCAACCTCTACCGCCATCAACAACCTGCCACCTCCAAGCCAGCCTATCACTCCGGGAAACACCAGCCTAGCAGACCTCGATTCAACCCGAATCCCCTTCGCAGGATCTACAACAAGAACAAGTCCTACAGCGTCAATAAAAGTAAGAACTCCACCTTAGTGATTATAAATCCTTATGATTTTCCTGCATGTAACCAGAAATGTGCCCTTCATGACATTCGCGATTCCGCCTAATATCGATCAAACCAACCTCGCATTTCAGTAAATGAGGAGGAGTTTGTTGAGGAAGAGAAAGTCGAAGAATTTGAGCATGAAGATATTGCTCACCTCATGAGCACTGATAATGCAGAAGAAGTCCTGGAAGAATCAGAAATTGACCTCCAGGATTTTTAGAAATTCCCCCGCCTACGATGGCTTCGGCGGGGGACGCCATAAATGATCGATCTCCCCCTATTTATCACCTTGCCAAAATTTAAATAATTCCCTTCAGATTATTGATTGACACAGGCGCGTCAAGATCGTGCATATTCAACTCCTATGATAGACATCACCGAAAATTCGGTGCTTTACAATCCACCAAATCCAAACTCATCAGCGCAGGAGACACTCCCTTGCAAATCCAGAGTGAAACAAACCCATTACCCGTGACTACCCCTTCCCCCCATGCCAATTGCTACCATTCATTCATTGTTTTCCACTCCGATTGCCAACATTATGATGGTTATCTCGGACTTGACCTCCTCCACAAACTTCAGGCCCAAGTCGACTGTGGCCAACGGTTGATATCTTTCAAAAAAAAAAAAAAAAAATCAAAGCCCCCCCAGAGTCAGTAAACTCGCCTATGAAGAAGCCCAAATCCCAGTCACAAATAAATTCCCTGAATCACAAACAAATGCCTAAGTCAGCTAGTCCTCCGAAAGATCCAAAACTTACCACAAAAATCCCCTCCCACAAATACCCCCTCCAGAGATCAGAAAGAAAAAACCCTAACAGTCATGTCGCCCACATTGCCCCAAACTCCAAAGTAAAAACTACCAACTCTAGCAATAATCCAAGCCAACCCTCCATAAAACCTAAAGCCTTAACCATTTCTCCCTATACTTCCGGAGGAACGAAAGATACCCTTCCCCCTAAAAATCCCCAGAAAAACCTTTGCCATTGTAATAATCAACAAAAATCCGTGCACCCTTCTCAGATACTTCCCAAATTAAATCTCAAAGAAACTCAAAACCCAGTGTACCCTTCCTTGCCTCTATCCCCTCTGACCCATCCCCTGTGCCACTACCCACAGCGGATAACTTACATGTACCCGAACCATCACAAATGTTTACGTTACCCCATAAAAATCGATTTCCTTTGCCCAACATGTCCCCCCAGCAAACCGAAGTCCCTCCCGGAAAAATGTCTCAGTTACCCAAACTTCTTCATTTTCTATGCATGCCCATGACTCACAGAAAACCGATTTTCCGCACCCACTATTATAAGTCCAGCCATCCTCCAGTCCAAATGTAACATTCCTCCCCACCACCAAAAGTGGGTACCAATTTGGCAAATTCCCCAAAAATTCATGATCTTGACCCCCACTAACACTCCCGCGAGCCAAGACCGATGCATCATCTAACCTGCAATTGAATCCTCCCAGCATAATAACATTTTGATCGCAAATATTTCGGAGGAAGTCCTTACTCTACCAAAAGGCTTAATCATTGGCGACCTCGAAACTTTTGATGACCTTACTATTTCCCCCCTAAATTCCCCAGATAGTTTAATATTACCACACATCCCTGACTCACTATCCTGCGCGAAACAACAGCAAATGTATACGTTACTGCATGAGTTTGGCGACATATTTGCCCGGACTCCCACCGAAATAGGTAAAACCACCATAGAGCAATACGCCATCAACACCACTGGACCCCCCCTGCGCCAACCCTCACGCAGGAAGAACCCCCTCCAACGTCAAGAGGAAGACCAACAGGTGCAAGAGATGTTAGATACCGGAATTGCTACCCCCTCCGTCAGCCCCTGGTCCTCTCCAGTGGTACTGGTGAAGAAGAAGGATGGTTCCACTCGTTTCTGTGTCAACTACCGCAGGTTAAATGACGCAACAATTAAGGACGCTACCCCATTACCCAGGATCGATGACTCCCTCGATTCCCTCCACGGATCCAAATGGTTTACCACTTTGGACCTCCAAGCAGGGTACTGGCAAGTTCCTATTAAACCTGAAGACCAACAAAAAACAGCATTTTCAACTAGCGGAGGACATTTGTGTGAATTCAATGTATTACCATTTGGTTTATGCAACGGTCCTGCCACGTTTTCCCGCCTAATGGAATCTGTGTTGAAAGGTTTAACTTGGGAAACCTGTCTCGCCTACCTGGACGACGTCATTATCTATTCCGGAACATGGCCCGAGCACCTTCGTCAGCTACGACAAGTTTTGCAGAGAATACGAGAGGCAGGGTTAAAGCTCAAACCCTCCAAATGCAAGATAGCTAGAAATACAGTAGGATTTCTAGGACATGTAAAATCCGAGAAAGGCATCCCTCCCGACCCCCAGAAGTTATCCGCCATCCAAAACCAGCAACCCCCCACCACAGTTAAAGGAGTACGATCATTTTTAGGACTAGCCACATATTACAGATGTTTCGTCCCACATTTTGCTGAAATAGCCAGACCTTTACACCAACTCACTCACAAAGACACCGAGTTTTCCTGGACCCCAGAACGTCATGCAGCTTTTGAAACACTTAAAGAAAAACTAGTGCAAGCCCCCACCGTATCCTTCCCCGACTACAAGCAGCCGTTCCGTCTCTACACTGACGTCTCCCTGTACGCCATTGGAGCCGTCCTCACCCAAGTCCAAGAAGGAAAGGAACACGTGATTGCATATGCTAGCTCTACTTTAAATGTGGCTCAACAGAACTATGCCGCCACCAAACGAGAATGTCTCGGAGTCATTTGGGTCCACAACCATTTCCGTTCTTTCGTACTAGGAGCCAAGTTGGACATCATTACCGACCACCAGTCTTTGCAATGGCTCCGGAAATGCGAAACCAGTTCCGCCTTACTAGTACGATGGAGAGAAACACTAGAGGAATATGACTTCGTCATCCATTACCGGCCAGGAAACTACACACTAACGCCGATGCACTCTCACGTCTACCTGTACCAGAATACCTCCCTACCGACCTAGCAGCTCTCCAGCAAACTGATTTCATTAATACTTCCATTAACAAGAATTCGCCCAACCCCTCACTTACCCTCCTACAGTCATGGGAAAGAAGACTCAGACCGAAATGGATTCCCAAACATATATTCTCTGCACTAACACGTTGGGGAGACCAACTCACCACAGAATCCGGACACATCGTCATCGAACCGGCAGTAGCCCAGGAATATATGATTGCAATCCACGAGGGAAATGGCATACATTTAGGTCAAAGAAAGATGTTGAAGATCTTCCAAGACCAATACTGGACTCCAAACCCTTCCGGCATCGCCAAACAGGTAACCGAAGCTTGCAAACCTTGCGCGTTAGGGAAAGATAGATGCCGCACAGCAGGGCCAGCTGTCACCATTTCCGCCCAGGAACCATTTCAAATCCTCTCACTTGATGTAATGGGACCCTTCCCAGTCAGCGCCGGCAAACGATATATAGTCACGTTTGTCGACGTATATTCAACATTTCTCATAGCCTGCCCCTCCAAAGATCATAGCGCCACTACAGTTGCTACTTTACTCGCCACAGAAATATTCCCCATCTTCGGATTACCAATTGCACTATTATCCGACAATGCCCCAGAAGTTAGGGAAGAATTTTCCAAACAATGCGGAATAAAAATCAAACACTCCTCCCCCTACTGGCCTCAAGGAAATGCGGTGTGCGAACGCAGCCATCGGACCATCAATAACCAATTACGCACAAGAATGATAGCTCTGAACACCTCTGACTGGCCATCCCAATTGAAAATGATTCAATGGGGGAAGAATACCTGCCCGAAAGAAGATGGTATTTCTCCTCACGAAAGAGTGTACGGAGTAGCTCCCCTCTTACTTTCGTTTCATCATAAAGCCACACCCTCCACCACTCAGTTCCAGATTGACCCCTTGCAACAATTAAAGAACACCCTTCACACCGCCCAAACGTGCCAAGACACCAAACATGACTCCACCCCTGATAAAAACCCATTTGCCATCCACGATACCGTTATGGTAGCCAAATTGCCAGTAATAAACAAATTAGGTCCCAGATATGTAGGTCCCTATACCGTCATCCAGATCCCAAACCCCTACCAAACATCAATAAACTATCATGGTGAAACACGAACATACAGAAATAATTTTGTACGTATCTACAAACCGCTAACAAACACAGATACACTTCCGCCTTCACCCGCCGACCCACTAGTAACCCCACTGTGTCCCCTACCAACTCCCATGATCAACCCGAGTCAAAGTCACCACAGTGACCAAACAAAAAAACCCAACATTCCAAAAATGACACCCCCCCTACCCTCTCCCCCCCCCCCCCCACCAACACTTTTTGCCAACACACACCAAGAACGCCCCAACCTTCCACATTATCACCCGGAGCAACACCCACCCCCCCAACCCTACCAGCCTCGACAACGTCATAAACCACCCCAGTAAAAACCTCAAGCAAACCTCTCCACCGCCCCCAACCTTCAGGTCGATATATGTTGCGACCAAAAGTTTCTGCTAGACTCAAATTAACCAACACACGCAAAACAAAACGCCTACAAACAAACACATCAACCCACAAATGTCATCCCCTCCCAATGCTTCCCCCCTAATCCGTAAATGCCCCCTGTAGTGGAGCAGATAAATGCAAAAATACCCCAAAATAGTTCACTTAATCATGCAAGCATAAAATTTGGCACAGACATTCTCAAAGGACCACTCTTTCATAAAAGGGCGTTAGCCACGCAAAAAATCCAAGATGGCTGCCTCTTTTTCCAAGATGGCTGCCATTCATTGGCCAATTGCATCATCTTCGAGAATATGGGTGTTACTGATGCATTTATCATGGTTTATAATCCCATTCAATCACCAATTTGTTCTTTATTAAAGTTATTTTTTGTCACGCTTTCAATTCCAAGTACTAAAACAAAGAGATGGTGTCCAATATGGCGGCCAAACGTAGCATTAATCTTATCTCAGCATCTGTCACTGGCCACAATGAATGCCTTTTTTTATCTACAGAGAGTTTTTGGGGTCATAGATTCTAATTGATCTAAAACTTTTCTCAAAGGATGTAAACATTATTTACAAGGTGTTGGTATACTAATAGAGTGAATGTCAGTGCACAACCAGGGCACACTGGTGACTTCACTGCTGTGTAACTCAGCATGGGGTTCAGTGTCAGCTGATCTAGCTTTACTAATGCTGCACCTAGCTTTACTAACTCTATTGTAGTAGACTAGTATTAGGTGTAGTGCAATTTAGATTAGTGTCCCAAATGCTGTCTAATAGCCCCATATCAATTAGCTAGTATAAAATAGTTAGTAGATAAAGTTAGACAGCCGCGCCTGAATTGACAGGGTGTGCCAGCGCGGGAGAGCCGAGCCAAGGGTAAGGGGGCTATACATGACTTGTTCATGGACTTACCCGGATGGTGTACAGATCACACAGGACTTAAATGGCACTGGATGAATGATCGGGCTAGGTGTAGGGCAACCGAACCTAGTTGTATCCAATACATGAATGTGCGCTATTACCTATTTTCATTAAGGTGGTAAAAGGATAAACCCTCGGCCTTAATTACATGTCAACAATGGCAAGTGAAAACCCAGTCATAACTAAGAGGCAGACTGACTGGAGAAAATGCTGCCTATGTCAAAAAGAAAAGAAAAATGAAAATCTGACTTCGCCTCCTACTCATCATGATCCAGAACATGATGGCTACACCATGATTGCCACAAATGTGCCTCTGTTTCACGAGATGTCTGAAATGCCACTTACCTTTGACCCAGAAAGGCTGGATGAAGGTGGCGGCATAGAGGCAACATTGAGAAGGAATATGGCAAAATACCACACAAGTTGTAGACTCATGTTTAACAACACAAAGCTGGAACGTGCTAGGAAACGGCATTCTGATGTTCAAAGCGAGTCAGATGAAAGGCAAGCTAAACACCGTCGGACAAGTCATGTTAGTGAAGCTTGCGTATTGTGTGATAGCATAGCTCCTACATCAGATCTGCGACAGGTCATGACTATGAATCTGAACAACAGACTGCATGAGTGTGCTACAACACTCAATGATGGTAAACTTTTAGCTAAACTGAGTGGTGCAGATGCCATTGCGCAGGAGCTAAAGTATCATCGCAAATGTCTCACTGCCCTCTACAATAGGGAAACTACTCACCTCAAAAAGTGTAGAGAAAAGCTCCTGTCAGAGTGAAGCTGAACCAGATGTCTATCCACTAGTACTTTCAGAACTGGTGAACTACATGGTAGAAACCAGTCTTAGTTCAGAGGGTCCTGCCATCTTCCCTCTTGCAGATATATCCCAGCTGTACACACAACGTTTGGAGCAGCTAGGAATTGATTCACCAAGTGTGAACAAAACAAGGCTAAAAGAGAAGTTGTTAATGGAAATTCCTGAGCTAGAAGCTCATAAAAAGGGAAGAAGTGTTCTTTTAGCACTACAAAAAGATGTTGTTCTAGCCCTATCTCAGGCATCTGAATACTCAGATGCTCTTGCTTTGGCCAGAGCTGCAACGATATTGAGGAAACACATTCTGGACCACCAGTCCAAATTCGATGGCACATTTCGCGAAGGATGCATCAAAGATGCCATACCTGCAAGTCTTCTCCAGTTCGTTGGTATGGTGGAACATGGGGAAGACATTTAGTCTCAGCTTGGGTTTGGCTCATCGAAGTCAGACCAGGCTATTGCTCAGCTCCTTCAGTACAACTGCTTCTCAAAATAGAAAGAACAGGCAACTACCCATCGACATTCTAAGGATAGGGAAACTCCCTTTCCAGTGTACATGGGTATGGTTCTCTATGCCAAAACCAGGAAGAGAAACCTCGTAGAAATACTTCATGATCATGGCATGAGCATTTCGTATGACAGGGTGCTGGAGATATCAGCCCAACTTGGAGATGCCACAGTTAGCAAGTATGTGGAGGAGGGTGTGGTCTGTCCACCTGTTCTGAGAAAGGGTTTGTTCACCACTGCGGTCATGGACAACATTGACCACAACCCTTCTGCAACCACTGCTACTACCTCTTGAAGTAGTTACAACTTACAAAGTAATTATTAGTAATTCTTAGTGTAGACGGTGGCCATCTTGAAAAAATGGTAGCCATCTTGGATTTTTGCGTGGCTAACGCCCTTTTTTGAAAGAGTGGACTCTAATGAACATTTGTGCCAAATGTCATGCTTGCATGATTAAGTGAACTATTTTTGCACTTATCTGCTCCACTACTGCCCAGACCATTATTCCCCTCCTCACCTCCCTCCTCCAACCCCTCTAACCCCCCCCCCCCCCTCCCAACGTAAATCTCAACCCTCCCCAGGTTCTACCTCACCTCCCAACTCTACCCCCAGGCCCAGTTATACCTAAAAAAAATCCACCTCTCCCCTATCCTCTGACCTCGACCAAAACCCCCCAAAATCGATCACGATTATGCCAAAATTCCACAACAACGAGATCCAACTATAAAAGAGGGGGCGCTCGGTTATGGCCTTGGCCTTGCTCGGGGCCTTGGGGCTGTTCGGCCAGGCAGCTTGGGGAACAACAACAACAACAACAACAACTATAAAAGAAAAACCCAGCTCAACCCTCAATGAACCAACCACTAGCTCCTCAACCATGGCCACCAACCTAACACCATTCCCTTTGCCTACCCGACTTGCACCCCCTTCACTATCCCCATTTCCATCCACTCTACCCCCCCCCCCACCACAAAAAGATAACTCGCAACCATCCGCGTCTCCAACACTAAACATACCCCCCACCAGTCAAACAGCCCCTCCCCTACCCCCACCCCTAACCCAAAACCCCCACACTACAAAACCTCATCAAGTGAATCTAGCCCTGAACCACCAATCAGCAGAAATATTCGGACAAAATCCGGACGGTTAGTAACAAGACCTGTGCGATTCTCCCCAATTTTAACCATCATAGAAGAAAACAGTCTAGAACCCCAAACAGCCCACCCCATACTCACTACCAGAACAAACACCCTCAGAATAGCAGACATACACACCCCAAAATTCCCCCCAGTACTAAAAGCGACGCCCAACCCAGGTGGCCCTAATCCTGGTACACCTACATCCGCAGGACGGTATGACCTGCCGGCCGACACAGCACAGAAGATTACTTGCTATCCAGCTCCCACCAAGTTCACAACCACCTTCTGCCGTGAGCCAGTTTCCAAGCCGATCGTCATGTCCTCTACACCATTTATCCGGAGAATAAAAATCTCCACAGATTCCGGACAGCAGGTGCGGATACGATACACCCATGAAGCACTAACGGCGGCCATCATAAACTCCACAACATCATCCCTCCAAGTCAATATCGACCCCACAGAATGCCGGATCAACGCTCCATCGATTGGTGGACCTTCCTCCACACCCTGCCCATGTCACACTACCAAGGAGCCTCTCTCTCCTTCACCCTTGAGGCTCGGGGACCAGCCTACCATGAAGGGGAGGGAAGTAAAATACCCCGAAAACAACACACCCCTACATTCAAGACACCAACACCCAGAGAAAACCCAACCACCACAGACGAAGGAAAAGTACCAGCGGCGAAAGGACCAAAGGACAAGAAGAAGAGAAAGAGGGAGGAGACAAGACACACCAGCACCAGCAAGACAGCCGCGCCTGTCACCGGGTCAAGGCCAAGGCCTCATACCTCAAAAAGTCCCACCAACCAGGCAGGGAACATAAAGCAGAAGACCCATCGTCCAAAAGTCCTATTCTCTCAACCTGTTTAAATAAACAATTAAACATATACCAATAACCTACACCAAATAACTACACCCCATGTAAACCTAAACCATGCAATTATAACCTGTCTCAAATGTAAGATACATAACCCAAATCCTATTCTCTCAACCTTTAAATAAACATGTACCAATAAACTACACCAAATAACTATACCCCATGTAAACAAAAACCTTACCATTATAACCTGTCTCAAATGTATACGATACCTAACCTAAATAAAACCTATGCAACCATAACCGTATTGAGGATGTAAAATAAACACCAAAAAGAACAAGAAACAAATACAGAGTCTTAAACCAACTAAGTAAATTACGAGACTTTACAATAACCACATCCCCCAGAGATGAGGAATAACTCCACCATACACGTTATTATCTGATCGATCGATCAAACTATCACCATACACCCATATACACACCTTCCTTGTTGATCACCCTGTATCGCCCTTTCCCATAAAAATCAGACAAGCCACACGCCTGCCCGTTTCACAAATAGGGAAACCTCACCCCTATACCTCTGTTTTAAGGTTAAGTTCTGTATGTACAGTATGTGAGAAGTAAGAACCATGCTTTACAATGTTTGTTACTCCCTTTATTATCATTATGTATGTATAACTTTTTCCCTATGCCATGATGTAATTATATTCTAAGTATATAGGTATGCAGCCTAAAGCGAGTAATAAAAACCCCCAAGACCTATATATATATATCTTAAGACTCTCGCTATCGCCATTTCTACACCTATACCCACACCCATGTACATGTCTTCCTTTTTGATCACCCTGTATCGCCCTTTCCCAAAAAAATCAGACCAGACACGTACTTGTGGCCGGCTCCCGGTAGCCTCGCTCGAGGCTCCCTCAGTTCAACCCAAGACTTCCTTATTTCCTTAAATATGCTTATTATAAATGATTGATCAAGGCCCCCTCCGACCAGTATATTTCCTGGCCATATTCTGTTGTCCCTCACATACTATCCACTAGAAATAACAACCCCTCTACCCTCTAACACCGACCCACGAATGACAGGCCGTGCGAGGCTAGGACAACAACCTCTTGACCCCCTAAAAACCCTGCTACCCCCTTGACCTTGACACTGAAGGAAATCAACCCCCACCACCAACCACAGTCAACCTCAGCAATATTAAGTATAAAACCCTATCAACCTCAGCCAAGAGTACCCAGAGATCAAAAGTAGAATCCTTGAACAGACCAAATTAACCTAGGAAACTAGGTGCGGCCCCCACCATACCCCAAGGGACCCATAAGGCCCCAAGCACGCCAGCCACGCGTAGTAATGCCTTTGACCCACCGGCGACCCACCACCATTCTTGCCAAACACCAGGTGAGTTATGATCTGATTATGAACCAACCCCTATTCTTATTCAAGTCTGCTATCCTTCCTGACCATTAGCAATACCCAAAAACTATACCTAAACTCATTTCTGTACTCGTAATAGCTTGCCAGCTAAAGGAGAGAAATAAAACTTGTTTTTACTGCTGACAATACCACCCAGCATTGGCCTGTATCGCGCCACACAAAGTAGCTTCCCCCTTGACCATATATCACTCTCCAAGACGATGCTACTAAAGCCCCGTCCACACGGTCGAGCACTGCCCGTCGGGCACAAGGGAAATGTTCGATATGGGCCAAATTCAGCGGGCAAACCAGGGATATGCCCGTGCACGTAGTTGAGCGAAATCAGTGAAATCACCAGACACTGCCCGTCAGTTTGCCGGCGGGAACGGGGATAAAGGGGGCCTGTGGAAGGAGGGAAATACTGTGTAGCTTGATCTTTAACCCATTCAATATCGGTGACATCCATTTTATTATATTCTGGCAATTATAAAAAATCTTTACTCAGCATAGGAAGAACGTCTACCCATCAAAAGGGTAGAGACGATCTCAAACCCTTTAGCTACCATATATCTTTTTAAGCTTAATGCAACCGTCTAAATGTACTAAAAAAATACAAAAAATACTTCGCCAGTACAGAAGGGGTTAATCAATATATATATTTTATCCTATTATGAGGTTATCTATCAGGAACAAATCTGGTGGAAGGTAACCAGGATGTAATGTGTGCAATCACTTATTAAATGTCACTGATGGTATGAATTAAAATAATGTTAGCTTCAGAATAATGTATGGGGAGCGTCCCCATTGATATTGATAAGTTATTACTAACGTTAGTAATATATATTAAGATTATTTTTATAAGTATGATGAAATATTATTTATCTTCAAACTCCCCTCCCCCTTCCCCACATCTTCCGAGCCCCAATATCGGTTCCCCCTCCTTTTCAACATCATAGTTAACATTGTGCCATGTTTGGCCACAATTATGCACGTTTTGTACACAATACATTCTCGAGTCTATGAATTTTGGGGGTCACGGTGAGGCAGCAGAGGCAACAGGACTTTTACTGCCGACTGTACCGTACCACTGTGACAATAAAGGGGAGACAGCATATTATTATGTAATATGGACATTCGTGTAGGTTTCCTTCTTGCCGGTCTTCTCATTCTTGTATAATAGCTTCCTGTCGATATATATCCATAATTGCATTATATAATTAATTTTATGTAAACTTAGGTTGGGTCGTCTCAATACAAATCTCCCCTGCAAGTACTCTTGTTTGAGTACTTCGTATATTGTTCGACACGTTTCAGGAATTATGCAAGACAAATTATGCTTGGATAATCTTGTAGTATACTGCAAATAAGTGTAGCTGCATACATTTGAAACAAACATGAGGTGTTGCCTTCAATCGAGCTTCTGCCGATATTCACTCCCTCCTATTGGTATCTGCTTGGATATATAGGTTATATAACTGTCCTGTGATTATTGTTGATGGGGACCATGGTGATCGTACCGGACCCACTGACCCAGCCCTGCCAAGCACCTACTATGACCACTGGCAGACTTTGACTGGCCAATCACTGCCCGGCTGCCGTGTGGACAACAACACAAGCGTGTTCAACAGACTTTGCCCGGTGAGGGGGCACAGCCCGCCGGACACTGCTTGATCGTGTGGACGGGGCTTTACTCTTGTTAGAACTAAATGTCTAAAGAAGAACACCTATCATAAAGCCCCATATGTTGAAAGTAATAAGACCCCTTTGATACCCCCCCTAAGTTCAGCAGAACAAATAAACCTCTTCCTAACTTTGACATCAAGTAATACCCCAGTTCACCCCCCCGGCATCTTGACCAACCCTATAAATGCTTCCGCCAGGACCAAACTCAGGCAGTTAATAATTAGCTTTCAATCATCGGCCTCCCGCTCTGTAGAAAGTCTAGTTATACTCCTCACCTCAAGAATAGTTACTGATAAACGGCATCCCGTAGTCTTTAATCTATCTGTGAGCTATAGCTAAACCTTTTGTGAATTCAGTATTACTTACGGCATCCTGTTGGGTAATATTGGAAACATAGATAACCTAGTTATATAAACATTAACTGTATTACAAACTAATAGTGGTATGTCCTCTGCTACTTTAGTTTATAACCAGTTATAGAGTGCGCAGTAGCTCCATGTGTAACCCATTAATTCTGGCATCCCAGAATCCAATAGTTACCCATACGAGTACGTTTTCTATCATAGTTAACACCTTGGTCGTAGCAGGCTTCTCTTCCGACCAGTAACTTAACTAAATAGATTATACCAAACACTTGACTCACATAGATCTAGGACAGAAAGATCTTTTGTGTTAGAAGGGATTATGCGACAAACTCTTAATTGAACACTCTGCATATATGATTCCTAGGTACCAATTGTCTGCGGCCTCCCGTACAGGATTGGTAACTGAAAGGTTTTAAAACCGCCCGAGTTCCTTGACCTCTTTCAAAGGTTAGCGACTGTCAAGAAAGTTACTTCACTAGACTATCTTGCGTTTGTGCGATGTCTTGTTAATCCGGCCTCTGCCTGAAACATTACATTTAAAACCCCCATTCAAGAGTAACATATCGGAACTTCATCACCGGTTAATTAAAGGTCAGAATAGTCAAGTATTTGCTTACAGCTACAGGCTCAGAATACTTGCGTTAATTCGATATGGTGACCAACTGTATTCTACATAGTTACGGAACCATATTTAAGATCCCACACCCATTAGCCCATTTGTAACCTTCTTCACACTGCCGGACACATTGGACGGCCCCAGGAGCAGCACCTGTTAACCCCTAACGTCGTGCCTCAAGATAACCAGAAGATACCTCAACAGTGCTTAAATTCTTAAATTAGTATCAGTGCCTCGATACTATATATTCTATTATCAAGTGTTTTCCCTGTGCCTTATAATCCGTGCTATTCTATAATTACAGTGATTGCTATGCTAACGTGTCATTAAAGTATATCAGTGAAGTTAATACTAGGTGACCCTACTCACATAATAATTGTTATGGCACAAAAGGAACATTTATTTAATATTAGTATTAATTCTTATATAACCACTTACAGTATTTAGAATAATACAGTACTGTACTATCTCAATCATTATATTCTAGGTTATATAGAAATTATCTTTATTTACTCTAATATATCTAAGTGCTTTTATACTTTTATAGGAATTTCCACAATCGTTTATATGAATTATGAACTTTGATTGGGAATATATACATCTAACTTACGGTGCCAGCCAGCTCAGACCTATGTGTGTTGTGGAGTTTAAGCGATGATGCCAAATGTCGGGAGTTTAAGGAATGGCAGACTAACATTCTACTGCCTTTGATACTGGGTTTTTGGGGATTTTAAGGACTGCCATGATCTGTGAGTATAAGTTTCAGCAGCTTAAGAGTTACATCTATTGTATTGTTAATGATTTAGCCATTAAAGCAAAGTTATGAGATTGTAAGCAGTGTTTTTTGTTGCAGTCATACGAGATTGAGGTTGAGGAGAGAATTTGCTTGGTCAGCAATATTATCGTCTGGGCTGGCTGCGCGATGTGGCTGTAATGCTAGGACAAGTTAACACCAATAAAGCAACCTCTGTAACGGAACCAGGCCTGTTTTTGTATCCCCCAAGATTCCTATGCTGTCGAACACCTGCACAGTGACCCCAGATTGGCACCCACATCAAAGTATGAAAATCAGGTCATGATTGATTTTGATCAACACAGGTATGTGTCATCAATACTTCTAGAAGCTTCCACAAGACGCCATTACAACATCGTGATTTATTCCTGACGGAATGAACAATGAACTTTCTTTGATATTAGTGAATCTAGCCTAGCCTATTGATAATGATAAATCTTAGTTAGCCTAGGCCAAAAAAAATAAAAATATATAGTTTGAAAACTAAATAAGAAAGATTTATGAATTAAATAAGCCTAGAAAAGAACAAATAGGCTATATAACAACAAATTGACTTGGCCTAGCATGAATGTGAAGCTGCTTGTAAAATAGGCCTAGGATTCTGAGTTTAATATAAACTTTGTGTTTGAATATTAATTTGTGCCAAATTAGCATAGGCTAGATTTTATTTGTAGCCATGAACATTAGGACCAGTATTCTTTAGGCTAACTAACACACGCAGTACTGTATAGTAATTTACCATCTTTGAAGTACTGGTAGCCTAGGTAAAAGCACAGTACCAGTAGATAATTACAGTACCAGTAATTTATAACTTACCTTTCTGTTTATTTTTATTTAACTCATCTTGCAAACATGTCGCATGAGCAGGACCAGCGTGACTTGGACGGAGTTGTAGCAGAACAGGTGAGTAGTTTAAAGAAGTCAAGAGCGGATTTGCTTGCTGCTCTGACTTCAAAGGAAAAGGTTCTTTCCGCTTTAATACAATCCGATGATGCATGCCGTAATAAAGTTAAGGATCAAATCCATGTCATTGAAGAAGCCTTTTCAAAATTTGAAGAACTGTCATTTCGGCTTTCAGAAATATTCTATAATGAAGATTTGTTTGATGATGTAGATGAGGCTAAACAGTATTACGAGACTGTAAAGAATAAGATGCAAGCTCATTTAGACACAGCTGGAGAATGGCTGATAGGGCAGTCAAAGTCCGCAGCTGACAGTTTTGATAACAATAGTCTAGGGGGAAAGTCATCAGCGTCTGAAGCATCGTCAGTACTCAGAAGAGCAGCAGCGGCTAGGCGGGCTGCACTTGAAGCAAAAGCTGAAGCAAGAAAACAAGCGCAAGAGAAGATTCTTCAACTGGAACATCAGAGGAAAGCAGCGGAGTTAGGAGCCCAGCAGATCCATTTGGACGTTGAATTAGCTTCAGCAAGAGCCGAAGAGGAAGAACTGATTCACTTAGAAAAGGAGGAGGCTGAAGAATCGTCACCAGTACATCAGAGACAGCCCACACCATGGCCCACAACATCACTAATAAACAAGAGAATATCTACGGAATACCCTTCTCCATTGTTTTGTTGCAAGCAGAGCACACAAGAACCAACAAGATTAAATCCACATGCAAAAGAGTGGCACGGAGGACCTGATCAGAACATTTATCGATACCCAGGTACCGGTAACTATAAAAGACCACCAGTAAGGCCAGTAAGTCAGGACCTTGATTATAACACAGTTGTTGTTGTTGTTGTTCCCTAAGCTGCCTGGCCGAACAGCCCCGAGTCCTTAAGGAAGGCCATGGCCACGGTCGGGCCCTCCCACAGAGCTCTCAAAGAGTGTAAATTGTGTTGTTGGCGTAAGTGGTTGTGTGAAATGCAGTCTTCTATGATGTGTTTAATGGTATGGGGTGCTGTGTTACAACCCGGGCAGGTGTCGACGACGGAGTCATCCAGTCTCTTCTGATAGCTCAGAAAAGCTGGATGGTGTCCGCATCTCAGCCTGGCCAGGTGGACTCTGTCCTCGCGAGGAAGGGAGGATTCAGAAGGATGGATTTCGGGAGGTCGTGCTTGCAGCTGCGTGTTGTCTATGAGTGAGTGGATGGAACGGCGAGTGATATGAGTATGGATGTGCTTCCGGAAGTTGGTTTGGGGTGGGCAGGGAGGGAGAGAGGACAGTATTTGTGTGTGATAGTGTGTGCTGGGTGTTGTTTTGATATTTCTTGGTGTCTGTGGGTGTGTTGCCATGTAGTGTAGTGGGTGGTGTTGATTCGTGGAGGCTGCTGCCAGGAATTGTGTGCCTCTCATGTCTAGATGATCTTTGACTTTGAGGCTTTGGTTTCTTGATGTAGGTGATCTGTGGGTGTCGTAGCTGTGCATCCTGTGATGATTTTCAGGGCTTTATTTTGAATAGTCTGTAAGGTCTTATGATGTGTTTCAGCTAGGTTAGAAGCCCAGGCCGGGCTTGTGTATTCCATAACTGATCTTATGTATTGTTTGTAGACTGTGGTGGTGGTTTCTTTGTTGTGTCCAAATTTCGTGTGGGCAAGTGATCTGAGGGCGTTAAGTCTGGGTGTCAGTTTCTTTTTCGTGTTTGTGGTGTGCTGTTTGAATGTCATTTGGGTGTCTTATGTTACTCCTAGGATTTTGGGTGTGTGTGTGTGTGTTTTAGGGGTGTGTTGTTTATGTTGAGTCCCGGGACGTAATCGTGCTTTCCTGTCCAGCTTGTGAGGAGGGTTGCAGTGGATTTAGCTGGGGCTAAATTGAGTCTGTCTGTAGTGCACCATTCATGTAATGTGTCGAGATAGTCCTAAAGGAGTCTTGTTGCCGTATCTGGGTTTTGGTGCGTGCTTGTGAGTGTTATGTCGTCTGCGTAGGAGGCTATGGTTATTTGGGGTGAATTTGGTGTATTTATATCATGCATGTACAGATTGAAGAGTGCGGGCGACAGGACGGATCCTTGCGGGACTCCGTTTGGGAAATTTCTAATGCTAGATGACTGACCGGCAAAAGATACGTGTGCACATCTGCATGCTAAGAAGTTGGCCAGCCATCTTTTTGTGTTGTTGTGCATGTTTGTGTTGTAGATTTTGTTTGTTAGGTTGTGGCGGGGGATGGCATCGAAGGCTTTACTAATGTCGAGTGTGGCAAGTACTGATCTGTGTGGTGGTTTAGCTGAGTTGATGCCGTCAAAAGCTCTTTGTATAAGGTCTGTAAGAAGAGTGTTTGTGGAGTGCAATGGCCTGAAGCCGTGTTGTGTTGGAGAAAGGGGTAAGTCAGGTGTCATCAGTTGTAGTACAAGGCACTGTATGACTTTGGAGGGGGTGTAAAGGAGTGTGATAGGGCGGTGTGAGGAGGGTAGCGTGGGGTCTTTGTTAGGTTTGGGGAATGTGATGATGATACCATGCTTCCAGATGTCTGGTATTGTGTTGTGTGAGTAGCTGTAGTTTGATATGTTAGTGAGTGCTTGTATGCCTTGTGGTCCCATGTGTCTGAGGTGAATGTTGCTTATGTTGTCTAGGCCACAGGCAGGTGAGTGCTTGAGATTGTTGATGATATGCTTTGTCTGGTTGTTGGTGAAAGGTGTATAGTCAGGATCTGTGGGGAATTGTCTTTTTCGTCGGATGACACGTCGGTCGTCTTTGTGGGGTTTTAGGTGACTGACATGAGAGAAGTGATTGATGAGAGTGTTTGCTTGTTGTTTACGTGAAGGAGTAGAGTCTGTTGTTGTGATTGCAGCATGTGATTGTGTTGTGTTGCTGTTGGAAAGTGTGATGCTGTTTAGTGTTTTGTAGAGTTTTTTGGAGTTTGTTTTGTGATCGAGTGTTTTTAGGAAGTTATTCCAATTTAGTGTTTGTTGTTCTTGTATTTTGTGGTTAATCTGGATGTTGAGTGCTTGAATTTGTTGATTGATGTCTTGTGTGTGGGGTGCTGGGAGTGTTTCAGTGTGTCGCGTTGTATGATGAGGTTTTGAATTTCTGGTGAGAAGTTGGGGTTGTGTTTTTTTATGTTACCTCTTGGAATGTGTTTCTTGTCGGCGTTTTGGATAGTCGTGTTGAATGTGTGTACAGCATTGTTGATGTTAGTGATGGGTGTACTGTTTAAGGTTTCAAAGTGTTGTTCTGTCTCATTTGTGAAAGCTTCCCAGTTAGCTCTTTTATAGTTAGTGTAAGTGTGTCTGTGGCTAGCTGGGGTGAGTCTTGTTTTGGTGGTGATAATGATCGGGAGGTGGTCTGAGCCCAAGGTTCTGACCACCTTCCAGGATGTTGTGGGGGCGAGTTCAGGGGAACAAAAGGTGATATCAGGATATGATGGGGTGTAGAGGGCTTGGTGGGGAGTATGGTTATGCTGATGAATGTTATTGAGGATATATAGGTTGTCTGTTTGGTGTTGTAAGACCAGCCCTCTGTCTGTGTCGGGGTTGTCGACAAACCAGGCCGACGTCTTTGCATTGAAATCACCACCCAGGATGATGTGTGGGGTGTTTGTGATGTGTTGTATTTGTGGTCTGTAATCGTTTGGTACTGTAGGGGATGTTTGGGGAGGGATGTATGTGTTTATGATGGTAATGTTGGAGCTGTTGCCAGTGCGTATTTTGATTGATTGTATTTCTGCTGTGTTATCGTTTGGGAGGAGGAGGGATTTGGTATGTGCACTGGTGTCTAGATATGTTATATCTTTGTGTACCAGGGTGATGAGTCCTCCGCCAATGCTGACGGCCCGGTCTTGTCGTATGGTGGTGAAATTGTGAAAAGTAGGTGTTTTTTGTGTTGTACGGAGTTTTGTTTCTTGTTTCTTATAACACAGTTGAGCCAACCACTTTGTTACAGCAGCAGAAACAGTTGATTGAGGTTTTGCAGCTTCCTAAGGTTGAACTTCAGAAATTCAGTGGTGATCCGCTGGAATACAATGAGTTTATTAAGAACTTTGATGAAGTGGTTGGAAAGACATCTGTGGACTCCAGTGTGAAACTCTCCAGACTAATGCAAAGTTGTTCTGGATGTGCTGCTAGTGCAATAAAATGCTGCAACATGATGAGTGCCAAGGAAGGTTACACAAAGGCCAGGAAATTGCTTCAAGAGAGGTTTGGACAAACGTACAACATTACGGAGGCCTGGTTGAACAAGATCGTTGAAAGGCCTGAAATAAAAGCTCATGATAAAAATGGACTCCGAGAGTTTGCAGATGATCTCAATAGCTGCGTTGAAGTTCTTAAAGCATTGGGCAGAGAAAATGAACTAAGTTCTGAAACAAGGACAGTCAAGATAGTAGAGAAGCTTCCATCTTATTATCACCACAGATTCAGAACTAAAGCCGTGAAACACTTGGAGAAGTCTGGTCTGCGTTTCAGCATGCAGGATGTGGCTCAGTTCATTGATAAGATTGCAAGGGAAGCAAATGATCCGCTATATGGTGATTTGGGTCAGAAAACTCAAGAAATCAAGAAAGGAGGAACCAAGACCAAGAAAGAAGTCATCAAATCAAGAGGAACCAGTTTTTCGGTTGAAGCAAAAGAAATGGAAGATACCGGTACCAAGTTCATCGCAAGTAAAGTGAAGAGTGAGACTGTTTCTACTTCAACATCCAAGACAGTGAAAGCTTTGTGTCAACTTTGTGAAAAGGCACATTGGCTGTACGAGTGTACTGAATTTATTAACAAGAGCCCAGACAAGAGGCTTAGTTTTGTCAGGGCGAAGCAACTCTGCTTTAACTGCCTTCGCACTTCAAGCCATCAAGTTAGGAAGTGTCCTAAGATAAATGGTTGTAGTGTCAAGGGTTTTGAGATGTGGCATTCCAAGCTGCTGCACGAGGCATTTGACGGTACTAAGCAAAGCCCTGAAGGGAAACTGATTATGAAGGAACACCCAAGAGTACAGGAAAAGCACAAAGTTATGTGTGCAACCACCCAAGATCTGAGACAAAAGTTGCTCTCCCCATAGTCAAAGTGGTAGTGCAAGCAAAGGGTTCTTCAAAGACTGTACCAGTACTTGCCTTGTTGGATCCTGGAAGTAACAGTACTTTTTGTTCACAGTCTTAGTTGAACATCTTGAAGTGAAAGGCAAATCAACAACATTGTCTCTTACTACTTTAAATGAGGCACCTGATGCTGAAGTATTGTAAGTCTCTTTGGAGTTGACAGCTGGTAGCAGAAGTAAGAAGACACTGAGCCTCTCTAAAGTGTTTGCAGTAAAAGACTTTCGAAGTTTGCAGAACAGTGTAGCTACCCAAGATGAAATTGAGAAGTGGGACCATCTGAAGGAAATCTATTTGCCTAACATGGAGAATATGAATGTGGAACTCATCATAGGTCAAGACTATCCACATTGTCTGATGCCTCAGGAGGTAAGATGTGGTAAAGACTATGATCCGTATGCTGTGCGCACTCTTCTAGGCTGGATCATCAGTGGACCCATGGGAACAAGATCGCAAAAGGGCCAAGCTATATCTAACTTTATCCATTCTACACCCACAACTGAAGTGAGCTTAGAAGAACAAGTCAAGTGGTTTTGGGCAGTAGATGGTGAACAACATCTTGCAAAATTTCAGCCTGAGAAGTCTTTGAATGATCAACAAGTGATAAATTTATGGGAGTAGTCATTGACATTTGAGAATGGTCAATATCAGCTACCCATACCTTTCAAGTCTAACCCACCTGAGCTGCACAACAACTGGAGCATGGCGGAGAAGAGACTGCAGAGTCAAAAGCGTCGTCTAACAAAGGATCCAAAGTTGCTGGAGCAATATAAGAATGAAATAAAGACTCTAGTAGCTAAAGGATATGCAGAAGAAGTTCCAGAGGAGGAGATTGATGCCTTTCCTGGGATGACATGGTACTTGCCAACATTTAATGTGAAACATCCTAGCAAGCCAGAGAAGTTCAGAATTGTGTTTGACTGTGCCGCAGAGTCTAGGGAATTGTCACTGAACAAGAGTGTCATGAAGGGACCTGACTTGACAAACAAGCTTCTTGGTGTGTTGCTGAGATTCATGCAAGGCGAAGTTGCAGTGATGGCAGATATTGAAGCTATGTTCCATCAGGTGCGTGTTACACCAGACCACCGAAATGCTTTAAGATTCTTGTGGTGGAAAGATGGAGATTGGTCAAAAGCTCCTGCCATCTACAGAATGAATGTGCACTTGTTCGGAGGAATTTGGAGACCAAGTTGTGCGTCGTATGCTCTACAGCGCACTGCTAAAGACCAAGTCAACAAGTTCAGTCCACATGCCATTTCTACTGTAATGAAGAACTTCTACGTGGATGATTGTCTGAAGTCCGTTGAAACCGAGGATGAAGCTATTGCCCTGGTAACTGAGCTGTGTGAAATGCTAGCATCAAGAGATTTCCATCTAACCAAGTGGATGAGTAATAGCAAGAAGGTGCTCAGCTCCGTACAACCAGAGGAAAGAGCTACTGGTATCAGGAACCTAAACCTGGATCAAGATGCCTTGCCCATTGAACAATGAACATGCATTGGGGATTGAATGGGACACTGAAAGTGATCAGTTGGGAATTAGAACAACAACAAAGGACAAAGAAAATACTAAGAGAGGTCTGCTCAGTGTGTTGAGTTCAGTGTACGATCCTTTGGGACTTGTATCACTCTTTGTGCTGTTAGCTAAGAAGATCTTCCAAGATGAGTGTAGACAGCAGAATGGCTGGGATGAAGAGTTGTCTCCCTCGAGCCTTGACAAATGGAAGAAGTGGCTCCATGACGTACCAAAGTTGAGTGAATTCAGTGGTGACCGTTGCTTTGTGTCATCTGAATTTGGCAACGTTGCAAGTTATCAACTACATCATTTCTGCGATGCCTCTCAGGAAGCTTATGGTGCTGTTAGCTACTTAAGGATAATCAGTGAGGATGGAAAGATTCACTGTGCATTGATTGCAGCCAAGTCAAAGTTAGCACCCATCAGACAGATTACAATACCAAGATTAGAATTGTCAGCGGCAGTGGTAGCAGTGAAGCTGGATGCTACCATACATAATGAACTGGAGTGGGAGTTGCTTGAGTCGGTTTTTTGGACAGACAGCATGATTGTACTGCAGCATATCAAGAATAAGACCAAGAGGTTTCAGACCTTTGTTGCCAACCGAGTCGCAGTCATTCAAGAATGTTCTCTTTCAACACAGTGGAGGGACGTAGGAACAGAGCTGAATCCTGCTGATGATGCTTCACGAGGACTAAATGCAGAAGAAATGGTAAGTAACACAAGGTGGAAACAGGGGCCAGACTTCCTTTGGCAGACAGAGGAGCAGTGGCCAAAGCGTCAGAAGGAAGATCAAGATCTGTTACAAGATGACAAGGAAGTAAAACAAGAAAAACAAGTAAGGCAAGAACAAATTTCATTCAGTGCGATTTCAGAAGTGAAGAAGAATGCAACTGACAAACTACTGGAGCACTATTTAAGTTGGTTTAGTTTGAAGAAAGGTGTAGCATGGGCGTGCAGATTTGGAAATTGGCTAAAAGAGAAAAAATCAGATGTTTGGTCCTTGAAGGGAGCAAACCTTAGCACTGAGGAACTTGCAAGAGCAGAAAAGGCCATAATCAAGTATGTGCAGAAGACCCATTACTCAAAGGAGATTCAAGCTCTTAGAAGTAGTCAACAAAGTGTTCCCAGAAGTAGCTCAATTTATCGTCTAGAGCCATTCATTCATGACGATGAGTTGCTCAGAGTGAAGGGACGTCTACAGAGGGCACCCATATCTGAAGAAGCAAGACATACAGTGATATTGCCTCAAGAACACCATATTGCGGACTTGATTGTTCGAGATGCTCATGAGAGAGTGGGCCATTCTGGACGAGAGCATGTCATGGCACACATCACTGTGACATCAGAGAACGTTTTTGGATAACTAAGGCACGCCAGCTAATCAACAGAGTTTTAAGAAAGTGCATCACTTGCAAGAGATACAGAGGACCACTGGGAGTACAGCAAATGGCAAGCTTACCTGAAGAAAGAGTGACACCAAATAAACCTGCATTTACATCTGTTGGGGTAGATTGTTTTGGTCCTTTCTTAGTTAAGAGGGGCCGGTCTCAAGAAAAGAGGTATGGTTGTATCTTCACTTGTTTGGCAGTTAGGGCAATACACGTAGAAAAGTTGAGCTCAATGGAGGCGGCTTCCTTCATCAATGCCTTAGTTAGATTCACAGCAAGAAGAGGAAAACCAGAGAATATGTGGTCCGACAACGGTACTAATTTTGTCGGAGGTCGACGTGAGTTGCAAAATGCAGTTGCCCAGTGGAATGAGTCAAACAAGCTGCACACTCATCTTCTTCAAAACAACATCAAGTGGAACTTCAACCCTCCTGCAGCTTCACATATGGGAGGAGTTTGGGAAAGACAAATCAGAACTGTCAGAAAGACTTTGACTGCCTTAGCCGGAAAGCATGTTCTAAATCAGTGGTTCTTAACCTTTCTTAGCAACAACCCAATATCCTGGCCAAAATGTACTATGCCGACCCATTGCCTAAGTTCCATGTAAGACCTTAACTTTTTGTTTTGTAAACACTAATATAACCCTTTCAGTATGATTGCATTTTTAAGTCTGGCTACCACCAAGTGGTTATAATATATTCAGTGACAGAGCAGCTCTAGCTTTAATTTCAGTGCAGTGACTAATCTTACGCTTAGGCTGCTGACAGCTATGTTTAACACAGCTAGAACTCCTGTTTCACCACCTGGCCTCCCTTGCTGATCCTTTCAGTGCCTCACCAATATTGAGAGCAACTCCAGTCTGCCCTCCAAAACACCATCTCTTTTTATCATTACACTATACCACAAATACATCACATACTACACTACCTTTTCTAAAATCTAAAAACAAATGAAAACAAATATGAATAACATAGGACCCGCCTCGGATTTGTCCAGCTCTCCAACCCAAGAATTGGCAAACTTTCTCAGTCTTTGGTTAAAAAAGCAATAAGTGAATAAAATATTGCGTAAATGTAATAAAATTTGGATTTTCAATACAAGGAAATAATAATGAACATTAACAAAAAATATCTTAATGGCATTTTGTTACCTGAAATATATATATATATGTTTAAGAAATTCTGTCGATATGACATACAAGAAAATGTATGTTCAGGTTTTAATATTACTTAACAAAAATCAAAATAGGATTATGCATGATATATTTTTAGCTTCTTCACTCCAAAGCCCAAATTAGGTTGAATATTGTCAGAGACACAGAATTAATGGAGACGTTTTGAGACTGTCTTCTGAGTGAACAAGTCAACAATTAATCATTAACTCCTTCCGACATATTATGTTCCAATAAGTCCGAGGAGGCGGGAGCCCCGGGATCATTGCCACTGCCCCTCACTACACTCACAACAACACTGCGGCCGTTAGAATTATCGGAGGTGAATGAGGTTGCAACCAACGGTTTTATCGTATGGTAACTTATCAGACTTACTGAGCTCATATGACGCAAAATCGTGTCATAAACTTATTGGAGAGGTATAGAGATAATTCCCTATGACACGATCGCGACATATGAGTTTTTGGTTCACTAGTCCATATGACGCGATCGCGTCATATATGTCTGGAGGAGTTAATAAAATATGAGAGCCCTGACACTGCATTGACTTAACTAGCTTCTCAAATTGGGGGGATTTTGATGACAGGCAGCATCTTGGGTCATGCTTTGGTTGCAAACAGTTTCGGTAATTTGTCTTCGTGACCGTGAGTGCTGAAAATCATGAAAAATGTGGCATGATCCTCAAGGTCTAGCAGCTAGTGAAAACCAGTAATACACAAATATCAAACTAAATAAAAAATCGACGACAATTCACGAATCGATCACGTATCCCACCTTCCCACTCGAGCATTGAAACATACGTCACACTTTAACACCGCCTCCAGGGTTGCCATGGTCTGTGCATTTTTTAACTATTCATAAAGTTCTTCCTGGATGAAATATCTCATGAGAGTGTGGTAAATCATCCTAAATATGCATTTGAGATCCACAAGTACATACATTCTCATTTTTACTGCATACTATCGTTACCATCGTCATTTAATAATATTTTAATGTCTTTATTTACTATCACCATCTTTGACATTTATGGAATGTCAACGAGTGAGATTTGCTTAATAATGCACTGGCCAGGGTTAACAGAGTTACAGCTAACTGCTAATTGTTTGCAGGAGAACCGTTAAATGACAAAATGTGCCCTCCACCGTAATTAATTCCCTCCCTCCATCCACCTCCTAGATACCAACGATTAAATTTAACCCCTTCTTTACCGGCGACGTCTTTTTTATTATATTCTACCTATATTTAGACTATTTGATGCAGTTTAAGAAGGATCCATGGTAGTAAAAACTATTAAATGAGATAGTTCGAAGCTTGTTAATAGCTGCAGGCCCTTTTTAAACCTTATACAATCGTGTAATAGTAGCCAGAATAAAGTTAATTAATAATACGTCGCCGGTACAGGAAGGGTTAAAATGTAATGGCAGCACAGGTGTTGAGGAGTATTTCTAAGCTGAAAAAGTCATCTGGATTTAGCGAAATCAACATAAATATGATTTAGTAACCTAAGTATTGATTAACAACGAGTTATTCAATATAATGGTATTAATTATAATAAAATATGAACAATAATAGTATAAATCAACATAAATATGACTTAGTAACCTAAGTATTGATTAACAACGAGTTATTCAATATAATGGTATTAATTATAATAAAATATGAACAATAATAGTATAAATCAACATAAATATGACTTAGTAACCTAAGTATTGATTAACAACGAGTTATTCAATATAATGGTATTAATTATAATAAAATATGAACAATAATAGTATAAATCTCAGAGACCCTTGGCGACCCCTTCAAAATGGCTTGCGACCCAATTCTGGGTCGCGACCCAGAGATTAAGAACCACTGTTCTAGATGATGAGAGATTGGATACTTTGTTTTGCGAGGTTGAAGCTATAGTCAACAGTAGGCCATTAACACCTATTTCTAGCGATCCTAAAGATTTGGAAGCCTTAACGCCTAACCATCTGCTGTTGTTTCGTCCAGGTCATGCAATTGCTCTAACTCAGACATGTAAGCAAGATATGTTTGGTAGGAAGTGGAGGCATGTGCAGTTTCTTGCAGACCAGTTCTGGAGGAGGTGGACTAGAGAGTATCTTCCAACATTGCAGTTGCGCCCGAAATGGCTTGAACAAAAGAGAAATGTTCAAGTTGGAGATTTGGTGTTGCTGCTGGAGGAAGGTACTCCTAGGCAATTCTGGCCTCTAGGACGGGTTGAGCAAGTGTTCAAGGGCACTGATGACTTGGTGCATTCGGTTAAAGTACAAACTGCCAGTAATGTATTTGTTAGGCCTGTGACAAAGTTGTGTTTGTTAGAAGGATGTGAGGAATCAGTAAAGTCTCAAGGAAACAGTCAGGACTTCGGGCCAGAATAATGTCTCCTGACTGGGAGTGTGCGACTTGCTCCACTCTACAGAGGCTGGGAATCATGTTTGTGCCTTCTTTATTAGGTTTAAGTAAAATCTCATTGTGCCTCGCTTTTAAGGGGCCGGAATGTTACGGCACAAGAGTAACATTTATTTAATATTAGTATCAATTCTTATATAACCACTTACAGTATTTAGAATAATACAGTACTGTACTATCTCAATCATTATATTCTAGGTTATATAGAAATTATCTTTATTTACTCTAATATATCTAAGTGCTTTTATACTTTCATAGGAATTTCCACAATCATTTATATGAATTATGAACTTTGATTGGGAATATATACATCTAACTTACGGTGCCAGCCAGCTCAGACCTATGTGTGTTGTGGAGTTTAAGCGATGATGCCAAATGTCGGGAGTTTAAGGAATGGCAGACTAACATTCTACTGCCTTTCATACTGGGGTTTTGGGGATTTTAAGGACTGCCATGATCTGTGAGTATAAGTTTCAGCAGCTTAAGAGTTACATCTATTGTATTGTTAATGATTTAGCCATTAAAGTAAAGTTATGAGATTGTAAGCAGTGTTATTTGTTGCAGTCGTACGAGATTGAGGTTGAGGTTGAGGTTGAGGTTGAGGAGAGAAGTTGCTTGGTCAGCAATATTATCGTCTGGGCTGGCTGCGTGATGTGGCTGTAATGCTAGGACAAGTTAGCACCAATAAAGCAACCTCTGTAACGGAACCAGGCCTGTTTTTGTATCCCCCAAGATTCCTATGCTGTCGAACACCTGCACAGCGACCCCAGATTGGCACCCACATCAATTCTTGCCACCAAGTTTAATATTGCCGAAGTAAGTAAGTCTTAACTATTGGGACTACGGCTCGAGTGAAATATATTTTTAGATGAATCTTTGTGATTATATATAAAACCTAAATCGCCCTAACTGATATCTGTCTTATATCTATCGAGACAAGTAATTTTATTATACGAGTTGAAGCTAGCCATAATACCTCCTTTACGTATTATTCTTGGAGATATATATATCACTAAACTTTGTATTCATCACCAGTGAGTCACACAGAACCTTATCAAGATAACATAGAATTAATAGCCTGATCTACGAGTGAATCCTTCAGAATATTCCAGGCCTTATATCAGAAGAGAATACCTGATAGTTAGAAGTGGGAAGTGCCCTCTCTCCAAACCCGCGATAAGTGCTGAAGATTAGAAAATGTCCAACAACATTACTGCCCACTATTTGCCCATACAATTTCGTGTGAAGTATTTTAATTCTATTCTGCATAAGTGTTAATTAAGAATAAAGCTGTATTACCAACCATCTTCCGAAATTATATTATGTCCTCTATTAATTCCCTTTGTGTATTTGTATGAAATCCTATAACCCAGTCTTGGAGAACTCACCTGTACCGATAGTTAATCCTTAATAAAATCAGGGCATAACATTGGTGGCTAGCGGTGGTTCTTGATTCGGATAGAAGATTCATTGCATTTCACATTGTCAAACAATAGAAGCATTATAACATCGCGAAAATGGCAGCTCGCTCTCACATTCCCATTCCTAAATATGATGGGGAGACTTATGAAATCGAAACGTATATGGACATCGTGAAGCCAGTGTTAGATTTGGCATACAATACGGATCGAGAAAAAATCGCCGTACTACTTACGCACCTGGGAAAAGCCGTTTCCCTGGTTGCATCACAGGTAACCCCTGCACTTACTTGGGACCAGTTTAGGCCCATAGTTATTGAGGCGATAAAACCCTCCTTGGGCATCTTCGTCGCCCACGCCCGTATTCAGGACAAAGTATGAAGGTGATTTAGATGCAACAATAGCCACTATCTCACAACAAATAAAATCAGCTTTCCCAACTTTGCCCAGAGTTCAACAAGATCAGCACATTCTTGTGAATTTAGTTTCGGTGTTGCCCTCAGCAGTTCGTGAGTTTGTTGTTGTTGCTGTTCCCTAGACTGCCTGGCCGAACAGCCCCAAGGCCCCGAGCAAGGCCAAGGCCATAACCGAGCGCCCCCACAGAACCCTCCCTGCCTACCACAATAAAAGCCTGGGTGACCGAAGCCACTCCATGGCGGGGAGCTGAAGAGGGTGCAGAAATGCCCGGGAAACCAAAGACCCACCCAGGGCCCTGTGTCCCTCAGCAATTATGAAGAGAAAGTTGAGGGGCAAAGGAAAAATGTGACGCTTTGGCTTCCAATCTGCCAACTTCTAGGTTGGCAGATCGAGAGGTCAATCCACGGAAGAGACGCCGTCACTTGAGATCTAGAAAATATAAAGGTAAAGTAAAAGGAACAGTCAGAGTAAGCTATGGGTATGGCAGAGATCGCTCACTTCTCACTCTGATAGACCAGCCCATCACCATTCGTGAGTACTTTACAGTACATGACCCTGTTGGTTTCCAACGTGACCTAATAATCATTAGGCGAATCCTCGCGGTTCACCCCACGAAACCGAACACGATTGCCGCCATCAAGAGGTATACCACTTTTCCTCAAAACGCTGCAACCCCTAGAGAGACCAACCTCTACCGCCATCAACAACCTGCCACCTCCAAGCCAGCCTATCACTCCGGGAAACACCAGCCTAGCAGACCTCGATTCAACCCGAATCCCCTTTGCAGGATCTACAACAAGAACAAGTCCTACAGCGTCAATAAAAGTAAGAACTCCACCTTAGTGATTATAAATCCTTATGATTTTCCTGCATGTAACCAGAAATGTGCCCTTCATGACATTCACGATTCCGCCAAATACCGACCAAACCAACCTCGCATTTCAGTAAATGAGGAGGAGTTTGTTGAGGAAGAGGAAGTCGAAGAATTTGAGTATGAAGATATTGCTCACCTCATGAGCACTGATAATGCAGAAGAAGTCCTGGAAGAATCAGAAATGGACCTCCAGGATTTTTAGAATTTCCCCCGCCTACGATGGCTTCGGCGGGGACGCCATAAATGATCGATCTCCCACTATTTATCACCTTGCCAAAATTAAAAACATTCCCGTCAGATTATTGATTGACACAGGCGCGTCGAGATCGTGCATATTCAACTCCTATGATAGACATCACCGAAAATTCGGTGCTTTACAATCCACCAAATCCAAACTCATCAGCGCAGGAGACGCTCCCTTGCAAATCCAGAGTGAAACAAACCCATTACCCGTGACTACCCCAGGTCCCCTTCCCCCCATGCCAATTGCTACCATTCATTCATTGTTTTCCACTCCGATTGCCAACATTATGATGGTTATCTCGGACTTGACCTCCTCCACAAACTTCAGGCCCAAGTCGACTGTGGCCAACGGTTGATATCATTACAAAAAAAAAAAAAAAAAAAATCAAAGCCTCCCCAGAGTCAGTAAACTCGCCTACGAAGAAGCCCAAATCCCAGTCACAAATAAATTCCCTGAATCACAAACAAATGCCTAAGTCAGCTAGTCCTCAGAAAGATCCAAACTTACCCCAAAAATCCCCTCCCACAAATACCCACTCCAGAGATCATAAAAAAAAACTAACAGTCATGTCGCCCACATTGCCCCAAACTCCAAAGTAAAAATTACCAACTCTAGCAATAATCCAAGCCAACCCTCCATAAAACCTAAAGCCTTAACCATTTCTCCCTATACTTCCGGAGGAACGAAAGATACCCTTCCCCCTAAAAACCTTTGCCATTGTAATAATCAACACAAATCCGTGCACCCTTCTCAGATACTTCCCAAATTAAATCCCAAAGAAACTCATAACCCAGTGTACCCTTCCTTGCCTCTATCCCCTCTGACCCATCCCCTGTGCCACTACCCACAGCGGATAACTTACATGTACCCGAACCATCACAAATGTTTACGTTACCCCATAAAAATCCATTTCCTTTGCCCAACATGTGCCCCCAGCAAACCGAAGTCCCTCCCGGAAAAATGTCTCAGTTACCCATACCTCCTCCATTTTCTATGCATGCCCATGACTCACAGAAAACCGATTTTTCCGCACCCACTATTATAAGTCCAGCCATCCTCCAGTCCAAATGTAACATTCCTCCCCACCACCAAAAGTGGGTACCAATTCGGCAAATTCCCCCAAAATCCATGATCTTGACCCCCACTAACACTCCCGCTAGCCAAGACCGATGCATCATCCAACCCCAAACCGCCACTGACATCCCCATCTACAACTCCATGCTCAAAGCTACCATCACTATCCCTAAGTCCTCAAACAACAACCTCAACCTCTACAAGCCTCCAAGATGAAAACTCAAGTTTTTCCCCACCTTCCTCACCTACCCCCGCTCACACCTCTATCCACAAGATTTTCTCACCAGTTCAGCTCCTCCATTACATGAAGATATATGCTTACATCCCCCTCCCAAATCCTCTCCACCCATATCCACTACCATCTACAAGAAATCCGCCAACGCCCACTCAATCAAACCCTCCACACCATGTGAACACCTTCCTCAACCATTATCACCCAAGAAACGTCACATACCGCCCACCTCAACTTCACCGCAACTCCAACAACCCTCTCAGCCCCAGCAACAACAGCAACCCATACAACAACAGCATCAACAACAACAACAGCAGCAGCAACAACAGCAGCAGCAACTACCACAACAGCACAACAACCACAACAGCAGCAGCACCAGCAGGTGCAACAGCAACAGCAGCAGGTGCAGCAGCAACAACAGCAGGTGCAGCAGCAGCAGCAACAGCATCAACAAAAGCAACAACACCAGCGACAACTACAACAGCAACAACAACAACAATCCAAACGAACCCAGCAGCAATGACAGCAGCAGCATTCATATCAAAGACAGCACAAGGTGTGGTAGCAGCAGCGACCTCAACAGCAACAACACCGAACACAACAGCAATCTTTATCGTCGGCAACGAGCGAAGATAATACAGTGCCAGCTACACCATCCTCAAATTTACCTACACAAACTGAACCAAATGAAGGAGCCAATGCAAGGGAAAACCCATGGACTATGGTCAAATGGGTGAATGGCAAGCCTCGCTACTCTAGGGAAGGCGAGCAGGTTCACCCTAGACCGAGAAAACAGCTAGGAATTAAAGGTAGGGGCAAGGATACTGGCCTCAATACCATCAAAAGGCCCCAACTAGCTAGGGTGTTTGCCACAGGATTCAACCCTAGTATTACTACTGAGAATCTCAAGATATACTTGGCTGATAATCTACATATAAATATAGAGGTAAGACAGCTGACCACCCTCTCCAGTTCCACTACCTGTGCCTCCTTTTGTATAACTAGCGAATGTCCAGATCCAGATGTTTTCATGAATCCTGACCTGTGGCCAGAAGATGCATATGTTAACTGGTACAGAGAACCAAGACAATATCCCAATGAGGACAGTGCAGAGGCTTCTGGGACTTGGAGGCATCGCACACCACTATCCAACCTGCAGTAATGGAGGAGATACCAACAACAGCAGCAAGTATAAAAGTAACTTCATACAATTGCAGTGGACTCCCCAAAACAAAGAGGAATCTCCTGTTGCGACCTGACATCGTATCTACATTAAGGACCAGTGACATAGTCTGCCTTCAGGAAACCTGGTACACAAAACAGGACTTAGGTAATTTGAACATATTAGATAAAGATTTCCATGGGTACGGGGTCTCCACTACGGACACACGTGATGGTATTGTGGCAGGTCACCCCCCCAGGGGGAGTTGCAATAATGTGGAGATCGTGCCTAGATAGTGTAATTAACTCTTAAAACCATTGAGACAAATTTAAGCTGGTGTGCGGGAATACAGCTGGAAGTGGGACACAGAAAATTTGCAATATTTTGTGTTTACTTACCGTATCAGTGTGCAGAAAATGAAGAACTTTATTTGGAAAAGTTAGGGGAGCTTGGTGGCCTAATTTCTGAATTAGAGATAACGTGTTACTCAGTGGTAGGTGATTGGAATGCTACCCCTCACGAGTTGGATGGTTCCATGTTTGCTAAACATATGTTAAGGTTTTGTGATGAGCAAGGTTTAATTTTGTCCTCCAAAAACCTGCTTCCAGAAAATAGCTATACATATGTTAGTGAAGCATGGGAGACCAGGTCGTGGCTTGATCATGCAATCTCTAGCTCTGACTTTCATGACTCTATCTCAGAAATGGCCATAAGATACGACATTACAGATGACGACCACATACCTATAGAATTAACAATCCAAATTAATAAGGCACCGGAAATAACAGAAACTAGCAATAGCATCAAGGCAAAAGTTCCATGGAATGTAATCTCAAATGAAGAGTGCCAAATGTACTGTGATAAAACCATAGACTTATTAAATAGGGTGCAATATGATGGTAATGGTGTAGCACAATGCAGGGATCCAAAATGTAGTGATGCACAACACAGAAAGGACATTATTAAATTTTACAATAGTATAATAGATTCTTTATCAAAAGCGGGGGAAAGTATTTTTAATAGCCATAAATATAAGTCCTCATTCAATAAGCCAGGTTGGCAAGACTATGTGGCTGACCTGTATCAGGCCTCCAGAGATGCTAGGTCTCATTGGCTTGAAGTAGGTCAGCCCAGACAGGGGCCTATATTTGAACTTCACAAAAGAGCAAAGGCTAGGACCAAATATGCCATTAGATTTATTAAGCAAAATGAAAACCAATTAAGGAAGGAAGCCCTTGCAAAGAGCCTGGCAGAAAAGGATACTAACTGTTTTTGGAAGGACATCAGATCCATGCAAAATTGTAACACATCATTACCTGTCAGTGTTGAGGGGGTTACGGGTGAAGAGAACATTGCTGACTTATGGAAATCTCATTTTAAGGAACTACTTAACAGTGTAAACCAAAGGTCTACTAATGGTGCAATTCAATATGTGAAAGATAGTAATTATGAAGACATTAAAGTGACTGAAAGTGATCTTCAGAATGCCATAAGAAAACTTAACCTAAACAAAGCTTGTGAGCTGGATGGTATATATGCAGAACATCTTAAATATGCAGATAAGTTGTTAATAGATAAACTTAGTTCTTGCATCACCAGTCTATTTACGCATGGTGTCCTGCCGGAGTCTATGATATCCGTAATACTTGTTCTTGTCATTAAAGATAAATCAGGTAAAATTACAGCTAAAGACAACTACCGCCCAGTAGCACTTGCTAGTGTGGTGAGTAAGGTAGTTGAAATTATATTGCTAGAAAGAATGTCTGCATATATTGTCACCAGCAGCAATCAGTTTGGCTTTAAGAAAAATCACGGCACAGACCAATGCATATATGTGCTGAAAGAAGTGATTGATACATACAACAAGCTAAATAGCTCAATTTTCTCGTGTTTTCTTGATGCAAGTAAGGCTTTTGATAGGGTGTGTCACAAAACCTTATTTGAAAAATTAGTTAACAGGGGAGTGCCTAGCTATATTGTTAGGATACTTATTTTCTGGTATGCTAATAAAAAAATGTGTGTAAGATGGGGCAACATCCTGTCAGGCTCTTTCGCCGTAACCAATGGTGTTAGGCAGGGGGGGATATTGTCTCCGTATCTTTTCAACGTCTACATGAATTATCTTAGTCTGGAGCTGAACAAGACTCGCACTGGGTGCTGCATTGGCAGCACCGTTGTAAATCATCTCATGTATGCTGATGACCTAGCCTTAATCGCGCCCTCTGGAGCAGGACTGGATAAATTATTAAGAGTATGTGAAAAATTTGGAATCGAACATTCAGTCAAATTTAATCCTATAAAGAGCAATATCATATTTAAATCTAACCTTCTATTGAAATCAAAGCTACCTAAATTCCATTTGTATGAAGAAATTATAGAAGAAGTAAGTAAAGTAAAGTATCTAGGACACTATATTTCAAGTGATCGCTCAGATGATGAGGATATGGGTCGTCAGCGAAGGCAACTTTACATGCAGGGAAATTCAATATTAAGAAAATTTCATATGTGCACATGGGATACAAAAATAACATTGTTCAACTCCTACTGCTCACCAATGTATACAGCACAACTACGGTGGAACTATAAGAAAATGACAGTGAATAGACTCAGTATCTCATATCACAATATCATGAAAATGTTTCTGGGGCTCTCAAAATATGAGAGTACAAGTACGCTATGTGCCTATATGAACTTACACTGTTACCAATCTCTCATTAGAAAGCTAACATATAAATTCATTCAGCGCCTTAACACTTCTGAGAACAGTATCATTAAAATGCTACAAACTCCATGCATAGTGTACACCTCTAGGATCCAGGCACACTGGAGGAAGTTGCTCTATATTTAACCTTAAGTAATGATTTCAGGTCTGCTACTCTACAGAATTAGCATACCGGTACTGAACCTCATAGTGCAGTACAGTACCGATATTCCTATACTGTACTGTAGCAACATACTGTACCGGAAGCTAAATGATGTGAGGCATGGTACTGTACACAATTAAGACAGTGGTTTTGGTAACACAGTAGTTTGATGACCACTGTTTTTGGTTGAGGCAGTGCTGTGAACTACATGATAGCAAGCTGGGTATTATTTAATTTCTTTTTATTTTATGTAGCCTATGTACAGTAGCTTATATATATTTATGTTACTGTAAGGTATATATGGACCCCAGTATGGTCCCCTCTGTACTGTGTGAGTCTGAAATAAAGTATTATTATTATTATTATTATTATCTCAACCGCCCCAACCTCCAATTAAAATGTTTCCCCCACCCTCAAACATACCACTCCCATAAAAATCCTACCAAAACACAACCTCAAACTCGCCTAACCACCAAATTAGCACCCTCTCTCTCACCTCAGACAACGTAACTACCTTCTCACCCTCATCCCCAAAATCATCGCCTCCCTCAACCACAATCCTAAATCTATCCTGTACCTACCATCAAAACACAATGTCAGCCTCTCCTCACCCCCACATGTGCATCCTCGCTGTCAACTCCGACGAAGTAATCATCTACTCAACCACAAACTAATTCACACTTCCAGACCATCCTAACCTCGTACTGCCCCATGTCATAATCCAACTTAATGTCCAAATCCCTAAACCATTCTCTCACCGGACCATCCACCTTCTGCCTCAACACTGCCACCAACCACAAGAACCGCAACCCCCACAAGTTTTCCATTCTCCAATCCTACCAACTTCACCCCACCTCAAACCCAAATCTCTTCCACAACAAACTCTACAACTCTGTCTTCACACCCCATAAACACCCCACACCTCAAAATAACCATCCTCATCAAAACATCAACAAGTCACAACCTCAATCACTCCTAACTATATGTCACCATCAATTAAAAATCCCATCAACACCTCTCACGACAACAACAGTCATTTAACCTCTATGCCATCGTGGTTTTGTTTCCACAACCCTTACCAATACCCTCATTCCGCACCCCACCCTCTAAATCTCCACGGACTTGCCATCCGCTCACTCAAACCATGCCCAAGAAAACCACCAAGACAGCTCCCAACAAGACCATCAACAAAGTACCAACCCCACGATCTCTAAACTTCTCACACCAAGTGTAAAGTCAGTGAAAATAGGTTAGCCTAAACAGACCTCGGATGCGGAAATAACTTGAGCCGACCTTGCCAAGTGAGATATCTTTCTTTTTAGAGATATCTTTCTTGGTGACACTGGTAAGGTGTTCGCCTCATAGCCCAGGGGTCCCAGGTTCAATCCCAGGCCCTGGCATATTTTCGTGAGGCTATTCCCGCATCTAACGAAGTTTAGGTGTATTGGTAAAATTGTTCAGATGGTTGAGAGTAAAATCGGAGCTCCATAAATCCTCTTTCGGGTATGGTGTAAAAACCGATTCCTACAGGCAAAGGAAGAGGATAGGAGAGAGCAGGGAGTGTTGTGAGACGCGCTTGGGTTGGGTCATAGACTACATATAACCTAGATACAAAAGAAGACGCCACAAATCTGTAAATAGTGAGCCGCGCGTTCGAGAGATGGCAGCACGATCACAAAGGACAATGGGAGGGGAGGGTCCCCACAAAGACATTATATTGACTATCCTTATCCTTGGTCCTCATTAATTCGTAATAATCCCTACCTTGTACTAATAACGCTATTAATAAGCAATTGAACATTATCCAGAGACTCTGCAGACATGACATAGTTAAATAGACATAAGTAGAGGCTACTGTAAAGGCGCCAGTCATCGTGTAATTGTCGTCATAATGAGGAGGTACACAAGCAAAACTCCTCCAACACCCGCCATTGTTGATGTGAGATTCGGGAGTTGCCAACGTCAATGGTGGGACAAAATATCCCTAGATGTCATAAGTATAAATGTCCAGTTTTAGTGCTACTTGACAAATTAACATCTACATAACATGTAATATACTAATATATATTCAAAATGACAATTTAATTCTTATTGTGTTGCTTGAAGGTATACAGCTTGCATCATATATGAGTAGCCTATGTTTTATAATGTATATGTATACTTAATGTTTTCATCTTGCTTATATATATATCTAATTTATACTAAATAATTTACAAGTGATTTTACCAACATTAATTAACTCTTAAATACGTTCCCTCTTTAATCTATTGCTCCCTTGTTTTGCGGATATTCCCTTAACTTTCGAAACACTGCAGCAAGCCAGCTGGCAGGCGCGCGCGGTGCACAGACTATCTATATAATAAGGACAAGCCACTGAGGTGCTTTGCTACAGTACAATACAATAGTGCTATCACCAAATCCCTAGGACGCGCGGCAAACTAACCGTGTGACGTCACGCTTTCGTGTCTAGGTTATATGTAGTCTATGGGTTGGGTTGTGGAAGTTGCCAGCCGCCCAAGTCAGTTGCCAACTGGGCAGTTAGTAGGTGCGTGTGGTGCACCGCTCAGTGAAGTTGACTCACCATTCCCGTTCATCTCTCTGACGGACTCTCGGTCGATTCGGCTCAAACTTGTTCCTCTCTGTTCGGAGCTTTCGCTTCCTGGAAGGTGAAGTAGTGTAAAGTCAGTGAAAATAGGTTAGCCTAAACAGACCTCGGATGCGGAAATAACTTGAGCCGACCTTGCCAAGTGAGACATCTTTCTTTTTAGAGATATCTTTCTTGGTGACACTGGTAAGGTGTTCGCCTCATAGCCCAGGGGTCCCAGATTCAATCCCAGGCCCTGGCATATTTTCATGAGGCTATTCCCGCATCCAACAGGACTTCCCTAAGTGGTTAAGGCCCCATTAATTGCTCTTTCCATTCACATATGCATAGCCTACGTGAGTTGCAGTTGGGATGTGTGTACATGCTTAGATTGATATGCAGGATTCGAATTGCATAATAAATCGTAGGCAGTGTCCACCAACCTTTAACTGTCTTCGTGGTGCGATGTGTAAGGTGTTGATTTTCGGTGTGAGCATCCTGGGTTCGAGTCCACGGACTGCCACATGTGTTTGTAAATTTCATTAATCGATTTTAGGAGTATGGTTGGTTGTTGGAAGGAACATAATAATTGATATTGGTTCAGGAGTAATTTATCGAGAGGACTTCCCTAAGTGGTTAAGGCCCCATTAATTGCTCTTTCCATTCACATATGCATAGCCTACGTGAGTTGCAGTTGGGATGTGTGTACATGCTTAGATTGATATGCAGGATTCGAATTGCATAATAAATCGTAGGCAGTGTCCACCAACCTTTAACTGTCTTCGTGGTGCGATGTGTAAGGTGTTGATTTTCGGTGTGAGCATCCTGGGTTCGAGTCCACGGACTGCCACATGTGTTTGTAAATTTCATTAATCGATTTTAGGAGTATGGTTGGTTGTTGGAAGGAACATAATAATTGATATTGGTTCAGGAGTAATTTATCGAGAGGACTTCCCTAAGTGGTTAAGGCCCCATTAATTGCTCTTTCCATTCACATATGCATAGCCTACGTGAGTTGCAGTTGGGATGTGTGTACATGCTTAGATTGATATGCAGGATTCGAATTGCATAATAAATCGTAGGCAGTGTCCACCAACCTTTAACTGTCTTCGTGGTGCGATGTGTAAGGTGTTGATTTTCGGTGTGAGCATCCTGGGTTCGAGTCCACGGACTGCCACATGTGTTTGTAAATTTCATTAATCGATTTTAGGAGTATGGTTGGTTGTTGGAAGGAACATAATAATTGATATTGGTTCAGGAGTAATTTATCGAGAGGACTTCCCTAAGTGGTTAAGGCCCCATTAATTGCTCTTTCCATTCACATATGCATAGCCTACGTGAGTTGCAGTTGGGATGTGTGTACATGCTTAGATTGATATGCAGGATTCGAATTGCATAATAAATCGTAGGCAGTGTCCACCAACCTTTAACTGTCTTCGTGGTGCGATGTGTAAGGTGTTGATTTTCGGTGTGAGCATCCTGGGTTCGAGTCCACGGACTGCCACATGTGTTTGTAAATTTCATTAATCGATTTTAGGAGTATGGTTGGTTGTTGGAAGGAACATAATAATATATAGGGCGCATCACTAGTAGGCCTACTATTATTTGTTGATGAAATTAAATCTTCTCTCTAGGCAACACTTACCATTAATCACTATTCACAGGTACTTCTTATGCGTATTTCGACAGCGTATAATTTCACTATTTATTTGTAGAGGGACAATCTGTAGTCTTCGATGTATAAGTTGTGCCATGGTGGTTGTCCCGACGTGGCTAGTTGACAGCAGTTGTACTCGAACTCTTGGTGTTGGACCTTGAATAATACCTACCATATGCCAGTACATAGGCAGAGTAGAATCGAGCTAACGTAGGAGAGAACTCACTAACTGCTCTGGACTTTATAAGAGTTTTGATGCAGAACTTTCAGTCTTGGTGTTGGGTCTTAAATATCGTGTGCGAAATGCCAGTGCACCAGCAACACGTTATCGAACGAACGTAAGATTGTTGTTTTCTACGCAACTTATCTTAACTGTTCTGACTGTTATAAGAGTCTTTCAGAACTGAGGATGATGGGTATACTTTGGCCTTTTTCGAGATATTTCTATCCCGAAAGGACTCCCTGATGAGTGCTGTTTAAGCTAGACAGTTTCTCACAAAGCCCTAGTCTAATAATGTCTTGCCAATGCGAAAGACAATTAATAGACAGCTTTGGTCTATTCTGAATAGAGCGCTTGCCAGTGTCCGCCTTCTCTATTCACAATAGCGCCGCGGTTATGGGTTAGAAAGTTATATTAGTTACTTCCAGTGAAGTGTCTATCTATCTATTGCCTGATGCCGTGATCCCCGAAGGGGTGGCCACGAACGAACCGCCCCCATGCACCTCTGTCCCCAGTCAGTCGACGCCCCTCCTCCCAACCAGCACCTCCTTCATCCATATACTTCCTCACTCCATCCTTCCACCTCTCCTTCGGTGCACCTCTCCCTCTCTGTCCTTCCACCCCACTCTCGTACACCCTCTTAGTCATTCTCTCGCTTTCCATACATTCCATATGGCCGAACCATCTCTAGTTGTTCCTTTTCACACTTTCCAGCACATCTACCTCCACACCACATCGCCTTACTTCCTCATTCGTTTGTCTATCCCTCCATGTAACTCCGCACGCACTTCTCAAGTAACTCATTTCCACCGCTCTCACTCTTGGTCTGAGTCTCTTCCTGAACGTCCATGCTTCGCTTCCGTAAGTTAGTGTCGGGATTACCACACTGTCATGCAAGGACTTCGTCACTTCCATACTGACCACCCTATTTCTTGTTACTGCTTTCAACGTTCCTACAACCCTCTGTAGGAATTGGTTTTTACACCATACCCGAAAGAGGATTTATGGAGCTCCGATCTTACTCTCAACCATCTGAACAATTTTACCAGCACACCTAAACTTTGTTAGATGAGGGAATAGCCTCCCGAAAATATCAAGCCCTGGTGGGGGCACGAACTCTCGACCCTTGGGTTGTGAGGCAGACACCTTACCAGTTAGACCAATAGAGATATCCCACTTGGCCTGGATGGCCAACACCTCTTCCCCTGTTGCACCCTCTCCCGCTCTTCTTCATCCATATAGTCCAGCGGATATGTGCTCAACAAATGCCAAACCTTGCATTTTTTAGTAATAACAACCAAACTTGGCACAATATTAAAAGATGCCTATCTAACAAATATTGGATATAGAGCCACTCAAAATTCCGTCAAATGCGGCAATGGTGGCCATTTTTCAAAATGGCCACCACGGGACGCATTTTTCAACATAACTCGTGAATTACTTCACATAAAATTATGAGTTTTGTGTTTTTACCCATGTTTTGAAGGGTGAGGAATCCATTGGACATAGTTATATTAACGTACAGTCACTTATAAAAATTCATGGACCCCCACGTGAACGCGTCAACTAAATTGTATTGTTTTTTGCTTGGTACCCCTTGAGACTGGATGCCAACCAGAGGAAGGGGAGGGACAGGGGGGTGTTAGAGAGGGAGGAGTAGGAGGGTATAGAAGCTGGGTAGTACGGTAGTTACCTTACCCCCTAAACTAAAATTCCACACCTCTCTCCGCCTCTCTCTCTCTCTCTCTCATATTATCAATAAAATACGCACATATATGATAGCCCTCTCCCTATCTCTCCCAAAGTATATAAGTTATCTAATAGCACCTACACTTCTACATTATATGTTAGTGTATTTTGTTTTATTTCCCTTGTTATGTTTATTTATGTGTTATAAGAGTTTCGACCAAATGTTGTTAATATTCTGTAATTCACTTCCATTCTCACGTATATTATTAATGTATTTCTATTTAATATTACCTATTGTCACTATGTCCATTTTCTTTATCCGTATAGTGTTTTTCTTTGTATAATGCTTTGTGTTTAGAACGTGGCGGCCAGCTATATACTGTATATGTTAACAGTTCTCCTCAGTCTTCCCTAACTATTCTTTCCTAAATCTATCTTACGATTACCTTACTTCGGAGAACATAATTTGTATACAATAAGCCAAGATCTATATACAAGTTTATAGACCTTGCAATAAGCCTACTCGTTTTAAATAGACAAGGTTTAGACAAAGGCAAGCTTAGATATAGGATATAGGCTTCCTCTGGCTGGCATCCAGTCTCAAGGGGTACCAAGCAAAATACAATACAATTTAGTTGACGCGTTCACGTGGGGGGCCATGAATTTTTATGAGTGACTGTACAATGCCAAACAACGTGTTTTTGGTGGCGAGTTTAAATTGAAATGCCCTCCAATCACTCTGATTTGTGTTTGCTATATATATTTGAGAATGTATTATTGTTTTTGTGTGTATGCTAATGTTTTCATGTTGGTGTTGGTATTGAATAATAATGTCAGACCAAGCTACAGAAGAAACTAAACAATCAAGCATGGACTGGAATGCATGTATCCTCTGTTAGTGTGTCAAATCAACCTCACTTCAGTGTCCTGCTGATTCCAAACGGACTGATGTCGGTAAAGGTTATCATACTTTTGCAGTTAACTTAGAAAAGTTCCTTCAAATTAGTGATCTGCCAATGGAAATTCCCTTCATTGAACAATTAAATGATGGAAGTGGATTGAAAATACACTATCCAAAAATAAGGCCAAATGGCACAAAGAGTGTGCTCTCCAATTTAATACTACACAACTTAACAGAAGCCTCCAAAAAGCAAAGAAACGGCCATGTAGTGAAGTTGGTGAAGGCTTGGAGACCAATGTAAAACTAACTCGCCAGTCAATGTCAGGTCCCAAGAAAAGAAAATCTGCAGGTTTATTTTGTGATAAGGCAGGTGTAGTAACACAGGACTTGCATCAAGTGATGACTAAAGATGTGGATAATAAGTTGTTTAATGACATCCATCTCTTGCAGGATGAAAAGCTCTTGTCTAAACTTGGCACAGGAGATCTGATTGCCCAAGATGCTGTGTACCACAAGACACGCAGAGCAGCATTCCATCGTAGGGTAGAGACATGTACACTGGCTCAACACAACGATGATCTTCAGACAGAAATACTCTCAAGCTTATCAAAATGGATCGAACACAAACTCTCAGCAGAAGACTATGGAATGATGAAATTATCTGATGTATGTGGTAACTACAATGCCAAACTCTATGAACTAGGGGTCAAACACAGTTCATGTGACATTCATACTATAAGACTGAAGAACGAGATACTGTCTATGAATTCAGACCTGAATGCTCATACACTATGACGTGATGTTGTCTTTGCCCTTAAGGAAGATGTTGTCACTGCTTTAAAAGCTGCAAGTGCACGAGAAAATGAGGTAGATGCTATTCTGAGTAAGGCAGCAACTACAGTATATTACGCCGTGAAATGTTCAACTTTGAGACAAGCTTTGGAGAAACATTTGATGAACATTGTCAAGAACAGTCTGTACCAGCTCTACTCCAGCAGTTTGTCCAGCAGTTATTGGTTGGACCAAAATCTGCTAATAATGAAGTGTCTAACCAAGCTACGGTAACAGTTTCACATATTGTGCTACATAACAGTTCCATTCGTAAAAGGAAAGGTGTTAAACAACAGCATCACAGCATAAAGAGAGAACCATCCTTACCCATGTATTTAGGATTGGTTGTACATGCAAAAACAAGGAAGCGTTGCCTAGTGGATAAACTACATCACCTTGAACTCTCCATATAGTATGATAGAGTGCTGAACATCTCTACCAGGTTGGCACGAAGGGTGTGTGAGCAATATGAGCAAGACAAAGTTGTATGCCCTATCAACATGAGAAGTGGTTTGTTCACAACTGCAGCTGTGGATAACATCGACCATAACACCTCAGCAACAACAATAACGTCCTCCTTCCATGGAACTATCAGACAAACTTATTGATAGGAAAGTGTCCATCTATGAACCAATAAAAAGAAACAAGCTTGCTTTGTTCAGAAAGTCTGACCAGAAGGTAACTCCCAAACAAAAGATGGAAATTAAGTCACGCAAGGCTGATTGCTACCTCTTATCCAGGCTTTATATATCCTGCCAAGTCAGAAGTGGCAATCTGGAGGACTTTTTCAAGCATGATAACCAGCCTTATCCTCCATCCCTGTCTTATTTTGGTGAGATTCATATTGGCAAAAAGTCTGACCTGCTTGATTGTCTACCTGGTGAAGTGTTCCAACAACCATTAAATATTGATGCCATTACCATTTGATGGATCTGCTCTGGTGCGCAAAATACGCCCTGACTCAGCCAAACACAAATCCTTTAAAGATTATGCATCAGCTGTGTTTGTGCCACACATTATTAACTTGTTTGTCAGTACATGTTGCCGGGTGGATGTTGTCTGGGATGTTTATGTCAAGAACAGTTTGAAGAAGGCAATACGAACAAAGAGAGGCAAAGGCATCCGTAGACGTGTGGCACCTGAGAACATCTTTCCTCATAACTGGGAAAACTTTCTGCGTGATGAGAAGAACAAGGAAAAATTATTCAAGTACCTTGCTGTGGCTATGATAGAAGCTGATATTCCTAATGAAACAACAATCATAACAACCCATGGCAGCAGTTCTCTCAGCAGCGGCAGTCATAGTTATAAGGCCTTGTCTTCATGTTCTCAGGAAGAGGCTGATGGATGCTTGTTACTTCATAGAGTAGACTGTGCAACCAATGGAAGTAGGCGGGCGCCCAACCCCGAAAGGGGTTGAAATAGGGGAGATATCCTCCCGCCAAAGGCGGCTTTCTAGGGCCTTTCCTAGCTGATGCTGAGAGGATTGGGTTCTAGTCATGTGGTGATAGGCTGGTCTATCAGAGTGAGAACTGAGCGATCTCTGCCATACCCATAGCTTACTCTGACTGTTCCTTCTACTTATATATTTTCTAGATCTCAAGTGACGGTGTCTCTTCCGTGGATTGACCTCCCAATCTACCAAGATTGGAAGCCAAAGCATCACATTTTTCCTTTGCACCTCAACTTTCTCTTCATAATTGCTGATGGGCACAGGGCCCTGGGTGGGGCTTTGGTTTCCCGGACGTTTCCGCACCCTCCTAAGCTCCCCGCCATGGAGTGGCTTCGGTCACCCAGGCTTTATTGTGGTCGGCAGGGAGGGTTCTGTGGGGGCGCCCGGTTATGGCCTTGGGGCTGTTCGGCCAGGCAGTTTGGAGAACAACAACAACAACAACAACCAATGGAAGTGAGAAAATACTGATTAAGACAGTTGACACTGATGTGGTTGTTCTGGCCATCACCCTTTTTGACAGAATGGGAGTGAATGAGTTGTGGGTAGAAATAGGAGCTGGTAAGAAGAGACACTATTTTCCAGTACATGATGTGTGGAACAACCTTGGAGAGGAGAAGGCAATATCACTGGCAGCATTTCATGCGTTCACTGGCTGTGATAGTGTTTCTTCTTTTGTAGGTCGCAGTGTGGGGATCGGTTTTTACACCATACCCGAAAGAGGATTTATGGAGCTCCGATCTTACTCTCAACCATCTGAACAATTTTACCAACACCCCTAAACTTCGTTAAATGCGGAAATAGCCTCACGAAAATATCATGCCCTGGTGGGGGCACGAACTCTCGACCCTTGGGTGTGAGGCAGACACCTTACCAGTTAGACCAATAGAGATATCCCACTTGGCCTGTTCGGCTCAGGGTATTTCCGCATCCGAGGTCTGTTTAGGCTAGCCTACTTTGACTGACTTTACACTACTTCACCTTCCGGGAAGCGAAAGCTCCAAACAGAGAGGAATGAACAGAGAGGAACAAGCTTGAGCCGAAACGACCGAAAGTCCGTCAGAGAGATGAACGGGAATGGTGAGTCAACTTCACTGAGCGGTGCACCACACGCACCTACTAACTGCCCAGTTGGCAACTCGCTTGGGCGGCTGGCAACGCCACAACCCAACTCAAGCGAATCTCACAACACACCCTGCTCTCTCCTAGCCTCTTCCTTGTCCTGTGGGGATCGCCTGTGGTGATCGGTTTTTACACCATACCCGAAAGAGGATTTATGGAGCTCCGATCTTACTCTCAACCATCTGAACTTGGCCTGTTCGGCTCAGGGAAGTTGCCAGCCCTGTGGGGATCAGTTTTTACACCATACCCGAAAGAGGATTTATGGAGCTCCGATCTTACTCTCAACCATCTGAACAATTTTACCAACACACCTAAACTTCGTTAAATGCGGAAATAGCCTACTTTGACTGACTTTACAGCAGCAAAAAGACTGCTTGGGATGCCTGGATCTGCTTCCCAGAAGTGTCAAAGTGTTTTACAGCCATGTCATTACCACCAGATGCTATAGATGATGTCATTTTGAGACGACTGGAGAGATATATAGTCTTGATCTATGATCGAACAAGTGATGAAGTTGAAGTGAATGCTGCCCGACAAATACTATTTGCTCGAAAAAATTGAGCCATGAATGCAATTCTCCCTACGAAGGCAGTCCTCACTGAACATGCAAAACATGCAGCATATCAGGCAGGACACGTATGGGGCCAATCACTGTTCGCTTCTCCGGATCTTACATCTTCAAGTCAATGGGGCTGCGTTATGAAGGAAGGTGTGGGTTGGTTACCGTACTGGAGCAAGTTGCCACAGGCTTCAACTGCAGTTCAGGCTATCTGGAAGTGCAGCTGCAAGAAAACTTGTGCTACATGTGGTAAATGTACAAAAGCTGAGCTATCGTGCACAAGTCTATGCTCATGTGGTGGTGAGTGTAAATATTGATGTTTGTAATATGGCTAAAATAAGATGAACATTACCTTAATAATTAACAGACTGCTACATTGTGTTCAGTTAACCAGGTATTTTTTATTCTGGAATACATTTATATCATATAATTACGTTTGGTTTAGTCGCCACTAAACTAATGTGTTTATCTCAATTATCGAACAAGACATAGCTAATCATTATTTGTATATTTTTCAACATTTATGCATTTAAAATGTATCTTTTTACAAGTTCTCTCATTGAAAATATGTTGCTCTCCTAAACATAAATAACTAAAATCAAAATCAGATTGATTGGAGGCCATTTTTCTTCTAATCTCGCCAGCAAAAACATATTATTTGGCATTGCACCTTCATATAAATATGTCCATTGGATTCCTCACCCTTTAAAACATGGATAAAGACACAAAAATCATAATTTTATGTGAAGTAATTCACGAGTTATGTTGAAAAATGCGTCCCGTGGCGGCCATTTTTCAAAATGGCCGCCATTGCCGCATATGACGGAATTTTGAGTGGCTCTATATCTAATATTTGTTAGATAGGCATCTTTTAATATTGTGCCAAGTTTGGTTGTTATTACAAAAAAATGCAAGGTTGAGTCACATATCCGCTGGACTAATAGTCCCATCTTTACTCAACACACTGCCCAGATACTTAAAAGAGCTGACGATCTCCATAGCCTGACCGTTCAGCTTCACCTCACACTCTGTGACTTCACCCCTTTCAAAGACCATAACCTTGCTCTTCCCCGCATTTACCTTCAAATTCCGTTTTTCGCACACTGTTCCAAACTCATTTACCAGACCCTGCAACTCCCATTCATTATCGCTCATCAGAACTGTATCATCCGCAAACAGCAGTATAGGCAGCTTCCACTCATTTCCCTCCCTTTTCAGTGATACACCAACATCCACTGCTCTTCCTAGTATTTCTTTCATGACTCCATCCATATATACAGTAAACAACCACGGGGACATCACACACCCCTGTTTCAACCCAACATTCAGGTCAAAGAACTCGCTCTGCTCATTCTCCACGTACTGCCGCCTTTGCACCCTCATACATGCTCTTCACTGCTTTCAGCAACTCGCCATCTACTCCGTATATTCTAAGTACTGTGCTTTCCACATACCTTCTCTATCCACTCTGTCATAACTCATAAGCCTTCTCCAAGTCCATAAAGGCAACATACACGTTTTGTTGCTTCTCCAGATATTTCTCCACAACACAATTCAGGGTAAAAATCTGATCTACAAATCCTCTTCCCTTCCTAAAACCTCCCTGCTCGTCGCCTATCCATTTCTCCGTTCTCACTCTCACTCTCTCAATCACTACCCTAATGTAGGCTACACCTTCCCTACTACGCTTAAAAGACATATTCCTCGGTGGTTACCACACACTCCTCTTTCCTTTTGCCCTTATATAGGGGGACTATTATGCCAGTCTTCCAGTCATTGGGTGCACTCCCCTTTTACCATGCTAGTTTGCACATTTTCCATACCCAATCGATCACTATCTTACCACCATACCTCAACATTTCCCCACACACTCCATCTGTTCCTGGTGCTTTCCACAACTTCACTCTTTTCATGGCTTCCCACACTTCTGACCTCCTAATCCCCACCTCCTCCTCTTCTCCCTCCCATACCATATCCAACTATGTTTGCTGGCTCTTCATTCCTTACATTTAGCAACTCATTGAAGTACTCCCTCCATCTTTCGACTCTCTCTTGCTTCTCGGCTAGCATTCTCCCATTCTCATCTTTCACACCCTTACTGTTTCCCTTGCTACCTTCCCTAACTTTCTTGACTTCTTTCCAGAACAGTTTCTTACACTCCCTCAATTTTACACTCAGATTCCTTCCAAATTTCTCATCTACTCTTCTCTTACTTTCCTTCACTACTCTCTTCACCACTCTCTTTCTCTCCATGTACCTCACTCGTTTCTACCTCTCCAAATCTGCATTCCCTCGACTATCCAACCACTCTCTTTATTAGTGGCCCCTCCATCATTGACGAACATGCCTATTACATAAGGCATCCTCTTCAAACACTAATCCGCCGTAGTTTGAATCTACCGCGCAGAACATTTAAAAACTGAGGAGCCTTCATCATGAGCGCACGCGACCTCACTCATGGCTTCAGTCATTATGAATTGGGTTCTCACTACGAAAAAACTTCGTAAAAAATAAAAACAAAAACAAAATAAGAATAACTATCCAATAAGCTTTCCATCATATCGTGGATGTACTTATGTGGATCTTTGACCAGACGCTGATTCAGGCGTCATTCTTCCTTCTCTGCTCTGCGCTCGCCCCGCCCGGACGTGTCTCCCCACGCTCCGCTGGTTCCGCATTTGCTGCGTCCCTAGTGAGTTTTTTCTCATTTGTTTACTCCGGGATGTATCGAGTAAGGTTAGGATATGCGTAGCAGGAGTGTCCTGGGCTGGTTGCCCGCAGTGCAGTGTATTTTGGGTCGTGTGTTTGGGGCATCTATTTCGGATGTACCCTCGTGGTCCTGTTTTGGACGTGTGAACTTTTTCATAATTAGTTAGCTTGTGATGCAGGCGGCTTTCATTACGCACTTTTTGCTGCCTTCTATCTTTCTGATGAGGTAGCGTTTGTTTTGCTGACGTTCCCAGCGTATTTTTCTTCACTTAGTGTAGTTTTTTCTGGGTCCCGAGTCAGTCTTCCCTTGCCGGAAGTAATTGCTACAGTGGTGTGTTGGCGGTGTTTCCTGTTGTGATATTTCCAGTGCTTTTGTTTATATTTCAACGTTTCTTGTGCTGTCTGCCTAGGCCTAGCCAGCCGCTCGTAGCTTTGCCACATGTACAAGTGTTATTGATTTATTTTTATAAATATGTCCTACTGTGTCATGTGTATCCTGGTTTAGTTGTGTATTGGCTAATTCCACGGACTATGTATGTTTCCTGGATTAGTTGTGTATTGGCTAATTCCACGGATTATGTTTGTGGGCCCTAGGATAGTTGTGTTTTGGCTATCTCTCGGGTCCTATGTGCGTTCAGATGGTTTCTGAACGGGCTGGGTTACTTTCCGGCGGGTTTTTCTCGGTTACACCATGAAAACCCCGGCCGAGAGCCGAGTTTTGGCCACGCGTGGTTTCAAAAACAGGCTTGTGTCCCCGGCGAGTAGGTGTCTGTGGCTCTCCAGGACTGCGTCTCTGTGGTGGTGCCTGTTTCAGGCTCCCTATGATTCCCGGCGGAATGGCTGTACCCATCTAACATTGTTCATGCGGACATATGTTATGAAGTTTTTCTACCCGGTTTTACAAACCAAAGGAAAAACCTAGCTGTTGTTGTGTGCTTTCCTCCCCGGCGATCTTTTACAAAGAAGTGGGGATAGGAATTTATGGGGTTAACGTTTAAACATCAGATCTCACCCGGCGGGTGCACCTTGGTAGGGTGGGATGAACGAATTGGTAATTCAGTTAACCGGTCCATTTAGTGATACTATATGTATCGCCGCCTTCACACATACGGCGATCGAAGGCTCAATTAGGGTTAACATCTTTTTCATAAGTTTTCTCACCCGGCGAGTGCTCCTGGGAGGAGGAAATAAGGAATTTACAATTCAATTTAGTTAAGCAAATAATTGAGAGATACGTTAATGTATCGCCGCCTTCAACATACGGCGATCTATGTGACAATTCGTTAGAAGTCAGATCTCGTATTAGCCTGCCCAGTGTTAATCTGCTAGATAATTCAGGGGCCGGCGTCTTTGTGGGGGGTTGTTTTCCAAAATTGAATCTTGAAACAGTCACCACCAGAAAGACTATGTTTATAAACGCCATACTGGTCTTTTATATTATGTCAGAGGGTATTCTTAACTTTCTTAAGCCATGTCTAGATATTCGGAAATCTTTATAGAACCCCGCCGTGTAACGAGCTGTGATCGTTGTGACATTACGTCTCGTTACCCGGCGGGTTATTAACACTTGTGTGCGAACATGTTGGGTTAACCTTATGAGCATTAATTCCTGGAAATTTTCTTTTTTTCCAGGGCTGGGCTCCGGCGGAGCAATACAGAACCTGCAGTAGTTTTCCCACCAGTCTCTGTCATGGCTACCTTTGCCCCAGGTTTTGCTTTATGCATTACTCCAACCTGTGCTTGTATCCCTCTTTTTGCGCACACTCTTTGTATCAAGTGTGTTAAATGTCTAGACCGTTCAAGAGGTCTGTGGGTGATGCGCAACTGTTCCTTTTGCTCCCAACTCAGTGTAAAAGTACTACAAGACAATGATAAGACCGCAGCGGTTGCCTTACGAGAAGTTAGGCAACAAATGGCAGCTTATACTACGATTGTGGCTCATAAGTCACTTCAATGTGATAACGTCCCTCTTTGGGATAGGCTTCTAATTGAGCACCCTCCCCCTAAACGTTCCTCTCGAGTAACTATTCGTAAGCCGGCAGAGACTGGACAGGGTTCTGTGTCATCTCCTGCCCCAGCTACTTCGAAACGTCAATGTGAGCCTACACCCCCGGCGGCAGCCTCCTCGTCTCGGGCGAGATCTAGGTCTAGGTCACCACTTAGACACCAGCCACCCAGTCTTGCCTCTTCACCATCGAGTAAGAAGAGTAAGACGGAAAGTTCCACCAGTGGTCACGGCGATAAATCCTCCAAATCTAAGAGTAGTTCACGGTCACACCGCAGCCATAAATCTTCGAAAAAGGATTCCCATGATAGAAAGGCCTCCCGACATTCGCTGGTTTCTAGTACTTCTCGTCATACCTCTACCCCAGACAGAGCTAGTGTTCGGTCTCAGGGGTCCAGTGTAGTGCCTGTACCTAAAGATAATTTACCTATTAGCATTTTAACCCTGGATTTGGAGAGTTCAGGGAGCTCAGTGGTTGAGAGTGTTTCGGACTCCCAAGGGAGTGCAGGCCAAGGCCTAGGTGTTTGGCGATATTCTCGACCAGTGCCTGACCACCAACTTCTGGCTCAAACTATTCACACAGTGGCTGACGTCCACCGGGACGCGGCGATCCCATCCTCTATTCCTGACTTATCTTGGCAACAAGATGGTACCCCAGCTTCGGCGGAATCTTCTCATGAGGAACAGGATGATAAAGACGAGGTTTCAATTATATCGGATATGGAAGTGCAAGAGTCGGGTTCAGGCTTAGACGCCGCACAAGATCTTATTGATTCACCATTGAGTACATCATCAAATAAATTTGTCACAGCACAGGAAATTGATGGGCTACTAGTTAATGCTTTATCTAAATTTTTTGGCCAACAGCAGGAAACTCCCACAGTGGACTTGGGAGCTCCCACGACAAGCTCTACAGTACGGCCTCTGATGACTTCTATTGCTTTGACTCAGATCCCTCGCCCTCCCTCTATGTCACTATCGGTGGTTACTAGGCCTGCTACGGCGGCATTGACCACTTCGAATGTAAGGGTTATAACGGATGTCAATCCGCCCCCTTTAGACAAAGCGCCTCTCAGAAAGGTAGCTATGCCCTTGCTTTACGGCCCAGACGAGTCATGGGTCCTTTTGACCCCCACTAAGCCAGAGCTCGCCCAACCTACCTTGTCAGGGGAACTCCCAGTGCCGCACGAGTGGGTCATCCAGGGCAATAAATCTAAGAAATTAAGGGCCTTGGATACTTTGGGGAATGTACTAAATGTCAATATCAAGGCTATACCTAGTTATTATCACCAGGACTATTTTGTTTATACTGCTAAGCCTGCTTTACCCTCTGCCTCAGCTTCAAAATTGTTTTCTGACTGGTCTAAGCATGATGGGTTTAATGACATTACGACACTGTCAGCTCTCACACCAGAACTCGATTTGCAAACCGTCACAGACGCAGCCGCTAATTCAGTCTTGAAGGTGGGGCAGTTGGGTCCAGGGCCTTGGGTGGAATGGGAGACAGAGGTTCAAAACTTTGCGACCACATTTACTTCCAAAACTTCCCACCAGATCCCTCAAGATACTCATTCTTGGTTCTCCATGCCAGTGTGTTCTGCCGGCGGAGTCCCTTCAGCTTTGTTTGCTTTCTTAGCTGCCCCTAAACTTAATCTTTGTGAACTAAAAGACCCTTTCACTACCCCTATCCCAACTCACCTAGACCGAGAATTTAGGCTACGGGGGAAAGCTTTTCGCCTGTTCTCCCAATACATAGTGTCACAACAGGTAGCAAAGTCATTGCTCCGGTCCACGCGGATGCCAGACGATCGGTTGAACTGTCCCGGCGACTGCTTCTTCAGTCGTCAATCCAATCATTGGGTGACATACGCACAGCCTTGCTTGAGGCGGTACGAGCGAGACAAGATCTCAGAATGTCCTTGGTCCGAAAGCTTCCTGATCGCATTGCGAATCAGGTGGTCATGTCACCAGTGCTCACTCCCTCTTTAATGTCCCCTGAAGTGTGGCGAACAGTTTTTAATATGGCTCAGGCCTTTAAACATAGTCCCACCCCTTCTAAGAAACCTGCCTTTAACTTCCCCAAACCCAGGCCAGTCACTAAGGCTCAGCCAGGGGGGATCTAAGCCCTTTCTTCCACCTAAGTCCTCCTCCCCTCAAGGTCAGTACAGGCATAGACAGGGTAGGTTTTCAGGTCAGAGAGGACGCGGCTATAATAAGCCAGGTCAGGGCCCGTCTTCTGCCAACGCCAGCCAGCCGGCGAAGCGTCCACCACCACTAACTCCACCACCATCAAAAAACTAGTCTCTCACTCCCGGTGCCAGTCTTAAGGCCGGTGGATCCAAGGGTAGTACAGCCGGCGAATCCTTGTCTGCTAACTGGGTCGTTCCGAACGTGTCACCAAGCTTGGCCGTTAAACACTTGGGCACGGATGGTGGCACGCAAAGGCATCACTTGGCAGTGGCTCCGGCGACCTCGCTTACGTCAGCCGACAACGGCGAATCTAGTTTCTTTAGAGGTGGAGTAACTGGTCCAGGAAATGATTGCCAAGAATGTCATCATCCCGGTCCCTCCAAATTACCCAGTATTCACGTCCAAGCTCTTTTTGGTTCCCAAAAGGGACAGTGTTCAGATGAGACCGGTCGTAGACCTGTCGTATCTGAACCTTCACATTCACAACGAGTCATTCCGAATGTTAACAGTACACCAAATCAGGCTAACACTTCCGCCGGGAGGTTGGATGTGTTCCCTAGACCTGACAGACGCTTATTGGCACGTATCGGTAAACAAAAGATTTCAAAGGTTTCTGGCCTTACGGATCAGGCATCAAAATTTTGTTTTTCAAAGGATGCCATTCGGTTTGAACCTGGCACCTCGATTATTCACGAAATTAGTCCGGCAAGCCCTGATGCCATTGTTAAAGCAAGGAAGCAGAGTTTTGTGGTACCTAGACGACTGGCTGGTGGTGGCAGAGACAGAGCAATTATGCATCAAACATGTCAACATAATTTTAAATCATGTCAAAACTCTAGGGTTCAAGGTAAATCTGGTAAAGTCAAACCTTGTTCCCTCACGAGTAGTTCAGTGGATAGGGCTGGTTTGGGACACAGCTGCTCTCACTCTGAGTCAGAGTGTGGACAATCGAAACAGGTTTCGCAGGAAACTGTTCATGTTTCTTCACAGTCTGACTACGACACGGAGGATCTGGGAATCTCTGGTCGGCTCTCTCAACTGGATTCAACTAACTGTAATGTTGGGCCGGTTGAAAGTAAAACGTTTAATATTGGAGGGCAACAAATATTTCCCACTCTTACCGGCGGGAAAATTATGGCCCATACCAAAATTAATCCACACCTTACTAGTGGTCTGGGCGAAGAGGGAAATGTTGCACTCAGTAATGTCATGGACCTCTCCTCCGCCAACGGTATGGGTAGACACGGATGCGTCAGGCACAATAGGTTGGGGTTTCCAGTCAAACCAGGGTCACCAGGGTCAGGGGATTTGGTCCCACTTAGAAATCTCTCACATCAATGTCAAAGAATTACTAGTCCCCTTGTATTTCCTTCAGGCTCACGGCTCTACTTTACGGGGCAAGTCGGTGGCCTTCAGAATGGACAATCTGAATGCAGTTCACTGTATTCAGAAACAGGGGTCAACGAGATCACGGAAGTTGCTAAACTTGTCGGAAGAGATTTTTACTCTAGCCAACAGGCTAGACATTTATCTTCACGCATCTTATCTCCCAGGCGTAGCAAACGTCTGGGCAGACGCTCTGTCCCGGAGACAGAGCACGACAGTAGAATGGGAGCTCAAGCAACCCATTTTCAACCTAATGATTGCAGAGCTCTACCATCCACAAGTGGATCTGTTTGCGTCCGAGGAGACTCACAAACTCCCTCTATACCTCACCCGCCGGACGAAAACGCCGGCAGGGGGGCCAGACGCCCTAGTGACAGACTGGAACAGATGGAGCTCCATCTATCTGTTTCCGCCGCCAGATGCGTCACTAATGTGCCACGTAGTGAACAAACTACTAGATTATCGAGGCTTAGTCTCGCTAATCGCGCCCCTGTGGCCGGCGCAGTTATGGTACCAGCAATTAAAGACGTGGTGCCCGCACCCGGTGTCGCTCCCGGTCAAGTATTTCCACTTAGACACGATTGGCAACCTAGCGACCTCGCTGACTTTTGCATTATGGACATTCAAGAGGCCAAGTGGCTAGCACCATATGGTAGAGATGTGACCAATAAATTAATAAATCAATATACTCAGTCTACGAAACGACAGTATCAATCACATTGGCAAGCCTACTACTTCTAGGATCATTAGAACAGAACAGACTGTGCCCTCAGTGGCGTTAGTTTTTAATTATTTGAATTATCTGTTTGAGCAGAAACGTTTATCTGTGGTAACGTTAAAATATCACTTAACTGCGATTAGAGTGCCCTTTTTCGACCTTACAGGTCTCTCCATACCGGTAGCGGAGGAAACAGGTTTTATGAGAGCATGTTTTAAACTCCGCCCACCTCCCCGTCAGCTCATGCCTACTTGCTCTCTGGACAAGGCATTGTCTTTACTTCACTCTCGTCTGTACCAAAATACTGCAGATTTTGCATTACTCTTAAAAAAGGCTGTATTCCTTTTGGCTTTGACCACCGGGAACAGAGTGCCTGAGCTGGCGGCGATGAGCAACACACCTAATTGCCTTAGGTTTGGTAGACTTAATGAATGTATTCACATTGCACCTTCCCCAGGATTTGTAGCCAAGAATGAGCACAGTGCACACGTGTTTTCAGAGTTCACTGTGCCGGCGTTAAAAAGGGGAAAGGTGCACCATAATCTATGTCCAGTGCAAGCTCTAACCAAATATTTGAGAGTAGCTCCTCTAAACCCCCAAGGTGCTTTGTGGGTAGCAAGTACGGGTAAACGCTTACTGAAACGGAGATTGGCTTCTCTTCTGGTCGAAGTCATTAAAGAGAGTAATCCCGGCGTTGTGGGTAGGGCCCACGATTTACGCAAATGGGCAACCTCTTTACGTTTCCTGAAGAACTTTTCAGTAGAAGATATTACGTCCACACATTTGTGGGCTTCTAATCATACGTTTTTGACTAGATACTTGTCAGTTGCTCTAGACAAACCTTCCTTACCATGTATAGCTTTAAGGCAGAGGGTCTAGGTGGCCCTTCAGTCACTTTTGTTTACTTTCAAGGAAAAAGGGGGGGGGGGGGGGTGCAGTCAGTGTAACATAGGACACCCTTGACCCCGCCGGAGTGTAAGAGCTGTGATACAAATGATGGATAATGTGATATGAACATTTCTCTGTTCTATTCAGGGCGAGAAATTGTGCTATAGTACAATGTTAGTACAAACAACTGGGTTATAGTAGTTTTAGCTGTGAAAGCAATTTAGTATTAAACAGTGGAGATATTTTGCAAAATATTTCCACGAATATTATGGGGTTATATGTGCACATGTAAACTTATAACTTGTTATTTTTGTCACCACTCGTTGAGTGGGGTGCCTTTGTAACTACAGATCTGTTCACAGAAATCTCCAGAGTTACCCTTTTTGTCAAGCAGGCTTCTTTGAAGCACGCACCTGCTTGAACCCCTTTTCTGTATATATATGGGCTGCGGCATGTTTAAATATATTTTTCAAAGTAAGAATACTATGTGGTTGTTTGATTATCTGCTTTTCTAGAGTTATGATATGATTACGAATGTCCCCCTCCAGTCTTAGAAATCAGGCATGTTCGTCAATGATGGAGGGGCCACTAATAAATTATAGGTTTGACTCCTGTAAGGAGATAAAGAAAACCTAATATTTAGTAGTGGCCCCGTAATCATTGACGACTGGGGCCCTCCCGACCATCCCCTTCCCATTCGTTGATGTATTAAGGATTTTGGTTTACTTGATATGTCAGTGAAGGAAGAATGACGCCTGAATCAGCGTCTGGTCAAAGATCCACACAAGTACATCCACGATATGATGGAAAGCTTATTGGATAGTTATTTTTATTTTATTTTTATTTTTATTTTTTACGAAGTTTTTTCGTAGTGAGAACCCAATTCATAATGAATGAAGCCATGAGTGAGGTCGCGTGCGCTCATGATGAAGGCTCCTCAGTTTTTAAATGCTCTGCGCGATAGATTCAAACTACGGCGGATTAGTGTTTGAAGAGGATGCCTTATGTGATAGGCATGTTCGTCAATGATTACGGGGCCACTACTAAATATTAGGTTTTCTTTATCTCCTTACAGGAGTCAAACCTATACTATACGCTTTCTTCTTGTCTTCCACAGCTATTTTTACCTCTTCTGTCCACCATGCTGTAGGCTACCTTTCACTCCCCTCCCTCTTCTCCTCAATCCACACACCTCCTCACATGCTACACAGATCTCTTCCTTAACACCTTACGAGCGGCCTATGCGGTTTATTTATGTGTACCGCCCAGCGGGGTGTTTTTAGCCAAAATAGGGCTGTTTACGTGATCATTTTCATGCCTAAATAAGACCCAGAACGTAAAACAAGTATCTATCCCTGAAAGGGCATAAACAGAGCTTTCGAATGACACCATAACGATCCTTGTATGATGGATAGTTTTCTTGCAATAACCGTGCAACGCGAGTGCAAAAAGCAGGTAATTCGGTACTTTCGGTACATAATTGAGTATGTAGCGAGTGAGAGAGGGAGGAGGGAGCTGAGATTTGTGTCAGTAGGTTCGCCGCGGTGGTCTGGAGCAGTCATACGCTCGCTAGTCTCCTGCCACCACTTGTCTCTCTCTCTCAGCCACATTACGTGCTGAAATTGCCACTCGAGTTATGTCGAGCGCCGCCACATAGTCCAGCTTTATTAAATACGACTTAAGTGGTGAGCCGCTAATAAAGGGTTAAACACCTTGCTCATCTCCTCCACTTCCTCCATATCTTCCAGGTCGAACTCACCTAGTCGTCTTTCTACTGCTCTCCTGTACTCTTCCCTGATTTCCTCCTCCTGTAGCCTCTCCACCCTCCTCACCATTCCACCTTTCTCTCGCCTCCCTCCAGCTCTCTTCACCCACTTCTTTTGTATCCTAATTTTAGCTACTACTACATAATGAAGAGACAGACCCCCTCCAATACCCCTATACACCCTAGCATCCAGCACAAATGTCTTCATTCGTTCATCCACACATATATAATCGTCCACACCACTTGCCATGTGTACCTGTATATCATTCTGTGTCGGAAGGAGGTGTTGGCTATCCACAGCCTCCTCCCCAGACATACGTCCACAAGTGCACTACCAGATCAGATCAGATGAAGGTATTGAGGGATAAGCCTTTACAACGGCACCTCGTTTCCTATCTTGCTGAAGAGTGTAGAGAGGGGAGAAGGGGTGTTGGAGAGAGAGGAAGCTGTTGAAGTGGCTTTGTTATGTGTGTTTAGTCTGTATATGTCGTCAGGGTGTCCCCTGACTGGGTGCGAGCATGTGAAACATGTTAGGACGTACTACCACACCCACTAAATGTCCGCCGTGGCAGGGATTCGATCCCGGGTCTTGCAGATTCACACGTGAGCGTGCTCATCACTCGACCACCTCTGACGGTACCCCCCACCCTCCTACCACTCCATCAACTTTCCTATCACACACCTTACCATTCATATCCCCAATCAGAAATATTCTTTCGTTCTTGTTAAACTTATCCAGGCACGCCTCCACATTCACCCACAACTCCTCTTTCTCTCTTACAAGTTTATCCTCTGTCGGAGCATACACACACAATCACCCATGTTTGTATTCCTACTTTCATTCTCACCTACACAATCCTTGAACCCACAGACCCATATTCTCTTACACGCTCCTTCCATTTGTTACTTACAAACAAACACGCACCTTCTTTCGCTCCTCCCTCACTTACTCCAGCACACACCCATTCCACACTCCCACTCTCTCACATCTGTACCCCTCCATTTGGTCTCCGTCATTCCACATGCATCCAGCCTGGCATTCACTAACACTTCCAAAACCTCTCTCTCTTTGTGCCATCATTCATGCCACTCACGTTCCATGTAGCTATTCTAAGATTGTCCGTAAGATTGTCCATAGTCAGTCGGGGTTCGTCAACACAGGGTCCGTCCGCATCCGAGGCTGATCGTTCGTTTTTTGTTGCTTCATTATTTTTCACGGGTGGGGGTCGCAAGCCCACCGGTCCAACCTCTTTAGTCGCCTCTTACAACACGCAGAAGGCACGTGGGGCATATTCTAATCCCTAACCCCGAGGGTACTTACTTGTTGAACCCACAACAACAAACATTCTACTGAAGTAAACAAATCTGTAGCAGTGCACCGAGAAGTTTATCCCAATAGTATCAAATGGTGCCAAAGTTTTCCAGCTATTCTTACTCTCCAGTGACAAGTAAGAAACAGTTTTCCAACTAAGTACTGATCTTAGAAAATCCTGCAGTGGTCATACCTTTTGTTGGTGGTCATGGCTGTGATGCGGCTGTGAGGTAGAATGGCGCCTGGACGTATGATGCTTATGGTGCCTTTTCTTGTGTTGCCTTTTCTTTCTATCTTTTCCTTTCTGGTGTGCTTCAGGATTGTCGATTGTTATGAAAAAATTATTTCCGGGTGTTGGAGGACGTGTCACTTTCATGGTAATGACTCTTGCACATCTTGATGGACTGGTGGTTGCTTCCTTGCAGCTTGGAGGTATGGTGGGGTATTTGGGGTAGTCCTTCCTGGCTCCACGGTCACAGCGGTGGTGCGGCTGTGAGGTAGAATGGCGCCTGGACGTATGATGTTTATGGTGCCTTTTCTTGTGTTGCCTTTTCTTTCCATCTTTTCTTTTCTGGTGTGTCTCAGGATGGTCGATTGTTATGAATAGATTTTTCCCGGGTGTTGGAGGACGTGTCACTTTCATGGTAGTGACTCTTGCACATCTTGATAGACTGGTGGTTGCTTCCTTGTGGCTTGGAGGTGTGGTGGCAGAGGAGGAAAAATGCTTGGTGGTGGTGAATGTTGGGCGAGTTGTTTTTTCGTTATTTCATTTCCTTCTCCGTGATGATAGCCCCGACCCCGTGGCTGAAGCTGGTAACAACAGACATTTTCTTGGTGGGAAAAGGTTTTGGTAACACCAGGCATTTTCTTGGTGGGAAAAAGTTTTCCATTTGCCGAAATATTCCCACCATTTCAGCGAGCGTGTCTCTGCTGGTTTGTTCAGCGACTCGATCTAGTGCGAGTGGTAGTGAGAACTAGGGTAGAAGAGGTTGAGGAAGAGGTTGATGGTGATGGAGAATTTGGTGTGGGGCTGACAAGGATGGAAAGTGGTCTGGGTTTTGGGTGTGCGAGGTGGGGTTGAGCGAGGGGGTGGGGGTTGAACTATAATAATAATAATAATAATAATGCTTTATTTCAGACTCACACAGTACAGAGGGGACCATACTGGGGTCCATATATATCTTACAGTACGGTAACATAAATATACATACTGTAGGCTACATAGGCTACATAAACTAAAAAGAAATTAAATAATACCCAGCTTGCTAGTATGTACAGTAGATCACAGTACTGCCTCAACCAAAAACAGTGGTCATCAAACTACTGTGTTACCAAAACCACTGTCTTAATTGTGTACAGTACCATGCCTCACATCATTTAGCTACCAGTACAGTATATTTCCGCAGTACAGTATAGGAATACCGGTACTGCACTATGAGGTTCAGTACCAGTATGCTAATTCTGTAGAGTAGCAAACCTGATTACATTACTTAGGGTTAAATATAGAGCAACCTCCTCAAGCGTGCCTGAATCCTAGAGGTGTACACTATGCTGGGAGTTTGTAGCATTTTAATTATACTGTTCTGAGAAGTGTTAAGGTGCTGAATGAATTTATAATAGGAATGATTTTGATGATTTAGGAGACACAGGTGGGACACTTGAGAGGTATGGTTGGCGAGGCGACGGGGAGGGGATGGAGGTATTAAGGGGGTTGGGGGGGGGGGGGGGAAAGAAAGAGGGGTGGCGGGAAAATTGAAATTTGTTTGCATTGCTTAGAGGAAAGGCGACTCGGCGAGGTCGAGAGAACATCAGTGGACTAAGAGGATGAAGATGAGGGTGGGGAGGGAACAAAAAGTCTGATGAGGTAATTGAGGTAAAAGTAGAAGAATATTTATGACGATTAAGAGAGGACGGGTGATTAGGAGAGGTGTAGGAAAGGGTGGTGGGCAAACGTTTTGCCGTAGCTGAGGCAGGGGTAACTTGGTTAATTTGAAGGTGAGGGGTGACGGAGGCATTTGTGAAGAGGTGTTGGTCTACGCTAACAGTGGTGACAGGTAAACGTGGTGAGGACACTGTAGGAGTTGCTACGTTGATGGAGGCTGGTGGCGAAGGTGCTGAAGGTGATGTAGACATGGAGGCTGGTAGTGAAGATGTAGAACAGGATTTACAAGAAATCTTGTTGGAGGTAGGTGATCGAGGATGTGGAGGCTTCTGAGGTGGCTGGGGTTGACCTTTATATGGCCCCTACTGCGGAAATGTTTCGGCCGGGTGGCCAACAGCTTGCATATAGTGATGATGTCCCATGTAAATCCCACGGGATCATGGATAGCGAAGTGTTCCCTAACACTTGAGGGAAGGATCCATAACCCACTAAGCACGAGCTGTATGTAGTGGACACCCTACCATCAAGGACCGATATTAGGCTTCATTCCCGCCTAAAATCGTCATTTTACGATAAATATCGTTATTACTTATTCATATGCGCCTATTTTACGATTAATATGAAAATAGTAACATGTAACAGCAATAAAACAAGTGGGAATAGTGTTTTGGGGGTGAAAATCGCGAATTATTGCCGACCGTTCAGTCATGAAATGTCAGGCGAACGCGACATATATCCTCCATCTCCCAAGCCTAGAGGCAGACTGAGCTCTCTCTCACAGCTCTCTCTCACAACACGCAGTAGCTAGGCCTAGCACCAAGCCTTAGAACCGGACTGGAGATGTTGGCGCGGTAAATAAACCGATAAACAAGGGAATAAGATGAAAAATAGGTGATAATTGAAGAGGGGGGAAGGAGGGGGCTTTGACACATGTGGAGGAGTGATAGAAGGTATGGAGGGGTATTATCTCACTTAATGACCTATTCCTATATTTTAAGTGCTACTGGGGACTTTTAAACGTTTTTTTTTAGGCCTTACCTCTTAAGAGGATCATCACCTTTGCCCAATAAAACCTCTTAACCCTTAATTAGCGGCGAGCAACATAAGTCGAGTTAAATAAAGCTGGACTATGTGGCGGCGCTCGACATAACTCGAGTGGCAATTTCAGCACGTAATGTGGCTGAGAGAGAGAGACAAGTGGTGGCAGGAGACTAGCGAGCGTATGACTGCTCCAGACCACCGCGGCGAACCTACTGACACAAATCTCAGCTCCCTCCTCCCTCTCTCACTCGCTACATACTCAATTATGTACCGAAAGTACCGAATTACCTGCTTTTTGCACTCGCGTTGCACGGTTATTGCAAGAAAACTATCCATCATACAAGGATCGTTATGGTGTCATTCGAAAGCTCTGTTTATGCCCTTTCAGGGATAGATACTTGTTTTACGTTCTGGGTCTTATTTAGGCATGAAAATGATCACGTAAACAGCCCTATTTTGGCTAAAAACACCCCGCTGGGCGGTACACATAAATAAACCGTATAGGCCGCTCGTAAGGTGTTAAGAGTGTTCTCGCCGTTCCCGGGTTAAGAGCACACAGAACACTTGTCGCTGTTGTTGCTCAAAAGTGGACAGAGGTATAAGCGGCTTTTTACCTGTAGGGTCAATATTCCCAGGGTAATGTCCAGATTTCCTCCGTATTTTGATCTTGTTGATTTTGTTTGAGGCTACAACGGGGCCTAGTGATGGCTGAACAGTGTTGATCACAATAATCCGGAAAGCTTCCCAAGACAGTTCTGGGGTCACTTGTCCGGCTACCAGGGACACGGCCTTTCCCAGGTGAGTTAAAAACACAGCGATCTTCTATTGATCGGTCTGGTATGCCGGGCTGAGTACCGGCTGACCATATCTAGGTATGTGCAAATATCGTAAGTTTCTGCCTCATACTTGAGTATGGGGATGTGCAAACGTGCAGTCATGATGATGTATGTGATAGAACGCTCTATTCCTTTGCTGATTTATGTGCCAAACGACTTCTTCTTCCCGAATCAAGAACCACCGTCTGCCGCCAAAGTTATACCAGGTTTTTACTGGGGTTGATTGGTTTTAATAGGTAGGTTCTACTTGACTGGAGGAGCCGAATTCGCTTTAACACATACACAGAAAATAATAGAGGATAGTTATAACAATACGTACATTCATAATATATTCATTTGCACAAGAATATTGCATACGTAATACTAGATAATGGTAAAGAACAAAATATGAGGCGCACGAACGAGGCTCCACTAATTTCACTCGTAAGACAGTTGCTGCTACAATATACTTTAGTGCTCCCTTTAATTGAGGTATTTACACTTGCACTCGATATAGATAGGTTATTATTCGGACTGTCTTTAATTGAAGTATAACACTTGTCCTGTTATATAGGTAAATAGCACTTCCTTCAACTGAAGTATTACACTTGTGCTATTAAACTTTTAGTTAGAAACTGTGTCTATGGATCGGAGTAATATGCATAGAATTGTTCTAAACTAGGTGACTCGGAGGTTTTCTTTATGATTTCTTCTTTCACATATTTCTAGTTAATATATTTATAATTCACTTAGTATCAATATGATCAGTTTTAATAATAGTACTTCCCTAATTTAAATGGGCGTCACTAGTACTTTATTTATATTTGATTTAGCATAAGAATAAGAGAGTATGGTTTCACTGAAGTAGTTCCTTATATATAAGGTGCGTCACTAGTACTGTTATTTGTTGATTAAATTAAATCTTCTCTCTACGCAACACTTGGTATTAATCACTTTTCCCAGGTATATACTTCTTATGCGTATTTCGACAGCGTATAATTTCACTATTTATTTGTAGAGGGGCAATCTGTAGTCTTCGATGTATAAGTTAGGCCGTGGTGGTTGTCCTGACGTGGCTAGTTGACAGCAGTTGTAGGGTGAGATGGGGGTGATCCGAACTACTTGTGGACAAATAATCACCAAAAATTAGGTAACAACATTTATTGAAAAAATAGTGGTAGTACAAGTAACTATAGGTCAAGACCTATCATGGTGATTTTTATTAATAATGTAAGAAGGAGTTAAGGTACACTTATTTAAGTTTTTCAAAAAGTACCCCTTGTTCGAACCACCCCCACAGGGTGTGGGGGTAATCCGAACACCACCATTTCACTAATAATAGCCTATGTAGGCTATAGTGAGAATGTAAAAACTGTTTGTCTCAAACAAAATATTTAAAGATAAATTACTAACAACTTTATTAACCTCCTGCCCTACAAATATGGCTATAGGGTAAGGTGGGGGTAAAAACATGGGTGTAAAACGAACATGGGGTGAAACGAACATGGGAGTACAACAAACAGCATCCATAATTTCTGCCCTATCAATAATAAAATAGTTTCCCCAACATATCTAAAGAAGAAAATGGGTAGATTCAAGATGGCGATGGATGGAGTCATCAGGTAAGTATTCTTGTTGTTTTCGTTCCCCAGACTGCCTGGCCGAACAGCCCCAAGGCCCCGAGCAAGGCCAAGGCCATAACCGAGCGCCCCCACAGAACCCTCCCTGCCTACCACAATAAAGCCTGGGTGACCGAAGCCACTCCATGGCGGAGAGCTGAGGCGGGTGCGGAAACGCCCGGGAAACCAAAACCCCACCCAGGGCCCTGTGCCCATCAGCAATTATGAAGAGAAAGTTGAGGGGCAAAGGAAAAATGTGACGCTTTGGCTTCCAATCTTGGTAGATTGGGAGGTCAATCCATGGAAGAGTCGCCGTCACTTGAGATCTAGAAAATATATAAGTAAAAGGAACAGAGTAAGCTATGGGTATGGCAAAGAACACTCAGTTCTCACTCTGATAGACCATCCCATCACCACATGACTAGAACCCAATCCTCTCAGCATCAGCTAGGAAAGGCCCTAGAAAGCCGCCTTTGGCGGGGGAATAGCTCCCCTATTTCAACCCCTTTCGGGGTTGGGCACCCACCCTCAGGTAAGTATTTTGATGGGTGGGTATTTAAATGCCATTTAAATTGGGGGTTTTCGGTACACCCCCGTCGTGGCATGCATGTTTAAACATTCATGATGCTGAAGGAAATATCTGAATGGCAGCCTTTCTCACCAGATATCATTGTAGCCACGTACATTTCACTATTAAGCATCACACCACTAGAATTAGCACGTTTTCATAGTCAAGAAACACTATATTAGAAACAGAAAATATAACGAGCATCGAAAAAATCGAAAAACATACCTGATAACTCCGCTTGTCAAGATATAAACGTTGCTCTGCCGTCATCTCCAAGCTACCCATTTTCTTCTTTTGATTTGTTGGGGGAACTGTTTTATTATTGATAGGGCAGAAATTAAGGACGCTGTTATAATAATAATAATAATAATAATATTTATTCAGTTAGCAATTTACAGAGTTGGTACCACATAGTATGTTACAAATATATATGACATGTACCAGCCTTGCATAATTCCAACTAAGGATAGCCCAATAAGGCCGTTAGGCGTATTTCCATTGGGGTCCTTGTGGGATTAGGTTAGCTGGGGAAATGGAGAGGATAAAGAAATAGATACTTTAGAGAAAGTATTTCTAGGGGGTTATTTTAAGATACCTTACATCCTATAGTAAATATCAGTAATCCGTAATCAGTAATCATTTCAGGTTGGTTTGTCTATCTCTTATATCGTATATATTTAGTAGTAGACATAATCTTGGTGCTCCCTCCTCGCAGCTGTCCGGTTCAGGTGTTCCTTCAGGCTACGTCTGAAGGAATACAGTGTTCTCTTTTCACGGACTGACTGGGGTAGGTCGTTCCAGTCTTTGATGGCAGTGAAGAAGAATGTTTGCTTACCCTGTCCTTGGATTTTCGGGACCTTAAAATTAAACATCCTGTTTCTTGTATTATGTCCACTCCTCTCATTTGCTTTAACAAAATCATTCTTTAGATACTCTGGAGCTCTGTCATAGAAAATTTTGAAGGCATTAGTGAGCCTGATTTGTTTGGCCCTGTCAGAGACATTGAGCATACGATACCTAGTGACTGAAGTTGTTCCTGGCCAACATGTGATCTGGGTCCTAGCTTCAGCATGAACCAAACCATTTTATTTTGAGTGCCCTGAAGTTTGTGCTGTGCTGATTTAGATGATGCAGAGTACCAGGATGACACAGAATAGTCAAAATGACATTGAACAAGCGCTTGGCAGAGAGTCTTTTTGGTCGCCGCGGGCAAGCATCCCACCTGTCTATACAGGTATTTTATACGTGCTCTACACTTACTCAGGATAGATTCCAAAATTGTTTCACCTGACAAACTCGCGTCCAGTTTCAGTCCGAGATATTTAACTTGTGACACTGTTGTTATAGGAATATCATTACAGTTGACCGAGAAGCCCACAATGTCTTTCAGTTTGCGTTTTGTTCCACATAAGATGGCTTCCGTCTTGCCCAGGTGAAGAGATTATAGGTTTGACTCCTATAAGGAGATAAAGAAAACCTAATATTTAGTAGTGGCCCCGTAATCATTGACGAACATGCCTATTACATAAGGCATCCTCTTCAAATACTAATCCGCCGTAGTTTGAATCTACCGCGCAGAGCATTTAAAATCTGAGGAGCCTTCAACATGAGCGCACGCGACCTCACTCATGGCTTCAGTCATTATGAATTGGGTTCTCACTACGAAAAAACTTCGTAAAAAATAAAAAACAAAAAGAAAATAAGAATAACTATCCAATAAGCTTTCCATCATATCGTGGATGTACTTGTGTGGATCTTTGACCAGACGCTGATTCAGGCGTCATTCTTCCTTCACTGACATATCAAGTAAACCAAAATCCTTAATACATCAACGAATGGGAAGGGGATGGTCGGGAGGGCCCCAGTCGTCAATGATTACGGGGCCACTACTAAATATTAGGTTTTCTTTATCTCCTTACAGGAGTCAAACCTATAATTTATTAGTGGCCCCTCCATCATTGACGAACATGCCTGATTTCTAAGACTGGAGGGGGACATTCGTAATCATATCATAACTCTAGAAAAGCAGATAATCAAACAACCACATAGTATTCTTACTTTTGTAAAAAAGAGATATTCGGGTGCATAAACTTTATACAGCCTAAATCTTCAAAAAGGGGTACAAGCAGGAGCGTGCTTCAAAGAAGCCTGCTTGAAAAAGGGTTAACTCTGAGCACAGATCTGCTAGTTAAGAAGGCACCCCACTTAAAGTAAGTGGGGAAAACTAAAAACTTGTAAGTTTACATGTGCACATATAAACCCCATTAACTAGTGTATATATTCCTAAAAATATAACCAAACATAGATGAATTCTTGTACATTCGTAGAAGTACTGATCTCGTGTACTTATGCAGAAGTAATTACTGCAAAAGTAAAAGTCATAGTTGCCACTACCGAGATTTCTCAAAAATCTATTGCTTCACAGCCAAAGCTACTTACAACAAGAATTGTCGTAACACTACTATTGGCCTTTAGCACAATTTCCTGCAATGAATACTACAGAGAAATTTTATAATACAATGCCTACAACCAGTATCACAGCTCGTATGTTCCGAACACATACTCCTGAGGTGTCTAGGGTGTCCTATGTCACACTGACTGCACCCCCCCCCCCCCCTTTTTCTTGAAATTAAACAAAACGTAACTAAAAAAGCCACCTAGACCCTCTGCCGTAAAGCTATACATGGCAAGGAAGGTTTGTCCAGAGCTACTGAAAGGTATCGAGGCAAAAACTCCTGATTAGAGGCCCACAACTGTGTGGACGTAATAACTTCCACTGAAAGATTATTAAGGAAACGTAAAGAGGCTGTCCCCTTGCGTAAATCGTGGGTCTTACCCACAACGCCGGGATGCTTCTCTTTAAAGTCCTCGACCAAGAGAGAAGCCAGTGTACGCTCCATCAATCGTTCACCCGGACTTGCGACCCATAAAGCACCCTGGTGATTTAGAGGGGCCACTCTTAAATATTTGGTTAGAGCTTGCTCTGGGCAAAAAAGATGGTGCACCTTTCCCCTGTTTAACGCCGGCACCGTGAACTCTGAAAACACGTGTTCACTGTGCTCAATCTCGGCTATGAATCCTGGGGAAGGTGCAATGTGAATACACTCATGAAGCCTATCAAACCTGAGGCAATTAGGTGCGTTGCTCATCACCGCCAGCTCAGATACTCTGTTCCCGGCAGCCAAAGCCATAAGGAATACAGCCCTTTTGTAAAATCTGCAATCTTTGGTACTTACGGGAACGAGAATAACAACGATGCTTTGTCCAGTGACCATGTAGGCCTGAGCTGACGGGGAGGTGGGCGGAGTTTAAAACCTGCCCACATAAATCACTTTCAGATAAATGTTTCTGCATGAACAGATAAATTAAATAATAAACAACCAAAGCCACCGAGGGCACAGTTTGTTTTGTTCTAAGAATCCGAGACGTAAAAGCTTTCCAATGCGATTGAAACTGTCGCTTTGTAGACTGGGTATATTGATTCGTGAATATCTTGGTCACGTCGCTACCATAAGGTGCTAGCCACCTGGCCTCCTGAATGTCCAAAATGAACAATTCCGCGAGGTTTCTAGGTTGCCAATTGTGTTCTAAGTGGAACAACCCGAGACAGGAGAGACACTGGGTGCGGGCACCACGTGTTCAAATGCTGGTACCACACTGCGCCGGCCACAGGGGCGCGATTAGCGAGACTACGCCTCGCTAATCCTGTAGTTTGTTGACTACGTGGCACATTAGAGACGCGTCTGGTGGCGGAAAAGAGATAAATGGAACTCAACCTGTTCTCGTCCGTCATCAGAGCGTCAGGTCCGCCCGCCGGCGTTATCGTCCGGCGGGTGAGGTACGACTGTGAGTATCGCCATACCCCTTGGCTGTGGCTGTCCCTCGCTTGCGAGCTCGGTATACTCCCTGAACGGGAGCCCTCGTCCGAGTCCCGTAAAGGTTTATGATAATTAAAAGCTCCCATAGCTCATTAACACATTGAAAGCAGAGCTGGTGAGCAAAATCATAAAGTATACTAATTAATTTAATTTATATTTAATTGTATTAAAATAAATTACTATAAATAAACACAATATTATCATAATATAATCATAGAAAATATATATGTTTATTATGATTCAGCTATTAAATTATTTCATTAACAAATAAAAATAAGATAGGGCTACCTGAGCTTAACGGCGTTGAACATACAGCAATGAGAGGTGTCGTGCCGACACGACAGAGACTGGGGGAAAACTACCCCGCCCCCGGGAACTACCTAGTCACCTGGTGCAACACCGGTAATCCGCCCTGGAAAGAGAATTTTCCGGGGATTAATGCTCATAGGGTTACACCCAAAAAACGGTACAAAATATGTGCCTCAAAACCGCCGGTCAACGAACCATAGCACTCCACCACTACTTTTCGTTGTCCTTTAGTATCATATTAAAGATTTTAGCATATCTTTACCTGTCCAGAAGATTTAAGCATATCTTCTGAATCCTCATAAAGATGAAGCATATCTTTATTAAAGATGAAGTCTTTCAAGTATCCCTTTACACTTGAAACACTAGTAAGATTCCGGCATCTTTTTATCCCATAAAAATTCTAAGCCTATCTTAATCTCTAATCTGGCGTCACCCAGAAGCCCTCATAGATCGCCGTCTTGAAGGCCGTGATACCCTATTGTATCAATCAATTGTTTGGCAAATTATCGCGAATTGCAAATCAGTTAATATAACCACCCAAAGGTACAACCGCCGGGTTTTATATGCAATGTCAAACCAATTGTACCTGCCCCAGACCTCTTTGTAAAAAAGGTCGCCGGGAGGGAAAGACTAAACAAACAAACGGCATTGTTTCAATGGCTTATTAAAGATTTCAGCATATCTTTTATCTGTCCAAAAGAATTAAGCATAACATCTTAATCCTCATAAAGATGAAGCATATCTTTAGTAAAGGTGAAGTCTTTCAAGTAACCCTTTACACTTGAAACACTAGTAAGATTCAGGCATCTCTTTATCCCATAAAAAGTCTAAGCCTATCTTAATCTCTAATCCGGCTTCTCCCAGAAGCCCTCATAGATCGCCGTCTTGAAGGCCGTGATACCCTATTGTATCAATCAATTGTTTGGCAAATTATCTCGAATCGCAAATCCGTTAATATAACCACCCGAAGGTACAACCGCCGGGTTTTATATACAAGGACCCCAATGGAAATACGCCTAACGGCCTTATTGGGCTATCCTAAGTTGGAATTATGCAAGGCTGGTACATGTCATATTTATAACATACTATGTGCTACCAACTCTGTAAATTGCTAACTGAATAAATATTATTTTTATTATTACTATTATTATTATTATTATTATTATTAATGTCAAACCAATTATACCTGCCCCAGACCTCTTTGTAAAAAGGTCGCCGGGAGGTAAAGACCAAACAAACAGACAGCATTGTTTCAATGGCTTTGAAAAGCAGAGAAAACCAAGGCCAACAGGTGTCAGCCTGATCACCTAGAAAACTGAGTGGAGCCCCCCTCGACGGGAATAACCCAGGAAGCCTGATCCCAGGCTCGACCATAGAAAATGCAGTTTCTGATGAGCCCTCAAGCGACCAAACTCGTCGGGGTAACTTACCTATTTTAGCCATCCTGACTAAAACTCGGTAAACAAAAACGGTGTTCTCGGAGCAACGAGAAAAATGCCAGAAAGGTAACCCACACTAAACTATACATTACAGGAGGGCGTAATGCATAAAGCAATGAATAACACAGGAAGCCTGCTCCCAGGCTCGACCACAGAAAACGCAGTTTCTTATGAGCCCTCAAGCGACCAACCTCGTCGGGGTAACTTACCTATTTTGAGCCATCCTGACTAAAACTCGGTAAACAAAAACGGTGTTCTCGGAGCAACGAGAAAAAACGCCGGAAAGGTAACCTACACCAAACGAGACATTTTAACACATTTCATACAAAGGGTGTGCGCAAAAATAGGGATACCTGAACAGGAGGGCGTAATGCATAAAGCAAAAACCGGGGCAAAGGTAGCCATGACAGAGACTGGTGGGATAATTACTCCAGGTTCTGCATAGACCCGCCGGGACCCAGCTCTGGAAAAAAAGAACATTTCCAGGAATTAAGGCTCATAAGGTTAACCCAAACATGTTCGCACACAAGTGTAAAATAACCTGCCGGGTAACGAGACGTAATACTCAACGACGACAGCTCGCTATGCGGTGGGGTTTCCCAAGTAAAAGATTTCAGAATATCTTAATTTGGCCAAAAGATTTATGAATACCCTCTGACATAATATATAAAGACCAGCATGGCGTTTATAACTGATGAAGTCTTTCCGGGTGTTTGTTTCAAGATTCAATTTTGGAGAAAAAAAAAACTAAAAAAGACGCCGGCCCCCGAATTATCTTGTAGATCAAAAACTGGGAAGCCTGACAAATATACGAGATCTAACTTCTCCTGAAGTATCTTTTTAGATCGCCGTATGTTGAAGGCGGCGATACAAAACGTATCCCTCAATTGTCTGGTTAACTAACTGAATCGTAAATTCGTTATTTCCATCCCTCCAAGGAGCACCCGCCGGGTGTGAATATTATTTTTAAAAAACGTTAACCCCAATTGTGCCCTAAAGCGCCGTATGTTGAAGGAGGCGATACACAATGCATCCCTCAATTGTCTGGTCAACTAAACTGAATTTTGCAAATTCGGGCATCCCACCCTTCCAGGTTGCACCCGCCGGGTGATTTAAAGTTTAAAAGTTAACCCCAAATGTTCCTAACCCCACTTCTTTGTAAAAGATCGCCGGGGAGGAAATACAAAGATTGCGAATTGCAAATCAGTCAATATAACCACCCAAAGGTACAACCGACGGGTTTTATATGCAATGTCAAACCAATTGTACCTGCCCCAGACCTCTTTGTAAAAAGGTCGCCGGGAGGGAAAGACTAAACAAACAAACGGCATTGTTTCAATGGCTTATTAAAGATTTCAGCATATCTTTCACCTGTCCAAAAGAATTAAGAATAACTTCTTAATCCTCATAAAGATGAAGCATATCTTTATGAAAGATGAAGTCTTTCAAGTATCCCTTTACACTGGAGACACTAGTAAGATTCAGGCATCTTTTTATCCCATAAAAAGTCTAAGCCTATCTTAATCTCTAATCCGGCTTCTCCCAGAAGCCCTCATAGATCGCCGTCTTGAAGGCCGTGATACCCTATTGTATCAATCAATTGTTTGGCAAATTATCTCGAATCGCAAATCCGTTAATATAACCACCCGAAGGTACAACCGCCGGGTTTTATATGCAATGTCAAACCAATTATACCTGCCCCAGACCTCTTTGTAAAAAGGTCGCCGGGAGGTAAAGACCAAACAAACAGACAGCATTGTTTCAATGGCTTTGAAAAGCAGAGAAAACCAAGTCCAACAGGTGTCAGCCTGATCACCTAGAAAACTGTGTGGAGCCCCCCTCGACGGGAATAAACCAGGAAGCCTGATCCCAGGCTCGACCATAGAAAACGCAGTTTCTGATGAGCCCTCAAGCGACCAAACTCGTCGGGGTAACTTACCTATTTTAGCAATCCTGACTAAAACTTGGTAAACAAAAACGGTGTCCTCGGAGCAACGAGATAAACGCCGGAAAGGTAACCCACACTAAACTATACATTACAGGAGGGCGTAATGCATAAAGCAATGAATAACACAGGAAGCCTGCTCCCAGGCTCGACCACAGAAAACGCAGTTTGTTATGAGCCCTCAAGCGACCAAACTCGTCGGGGTAACTTACCTATTTTGAGCCATCCTGACTAAAACTCGGTAAACAAAAACGGTGTTCTCGGAGCAACGAGAAAAAACGCCGGAAAGGTAACCCACACCAAACGAGACATTTTAACACATTTTATACAAAGGGTGTGCGCAAAAATAGGGATACCTGAACAGGAGGGCGTAATGCATAAAGCAAAAACCGGGGCAAAGGTAGCCATGACAGAGACTGGTGGGATACTTACTCCAGGTTCTGCATAGACCCGCCGGGGCCCAGCTCTGGAAAAAAAAAAAATTCCAGGAATTAATGCTCATAAGGTTAACCCAAACATGTTCGCACACAAGTGTTAAATAACCCGCCGGGTAACGAGACGTAATACTCAACGACTACAGCTCGCTACGCGGTGGGGTTTCCTAAGTAAAAGATTTCAGAATATCTTAATTTGTCCAAAAGATTTATGAATACCCTCTGACATAATATATAAAGACCAGCATGGCGTTTATAACTGATTAAGTCTTTCCGGTGGTGTTTGTTTCAAGATTCAATTTTGGAAAAAAATAAATAAAAAAGACGCCGGCCCCCGAATTATCTCGTAGATAAAAAACTGGGAAGCCTGACAAATATACGAGATCTAACTTCTCCTGAAGTATCTTTTTAGATCGCCGTATGTTGAAGGCGGCGATACAAAACGTATCCCTCAATTGTCTGGTTAACTAACTGAATTGTAAATTCGTTATTCCCACCCTTCCAGGGAGCACCCGCCAGGTGTGAATATTAGTTTAAAAAACGTTAACCCCAATTGCGCCGTAAGCTGAAGGCGGTGATACAAAACGTATCCCTCAATTGTCTGGTTAACTAACTGAATTGTAAATTCGTGATTCCCACCCTTCCAGGGAGCACCAGCCGGGTGTGAATATTAGTTTAAAAAACGTTAACCCCAATTGTGCCTTAAATTGCCGTATGTTGAAGAAGGCGATACACAATGCATCCCTCAATTGTCTGGTCAACTAAACTGAATTTTGTAAATTCGGTCATCCTACCCTACCAGGTTGCACCCGCCGGGTGATTTAAAGTTTAAAAGTTAACCCCAATTGTTCCTAACCCCACATCTTTGTAAAAGATCGCCGGGGAGGAAATACAACAACAGCATAGTTTTATATTGGCTTTGCAAAACCGAAAAAACTACAAACAACACGTGTCCGTATGAACACTGTTAGATGGGTACAGCCAACCCGCCGGGAATCAGAAGGAGCCTGAAACAGGCACCCCAGAGACGCAGTCCTGGGGAGCCACAGACACCCACCCGCCGGGGAAACAAGCCTGTTTTTAAACCACGCGTGGCCAAAACTCGGTAACCAGCCGGGTTTTTTAATGGTGTAACCGAGAAAAACCCGCCGGAAAAAACCCACCCCGTCCAGATACCATCTGAACGCAACACAGGACCGAGGCGTAGCCAAAACACAACTAACGCCGGGCCCAACATAGTCCGTGGAATTAGCCAATACACAACTAACCCAGGACACATAAATAGTCCGTGGAATTAGCCAATACACAACTAAACCAGGACACACATCACACAGTAGTACATATTTAGAAAATAAATCAATAACACTTGTATATGTGGTAAAGCTACGAGAGGTTGGCTAGGCCTAGGCAGACGGATAATATTAACATGTCGGAATATAAACAAAAAGCACTGAATTATATCACAACAGGAACCACCGCCAACACACCACTGTAGCAAATACTTCCGGCAAAGGGAAGAACTGACTCGGGACCCAGAAAAAACTTCACTAAGTGAAGAAAAATACGCTGGGAACGTCAGCAAAAATACGCTACCTCATCAGAAAGATAAAAGGAAGCAATAACGCGTAATGAAAGCCGCCTGCATCACAAAGCTAGCTAACTGTGACAAAGGTCACCTGTCCACAACCGGACCACGAGGGTACATCCGAAATAGATGCCCCAAACACACGACCCAAAATACACTGCACTGCGGGCAACCAGCCCAGGACACTCCTGCTACGCATATCCTAACCTTACTCGATACATCCCGGAGTAAACAAATGAGAAAAAACTCACTAGGGACGCAGCAAATGCGGAACCAGAGGAGCGTGGAGAGACACGTCCGGGCCGGCTGACTGCAGAGCAGAGAAGGAAGAATGACGCCTGAATCAGCGTCTGGTCAAAGATCCACACAAGTACATCCACGATATGATGGAAAGCTTATTGGATAGTTATTCTTATTTTCTTTTTGTTTTTTATTTTTTACGAAGTTTTTTCGTAGTGAGAACCCAATTCATAATGACTGAAGCCATGAGTGAGGTCGCATGCGCTCATGATGAAGGCTCCTCAGATTTTAAATGCTCTGCGCGGTAGATTCAAACTACGGCGGATTAGTGTTTGAAGAGGATGCCTTATGTAATAGGCATGTTCGTCAATGATGGAGGGGCCACTAAGAAATAGTCTATTGTCCACTAGCCATTCACTACATGATGCTAGTTCTTTGGAAAGTGAAGCGGCAATACTTATTGGGTCTTTTCCTGAAACCAGAAGCACGCTGTCGTCTGCATACAGTAATAATTTACATGAGACGCTCAGTTCCATGTCGTTCACATAACAGAGAAAGAGTAAGGGACCAAGGATGCTTCCCTGCGGGACCCCACAGTTAATTGGCATAGGATCAGATATATTATCATCAATTTTGACTCTTTGGGTTCTACCACTAAGATAAGATTTAAACCAGTTCACAGACCCTATGCCCATTGCTTGTAGTTTATTACATAGGATATCATGGTCTACTGTGTCAAACGCTTTTTGTAGATCAAGAAGAACCATACCGGTGTAGTTACCTTTAGACATTTCTTTACGAATGTGATCCGTTAAGTGGATGAGACAGGAGTCTGTCGAGTACATGCATCTGAAACCTGATTGAAACTTATAGAATAGATCATTTTGTTTGAGGTAGTGTTCAATTTGGGTGTATACCGCTCTTTCAAGGATTTTAGATACAATACATAATATGCTAACTGGTCTGTAGTTGCCAACTTCTAGTTTATTTCCTTTCTTGAATAGAGGGGTTACAATAGCTTCCTTCAGTTCAGCAGGTACTGTGTTGGTGTTAATTGACAAGTTGATGATGTGGGTTAGGGGGCCTGCTATACCAATGGCTCCATCTCGTAGAAATTTGGCAGGAATTTTGTCTGGTCCTGTGCTCTTATGTACATTTAGGTTAGACAGCTCGTCAAAAGTGTATTTTGGTGTAACATTTTGCAATCCAAATGTGTTCGGGTGTATGTCTTTATCTCTGTAGAAATTACGAAAGGTGGCCGTTGTTGTCGTGTATTTATTGAGAGGTTGAGGTAGGTTCTGTGCAAGTGTGTTTGCTATGGAAGTGAAGAAGGAGTTGAAGTAGGTTGAAATTTGTCGTTTATCGTGGCAAACCTGATCATTAATGGTGAGAGCAATATTAGTGTTAGACGAATCCCTTGTCTTGTTGCTGTAGCCTGTTGTTTTTAGGTGCCTCCATAGTTTCTTTGGGTTATTCTGATATTCCTCTGCCTTATTGTGAAAATAATTAGTTTTCGCTGATTTCATTTTCCCACTTAGTTTATTCCTGGCCCTGTTGAACTCATGTTTCAGACCTTGATCCTGTCTATGTTTCGCTAGCCTTTTTAACAGATTGTCTCTGTGTTCCAGATGGTGTAGTATGTCATTGTTGATCCATGGGTCTGACCTTGCTTTAATTCGTATGTCTTTCAGAGGAGCTATTTCATCTAGGATGTTTGTGATGATGGTTCTGAAGCCAACCCCTGCGTCATTAACGTTTGTACTTCCAAACACTGGAGACCAGTCTGTATTCCATAAAATGTCCAGAAATATTTCCTTATTGTAGTTTCTGAGTGACCTTGTTTTGATAACCTTGTGATTCTCTAGGGTAATTTTTGTGGTTTTCCGTGTGCAATATGTGACGAAGTGATCACTTATCCCAGTCTGTATAACCCCTGATTGGGATATTTTGTCCTCTCTGTTACAGTTTATGTGGTCTAATATTGTGGCAGTGTTCTCAGAGATACGTGTGGGGGTTGTGATGAGTTGTTTGTGATTGTGCATTGTCAGTATATGCCTATATTCTCGTACAAGCCTATCATTTCGTTGTTTGTAACACAGGTTAAAATCCCCTAGTATGATGGATTCATTACGAGGGTCTAGCAATGACAAAGTTCGTTCAAATTTGGTCAAGAATTGTGTGTCGGCTGGTGGCCTATAGCATACCCCAATTGTGATGGGTCTTGTCCTCGGCAGGTGTAGGTCGATCCACAGAGCTTCGTGATTTTCTACATGGAGGTCAGTCCTAGTTGTGTGTGTGAGGTTGTTTTTTACATACAGACATACTCCTCCCCCATGCCTATTGCGATCATTCCTAACCATATTGAAACCTTGAATGTTTATTTCACCATCGTTTATACTTGAATCCAGCCAGGTTTCTGTGATTGCAATTATTGAAGCTTTGGCCTTATTAGCTAACAAGTTTATTTCTGACACTTTATGGTACATTGATCTGGCGTTAATGTGGATAAGATGGAGCCCTTTGTTGGTGAACACTCTGTATTCATCTTTGATTTTGAATGTGTCCAGGCTGGATTCTGAGTTGTTAATACTTGGATCATTTACATTAATATTCGGTAATGAATGCAGGGCACACTTATTGCAAAGGAATTCCCGTTCTTCACTGTTGGTCTTCTTAGAGATGCACTTCATGTGAGCTACATGTTTACACTTTACACAGTTTTGGATCTTCTGACGTCGTGTTATGAGTGATTCACAAATAAAACAAATGGTTTCGCGATGTTGTACAGCTGAGTTCCTACATTTAACACATTCAACTTCGTTTCTACTGTTAACGTAAGTACATCGGTTATGAACAATTTCATTACAACTGTTGCATTGTAAAAGTGAACTCCTATTGTTGAAACCAATATTACAGACTATACATAGTTTTTTCTTACTGTTTGTCATACGACTGGAGGTGTGGTTTGGTCCGCGTCGATCAGCTGGTTGTGCGGGAGAGGGTAGGGGATACTCGCGGTCGGGTTGTGGTTGTTTGCTGTTGTTGTTGTTGTTTTCATTGTCCGTTGATGCTGCTTCCCTGTTGATGTATTTGCGAGTGCTACCTGTTTTTATTGTTGTTCTTGTTGCATGTTGTGCTACTTGGGTCGCCGATGTCTGTGGTATTAATGGTAATGCTGTGGGTAATGTAGAGTTGGTGGAGTGTTCGGTTTACCCCCAACTTACCATACTCGAACTCTTGGTGTTGGACCTTGAATAATGTCATACAATACATTTGTATGATAATATCTAGTTCCCCCATTTACTTTATATACAGAAATATCTTAGTTCATTTAGGTAACGTAACTATTGATTACTGTTATGCCCTGATTTTATTCAGGTTTAACTATTAGTTAGGGTGATTTCTTTCGAGACTGGGATATCTGAGTTCATACAAGTACATATAAGGAAGATAAATTATAGGTTTGACTCCTGTAAGGAGATAAAGAAAACCTAATATTTAGTAGTGGCCCCGTAATCATTGACGAACATGCCTATTACATAAGGCAACCTCTTCAAACACTCATCCGCCGTAGTTTAAATCTACCGCGCAGAGCATTTAAAATTTGAGGAGCCTTCATCATGAGCGCATGCGACCTCACTCATTGCTTCAGTCATTATGAATTGGGTTCTCACTACGAAAAAACTTCGTAAAAAAAAAAAAAAAAAAAAAAAAAAAAAATAACTATTCAATAAGCTTTCCATAATATCGTGGATGTACTTGTGTGGATCTTTGACCAGACGCTGACTCAGGCGTCATTCTTCCTTCACTGACATATCAAGTAAACCAAAATCCTTAACCCGTACAGCCCCAGCGACGCGCCTGACGCGTCGGCGATGTATGTAACGCACAGCCCCAGAGACGCGCCTGGCGCGTCACCCTAATTGCGCCGACCGTAACCTCAGGTGTAGCCACTCAAGAGGGCTCAGATTTGTATGGGAACTGTGTACGTATCCCACGCAACCGTGCCGATGGTTGAAAACTCTCAAAGTCCATGTGCGTGCGCGTGAGCGTGGAATAACCTGTTTTTTTTGGGATAATTGCCTTCAATTTTTTACTCTTGTAAAATACGTTTTCGGGGGCTCTGTAGGACCATTTTTAAAGCTTTTTGAGCGGTTTTTCATGGTTTTTCCTTCATTCCTAACCCATTCGCTATTGTTTCTGGAATAAAACCATTTTTTGAAAACCGGCCGGGTTCTGGTGAACAAACTACAAAACTAGCCGGGGCTGGACGGGTTAATACATCAACGAATGGGAAGGGGATGGTCGGGAGGGCCCCAGTCGTCAATGATTACGGGGCCACTACTAAATATTAGGTTTTCTTTATCTCCTTACAGGAGTCAAGCCTATAATTTATTAGTGGCCCCCCCATCATTGACGAACATGCCTGATTTCTAAGACTGAAGGGGGACATTCGTAATCATATCATTACTCTAGAAAAGCAGATAATCAAACAACCACATAGTATTCTTACTTTGAAAAATATATTTAATGGCGCAGCACATATATACAAAAGGGGGTCAAGCAGGGGCGTGCTTCAAAGATACCTGCTTGATACAAAAGGTTAACTCTTGAGACTCTGCGAACAGATCTGTAAGTTATAAACGCACCCCACTCAACATAAGTGGTGAAAAATAAAAACTTATAAGTTTACATGTGCACATATAACCCCATAATACTCGTGGAAATATCTTGCAAAATATATCCAATGCTTAAACTAAATTGCTTTCACAGCCAAACTACTATAACAACACTGTTGTTTGTACTATCATTGTACTAGCACAATTTCCTGCACTGAATAGTACAGAGAAATTTTCATATCAACAATACCCATAACTAGTATCACAGCTCTTATACTCCGGCGGGGTCTAGGGTGTCCTATGTTACACTGACTGCACCCCCCCCCCCCTTTTCCTTGAAATTAAACAAAAAGTGACTTAAGGGCCACCTAGATCCTCTGCCTTAAAGCTATACATGGCAAGGAAGGTTTGTCTAGAGCTACTGACAGGTATCGAGTCAAAAACGTATGATTAGAGGCCCACAAATGCGTGGACGAAATATCTTCCACAGAAAAATTCTTAAGGAAACGCAAAGAGGCTGCCCATTTGCGTAAATCGTGGGCCCTACCCACAACGCCGGGATTACTCTCTTTAATGACCTCGACCAAAAGAGAAGCCAATCTACGTTTGAGCAAGCGCTTACCCGTACTTGCTACCCATAAAGCACCCTGGGGGTTTAGAGGAGCTACCCTCAAATATTTGGTTAGAGCCTGCACTGGACATAAATTATGGTGCACCTTTCCCCTTTTCAACGCCGGCACAGTGAACTCAGGAAACACATGTGCACTGTGCTCATTCTTGGCTACAAACCCTGGGGAAGGTGCAATGTGAATACATTCATTAAGCCTACCAAACCTTAGGCAATTAGGTGTGTTGCTCATCGCCGCCAGCTCAGACACTCTGTTCCCGGTGGCCAAAGCCAAAAGGAATACAGCCTTTTTTAAGAGTAATGTAAAATCTGCAGTAGTTTGGTACAGACGGGAGTGAAGTAATGACAATGCTTTGTCCAGAGACCAAGTAGGCATGAGCTGACGGGGAGGTGGGCGGAGTTTAAAACATGCCCTCATAAAACCTGTTTCCTCCGCAACTGGTATGGAGAGACCGGTAAGGTCCCAAAATGGTATTCTAATCGCTGTTAAGTGATTTTTTAACGTTACCACAGATAAACGTTTCTGTTCAAACAGATAATTTAAATAATTAAAAACTAACGCCACCGAGGGCACAGTTTGTTCTGTTCTAAGGATCCAAGAAGTAAAGGCTGGCCAATGTGATTGATACTGTCGTTTTGTAGACTGAGTATATTGATTCAATAATTTATTGGTCACATCTCTACCATATGGTGCTAGCCACTTGGCCTCCTGAATGTCCATAATGCAAAAGTCAGCGAGGTCGCTAGGTTGCCAATCGTCTCTAAGTGAAAAAACCCGACCGGGAGCGACACCGGGTGCGGGCACCACATTTTCAATTGCTGGTACCACAACTGCGCCGGCCACAGGGGTGCGATTATCGAGACTAAGCCCCGATAATCTCGTAGTTTGTTTACTACTTGGCACATTAGGGATGCGTCTGGTGGCGGAAACAGATAGATGGAACTCCACCTGTTCCAGTCTGTCACCAGAGCGTCTGGCCCCCCTGCCGGCGTTATCGTCCGGCGGGTGAGGTACAGTGGGAGTTTGTGAGTCTCCTCGGACGCCAACAGATCCACTTGTGGATGGTAAAGCTCTGCAATCATTTGGTTGAAAATGGGTTGCTTGAGCGCCCATTCTACTGTTGTGCTCTGTCTCCGAGACAGAGCGTCTGCCCAGACGTTTGCTACGCCTGGGAGATAAGATGCGTGAAGATGAATGTCCAGTCTGTTGGCTAGAATAAAAATCTCTTCTGACACGTTTAGCAACTTCCGAGATCTCGTTGACCCTTGTTTCTGAATACAGTGAACCGCATTCAGATTGTCCATTCTGAAGGCCACCGACTTGCCCCGTAAAGTAGAGCCGTGAGCCTGAAGGAAATATAAGGGGACTAGTAATTCTTTGACATTGATGTGGGAGATTTCTAAATGGGACCAAAGCCCTTGACCCTGGTGCCCTTGGTTTGACTGAAAACCCCAACCTATCGTTCCTGACGCATCCATGTCTACCCATACCGTCGGCGGAGGAGAGGTCCATGACATTACTGAGTGCAACATTTCCCTCTTCGCCCAGACCGCTATTAAGTTGTGGATTAATTTTGGTATGGGCCATAATTTTTCCGCCGGCAATAGTGGAAAATATTTGTTGACCTCCAATATTAAACGCTTTACTTTCAACCGGCCCAACATTACAGTTAGTTGAATCCAGTTGAGAGAGCCGACCAGAGACTCCCAGATACTCCGTGTCGTAGTCAGACTGTGAAGGAACATGAACAGTTTCCTGCGAAATCTGTTCCGATTGTCCACAATCTGACTCAGAGTGAGAGCATCTGTGTCCCAAACCAGCCCTATCCACTGAACTACTCGTGAGGGAACAAGGTTTGACTCTACCAGATTTACCTTGAACCCTAGAGATTTGACATGTTTTATTGTTATGTTGACATGATTTATGCATACTTGCTCCGTCTCTGCCACCACTAGCCAGTCGTCTAGGTACCACAAAATCCTGATCCCTTGTTTTAACAATGGCATCAGTGCTTGCCGGACTAATTTCGTGAATAAGCGAGGTGCCAGGTTCAAACCGAATGGCATCCTTTGAAAAACATAAGTTTGATCCCTGATCCGTAAGGCCAGAAATCTTTGAAATCTTTTGTTTACCGAGACGTGCCAATAAGAGTCTGTCAGGTCTAAGGAACACATCCAACCTCCCGGCGGAAGTGTTAGCCTGATTTGGTGCACTGTTAACATCCTGAATGACTCGTTGTGAATATGAAGGTTCAGATACGACAGGTCTACGACGGGTCTCATCTGAACACTGTCCCTTTTGGGAACCAAAAATAGCTTGGATGTGAAGACTGGGTAATTTTGAGGGACCGGGATGATGACATTCTTGGCAATCATTTCCTTGACCAGTGACTCCACCTCTAAAGAAACTAGATTCGCCGTTGTCGGCTGACGTAAGCGAGGTCCCCGGAGCCACTGCCAAGTGATGCCTTTGCGTGCCACCATCCTTGCCCAAATGTTTAACGGCCATGCTTGGTGACACGTTCGGAACGACCCAGTTAGCAGACAAGGGTTCGCCGGCTGTACTACCCTCGGATCCACCCGCCTTGAGACCGGCCCCGGGAATGAGAGAGACATTAGTTTTTTTATGGTGGTGGAGGTGGTGGTGGTGGACGCTTCGCCGGCTGGCTGGCGTTGGCAGAAGACGGGCCCTGACCTGGTTTATTATAGCCTCGTCCTTTCTGACCTGTAAACTTACCCTGTCTATACCTGTACTGACCTTGAGGGGAGGAGGACTTAGGTAGATGAAAAGGCTTAGATCCCCCCGGCTGTGCTTTTGCGACTGGCTTGGGTTTGGGGAAGTTAAAGGCAGGTTTCTTAGAAGGGGCGGGACTATGTTTAAAGGCCTGAGCCATATTAAAAACTGTTCTCCACACCTCAGGGGACATTAAAGAGGGAGTGAGCACTGGTGACATGACCACCTGATTCGCAATACGATCAGGAAGCTTCCGTACCAAGGACATCCTGAGATCTTGTCGTGCTCGCACCGCCTCAAGCAAGGATGTGCGTATGTCACCCAATGACTGAATTGACGACTGAAGGAGCAGTCGCCGAGACAGTTCAACCGATCTTCTGGCATCCGCGTCTGCGATTGCCTGAGTGCGCAAAATTAGGGATACCTGAACAGGAGGGCGTAATGCATAAAGCAAAAACCGGGGCAAAGGTAGCCATGACAGAGACTGGTGGGAAACTACTCCAGGTTCTCTATAAACTCGCCGGGGCCCAGCTCTGGAAAAAAAAAAAAAATCCAGGAATTAATGCTCATAAGGTTAACCAAACATGTTCGCACACAAGTGTTAATAACCCGCTGGGTAACGAGACGTAATACTCTACGATCACAGCTCGCTACGCGGTGGGGTTCCTATGTAAAGATTTCAGAATGTCTGAACTTGTCCAAGAGATTTAAGAATACCCTCTGACATAATATAAAAAACCAGCATGGCGTTTATAATTGATTTAGTCTTTCCGGTGGTGTCTGATTCAAGATTCAATTTTGGAAAAACAACCCCCTAAAAAGACGCCGCCCCCTGAATTATCTCGCAGATCAAAAACTGGGAAGGCTGACAAAATACGAGATCTGACTTCTAATGAATTGTCTTTAGATCGCCGTACGTTGAAGGCGGCGATACACAAACGTATCCCTCAATTGTCTTGGTCAACTAAACTGAATTGTAAATTCGTTATTCCACCCTGCCAAGGAGCACCCGCCGGGTGTGAAAGTAAGTTATTATTACAAACGTTAACCCCAATTGAGCCCTCAATCGCCGTATGTTGAAGGTGGCGATACATGAAGCATCCCTTAATTGTCCGGTTAACTAAACTGAATTACCAATTCGTTCATCCCACCCTTCCAAGGTGCACCCGCCGGGTGTGCAAGATGTTAAAAGTTAACCCCAATCATTCCTATCCCCACTTCTTTGTAAAAGATCGCCGGGGAGGAAAACCAAACAACAACAGCTAGGTTTTTTCCTGGTTTTGCAAAACTGGGGAAAACCACTTCACAACACGTGTCCGCATGAACACTGTTAGATGGGTACAGCCATTCCGCCGGAAATCATAGGGAGCCTGAAACAGGCACCACCACAGAGACGCAGTCCTGGAGAGCCTCAGACACCTACTCGCCGGGGAAACAAGCCTGTTTTTGAAACCACGTGTGGCCAAAACTCGGCACCCAGCCGGGTTTTCCATGGTGAAACCAAGAAAAACCCGCCGGGAAACAACCCACCTCGTCTAGATACCATCTGAACGCCACACAGGACCGAAGAGTTAGCCAAAACACAACTAACCCCGGGCCAACAAATAGTCCGTGGAATTAGCCAATACACAACTAATCCAGGAAACAAAAATAATCCGTGGAATTAGCCAATACACAACTAAACCAGGACACACATGACACAGTAGTACATATTTATAATATAAATCAATAACACTTGTACATGTGGCAAAGCTACAAGAGGCTGGCTAGGCCTAGGAAGACGGAAAAGACAACATGTCGGAATATAAACAAAAAGCACTGAATTATATCACAACAGGAACCACCGCCAACACACCACTGTAGCAAATACTTCCGGCAAAGGGAAGACTGACTCGGGACCCAGAAAAAACTTCACTAAGTGAAGAAAAATACGCTGGGAACGTCAGCAAAGTAACGCTACCTCATCAGAAAGATAAAAGGCAGCAATAATAATGCGTAATGAAAGCCGCCTGCATCACAAGCTAACTAACTGTGAAAAAGTTCACATGTCCACAACAGGACCACGAGGGTACATCCGAAATAGATGCCCCAAACACACGACCCAAAATACACTGCACTGCGGGCAACCAGCCCAGGACACTCCTGCTACGCATATCCTAACCTTACTCGATACATCCCGGAGTAAACAAATGAGAAAAACTCACTTGGGACGCAGCAAATGCGGAACCAGCGGAGCGTGGGGAGACACGTCCGGGCAGGCCAAGCGCAGAGCAGAGAAGGAAGAATGACGCCTGAGTCAGCGTCTGGTCAAAGATCCACACAAGTACATCCACGATATTATGGAAAGCTTATTGAATAGTTATTCTTATTTTCTTTTTGTTTTTATTTTTTACTAAGTTTTTTCGTAGTGAGAACCCAATTCATAATGACTGAAGCCATGAGTGAGGTCGCGTGCGCTCATGATGAAGGCTCCTCAAATTTTAAATGCTCTGCGCGGTAGATTCAAACTACGGCGGATGAGTGTTTGAAGAGGGTGCCTTATGTAATAGGAATGTTCGTCAATGATGGAATCAACTAATAAATAGAGTATATGTATAATATCAAAATATAATTTATAGTACAGCTTTATTCACTTATTCACTAGTTAGGCTACAACAAGGAGAATCAGAATCACTAAAGACACGGGAACATAAGTGGCACAACTCAATTTAATTTCTCCCAGCGCGATCGCGGATCTAGATGGAGATCAGGTATATTCAATTCAACTTAGACATTGAATCTTCTTCTGGAGAATCATACGCACTATTCTCTTATTGAAAGCTTATTATAAAAAATACTGAATCAGGTTATATTAACAGGCCCAAATCAATACAATAACTGGCATAGGGTTATCGGGTGTATAGAGTCGTGGTTAAATGTTGTTACATAACTCGTAATTAACTTATCTAAACCAACAGGCATAAATCAATACAAGAACTGGCAAGAGACACAAATTGACAGACGAACAATGCAACGTGACGTTATGTACAGTATAGCTAACTGCTAAAAATGGGGGAACGAAGATAGGTGTCTTCCCTTTTTACAAGTTCCCTAAATTATGTTAACATTAGGGAGTTGGTACATCAATAAAATAGCAATGTGGATCTCAGTGAGTTATGGGGCTGTCTAGTGTAATTTCATAATTAATCTCGGAATTACTCCTAGGTATTTTGTCTAGTGAAATGGAGGTTGTATTAGGAAGGATGGGAATATATATAGTTAGTGGATAAAACAACGGGAGGTTAGAGACATATAATTGCTAGAATTGGGGGGGACTATGATTGTTATATAACTAAATACAGGGCTGACGTAATCACGATCTGATTTGGTGTGAAATGGAAGCTAAGGTGTCTTTTAGATCGCCTCGAACCTACACAATGAAAGTATTATAGCCTGTATGGTGGTTACATAATTAAATACATACTTAGGTGGTACATCAAGAATGTCAGTGAGTAAAGTATTGTGGTTTGTATATTAGAAGACTGTGATTGAGAGACGTATAATATGTGGAATGAATTGGGAGAGAGAGAGAGACCAAATCGGGGATGGAAATGGGACCGGGGATCTCGTTGGGGGTGGGGGTTTCGCTCTCAGGATTTTCGTTCCTGTGGCTCGTTAAGAGTGGGGGTTTCACTCTCAGGATTTTCGCTCCTGTGGTATTTCACTAATAGCTGCTAATAGTATATAACGCATAATCTTGGTATATTTCTTTTTGACCTAAACAAATATTATGGTTCGTCCTCAAAGCGACCATTCTCCATCTGGTGGCCACCCCTAGAAGCGTCTCCGTGGAGCGTCTAATTAGATGTGGCTGGGGGAAGTTCAGAGAACTGCTGCCAATTCTGACCATGAAAAGAATGCCTCTCCACCTAAAGAGAAAGGTGTAGGGGAGAGCGGTGATGGTTTGGACACTTTTTTTTTTTTTAATATTTGTAGAAATTCAGGTTTAAGCAGTAGTATAATCTAGTTGATGTTAAAATGTTGCTTCGTTATTTGGTTCTTTAGCCTAATTATTTCAAACCCTTAGCTCTTTTCAGTTTTGAGCTATAGTTCCCGAAGCACAAGTTTCTAAATCGTCCGAACCTTCCCTACCAGTGGTGATGGTTCGGTCAGAAGGGTGGGTTGGTTCGGTCACGTATATTAATTGGCATAATCTTAAAATTATGCGAGTTGGATTTGCTAAAAACAAGAATTTATCAATTCAAAGACATTTTATTTTGCTAAAATACAAAATTAAACTTCATAATCGAAATTAACCTCTTCATATTTGTAAACAAATAATATTGAAAACAAACTGGATTATGCTTAACAAGAATTATGGATAATGTGCTTATCCATACATCAAATAAACATACAGTACCTTTATTTGTATAAACAATATTATAGGTATGGATTAGGACTATGTTACTTCAAATAAATTACATAATTGACTTAGTTTATATTATATTGTATTAGCACAGATAAATACATAATAAAATATAAATATATTATTCCCTGATGGATATTAAGAGTTGTGTTTCACTATGTGTTCATAATATAGATGTTTACAAGAAGTAGTGTTATCAATATTGATAAGGTAATTTTTTGGTAATTAGTGGGAAGGATGGTTCGGACTGGTCCGAACCATCACCACCCTCAACTGTCCAAATGATCCCAAATCTATATAGTTAATTGATGGGTACGCTCAACGTTCACACAAGCGACTTCTGCATTTGTTATTTACGGCAATATCTTCGGCATACAACATAGTTTCACCATAATAATGCATATTTCGCTGGTTGACATATTCATGGAGGTAGAGCTTATGATATAAAGTGAAAATATTACATAGGAAGTGCAAAAAACCATAAAATCGGACCTGCATTAAAAAGTGTAGCTGATGTAGGAATTAAATCACGCGTGATGAAAGTAGACAAACTCTCGCAGTTTCACACAAAATCTCGGGGCCTTAGGTCTCATACGTTTCTCAGGAAATGCACTGTCCGAACCATCCTTCCGTCCGAACCATCACCGCTCTCCCCTATGCCTCATGTGTTAGACGTACAATGACGTATGCCTCAGAAACATGGGCCGTTAAAGTAGAGGATGTCAACAGAATGGAATGTAATGAGATAAGAATGGCGAGATGGATTTGTGGGGCCAAACTGCAGGATAGAATAACTAATGATGAGCTGAGGAAACATTTAGGTATAAAGAGTATTAGCGAGGAGATGCGTACAAGTAGACTGGGATGGTATGGGCATGTGAAGAGATTGGATGAACAAAATTGGGTAAAAAGATGCAGGTCTGTGATTGTGGAGTAAGGTGCACCAAGGGGTGGACCGAGGAAGACCTGGGATCGGACTATACGTGCCGATCTCCAATTAAAAACTTGACAAGTGAAGCTGCTAGCCCTTAACCCGGCAAGCGCGCCAATGGCCTGTGACGAACATAGTTATATGCAAATTAATTACCCTGAGTGTTATGCCACGTTTTCATATAACGTGAGATAATCTGATTGTGATTTCCAACTTAGGAATCAACGGTAATAATCAACTTAGGTACCTCTCTACTGGGTAGGGATCAACTTTAACTCTCTTAATCAACACTCTAGTAATAAGCAATGGACACAAAACACATAGGTAAAGGATATACAGGTTTTATTCCTTAATAGCTAGGGTACAATCTCAATATGTCTCTGGAAAAGTAAACATAGAATTCATATATAAAGAACAGTAATGTTACAAATGAACATATGAATAATAACACACAGAGAGGATAAGTCTCAAATATGGCTTGAATGTAGGTAAATAATAGTTACTGCGATGTTGGTAACGTAGTACTGATAAGTAAGGACAAAGGACAATATTTGACTTCAAAACGAACAATAATAGTTAATGCAGCTTGAATAAGTAATTAAACTGTAATAACTCAAAGAGTCATAAGCATGAAAGATAAGTTCATAAAAGCATAATAATTATATTAGTCAACTACACTAACGTGACTGACGAAGCAATTACTCTGCGACTGAAATTTCACTATTGGATCTGTACCCGGATGATAGGTAGCGCAATAACTCAGGTCTGAATAAGTGTTCAAGTTGTACGTGTAAGTGTATGTCTTTATAGCCGGATAAACATATACAGTCAATCTTCCGGTAACGCGGCTTATGTGTTCTGGCAACGTTCCGTGTTACCTAAAACCGCGTTAACGAAACCATATGTTTACATGCTAAAGGTACAGTACCTTGGTGTTCTGCGGGTTTCCAAAAAGTCCACTTTTTCTCCATAGAAGCCTTTGTTATAATAATTAATTCAATTATAGAGGTTAGGTTACATATGATTTGCATGCATTAACGTAAAATGAGGTGCATTGGTTTGATTTGCCCATTGCAACAACTCTTACCTCTGAGTAAATGAAGTGTTGCATCCCCCCCAATCAATCGCCGTCACTGCGATGAAGTTGATGGTCTGTTAGCCCTCGCCGCCCCAACGTCCAACCAGGTGTTGATAAGGCGTGGTCCCTCCCCAGCTTCAGTATCAGAGTCCTCGAAGCCACTGTAGTCGGGATCTGATACAACCGACTGTAGATCGTCTGGTAGCTGTGGGTCGGAGTCTGATTCTGAGTCACTCGCCATTTGTTCTCGTTGTTCCGCACGTTCACGAAAGAAATTGTTATTTGTGTCTGCTGGCGAGCATTTATCCTGTCGTGAAACATGTCAAAGTACGGCTGGATGGCAGCAGTAAAGCTTGCTATTATCTGTACTGAATGATCATGTTTGGGATCAAAGTTATTCATGTGATGGCTGAGGCGTTGTGACAATTCTACAAATTCCCGTAGACCAGGAGTGTTAGGCTCTTCGAGGGGTTCATCATCTTCTCGGGGTTCTTCCTCTGCCTGCTGTTGTTCCTCCAAATCCTGAAGTAGGCCCTCAGCATCAAGCTCCTGTGGTGGCTGAATCAAGCCACGAATGTCTTCTGGCCCCACTTCATATATCCCGGGCACACGTCTGGTAACCTCAACTGCTCTCTCTACCACTGTTTCAAGCCTGACTGGCTCTTCAGGTAAATCCAGCTTGTGCCCAGGAAACCCCTCTAGAACATTCCTCCAGGCATGGTGGATTGTAGCTCTTGTCACATCAGCCCACACTTGCCTTCTTAATATGAAAACTTTTCCTAAAGGTGTGAACTGTCATAGCTGCTCTGTCGGCGGGTGTTGGCTGTTGTTGTTGTTGTTGTTGTGATTGTTGTGGAGGCGAGTTTGGTGCAGGTAGTTCTTCGAGTGGTGGGGGAGAGTCAGCGGCAGGTAGTTCTTCGAATTGTGGGGGAAAGTCAGGGGCTGAATCATCATCAGACATCTGTAGCAGTTCTTCTTGGGTATCAGTGGCATTGTCGAACATCTGGAAAGTTCTAGTTGCGTACCCAGCCTTAAAGCACGCTATCACCTCCTGGTCTAGGGGCTGTAGCAGGGACGTAGTGCTAGGGGGATGAACATCATTTTAACATTTGGGTGGCGGTCAATCAACAATTTGGAATGTCCTGGTGCTTTGTCAAGCAATAGCAGTGCTTTAAAAGCAATGTTTTGCCTTGAACAAAATGTTTCTAAGTCCTTTACAAAATAATTATCAAACCATTCTAGGCTCAACGCTGACGACATCCAGGCCTTCTTGTTACTCATTCAATGGACGTTTAACTTTGACATGTCCATGTTGCGATACAGTCTTGGGCGCTTTGCTTGATGGATAATTGCATGTTCCGGAAGAATTGCAAGTCAATAAGATAGTCACACGCTCTTTTGCTGCCTTATAGCCTCTTGCTGACTTTTCCTTCCGAGCAATATAGGAACGTTGGGGCATTTTCTTCCAATTAACTCCAGACTCATCGCAGTTGAAAATTTGATCTGCGTTGTAACCACCGGCAACAATAACCTCCCGTAAAAAAGCAGGAAATTTGTTGGCTGCAGCATGGTCTGCGCTTGCTGACTCTCCTGTGATACGAACATTTTTCATTTTGTTTCGTTTAGTGAAGGACATCAACCACCCAGCCTTAAAGGGTTTGGGGTTCTGAACATTGTTAAGTCGAGCCACTTGTGCATAGTAATTCTTCGCCTTTTCTCTTATCATTCTTCCGTCTATTGGCACATTGTTTTTCTTTTACCTCTCCATATAACACAACATCAGCTTCTCCGTCTTCTTCAGGATAACATTTCCCACTTTAATCGACGACTGAGTACCCTCTGTGGGGTTTCCCTTCATAACCTTAACAATCTTCTCTCTGTCCTTCCAAATGGTACGAATTGTGCTTTCATTCACTTCATTTCGTCTTGCTAACTCCGCTTGTCTCTTGCCTTTCTCTAACTCTTTCACGATCCCGTTCTTCTGTGCGTACGTAAAGGTTCGGCGCTTCTTGGGTGGCATGGTGGCGAGGTAAAGTCACAGAAAAAATAACACTTTGGGAACCACGGTCTATGTTACAACACATGCGGTGGGGGGTAGGATAGGTGGGATGGACAATGGTTGACTGGAGAAGGACGCTGGGGAGGGAAAAACATACCCGGAATAGCCGCAAGTGATGTCACAGGACCAGGGAGGGAGACGGAAGAGCCTCACCTGCCCGAGGAGAGAGAAACCGCCCAGCCATACCCCGCGTCTGTGTAAGTGTTGACCGCGTTAGTATAAATTTTGGAATATTGGGGTGTATCGCGTCCCACCAAAACCGCGTTTCCAAAACGCGCGTTACCGGAGGATTGACTGTATATATTTCCAAGCCAAAGAATACAGGAACCTGAATTCGAGGAAGTATGTAAATATTTTCCACACGATAGAATGTGTATTGTTCTCCCGAATCAGAGCAACGGATAATAAATAAAGAAGGGAAGAATGGAAAATCTTCTAAGTTTATGTTAATATGTGAACCTTGACATACCTAAGTCTAAACCCTCACTGTAATCATCGTTACCATTACGAACAAGGATAAACACTTATAAGATTTCGTAGAGAGTAGAGCACTGGGAGAACGAATTTGGAGCATACTGGTAGAGGCACGGTTGTCTTGTTTCTTGACTACAGGGACTTGGGATATTCACACTTCCCAGCTAGGTTCTTGCCCAAACAGTTCCAGCATACGTTCTGCTCTACTTCTCCTCGCCCTCGTCTTGGCACGACGCACTCGATCACTATTCACGCTGAACCTGGAGGATGACACTAAAGGATCCCCTGCACTCGGTAAACACAAAGTATTTCCGGGTGTAGGTGGACAATTAAGATTTTCTTCACTGTCCTGAACCTCGATAAAGTACGGTGATGCAAGCCTAGGCTTAGAGTGGTTTGGCAGACGCACTAGTGGTACTTAGTTCATCTATTACGAACTTGTCTTTGAAAGTTAGCGAAGCCAATGACTATCTCATCCCCACTTTGGTCGGTTAAGTCAGAGAAAGAGTCAAGAGGCCTACCTTGCGTTCAATTATGCGGCTCGATCTTAATCCCACATTTGGTGTGGATATGAATTGAGCTATTCCTTGGCCTGCTTTGGTTGGTATAACCAGGGAATAAAGAATGTCCTTCTTCACTATAATCAATGCCTATCCTTCTCCCTTCTATTCTGGGAGCTTCGAAATCTGAACACAAAGATTGTTTTAAGCCAGCAGGCTGATTACTTGATTCTACTTTGTTCAGTGCGCATAGTGACTCCGTTTTTGTCGGCGTTTTCGTTGCCCGGTTTCGGGGCAAGAGGGGCATGGGTGACACTCTGGCTTTGTGTTCTTTCAGGGAGCCGGTCGCACTAGGGGTTATTTGCACTTGGGAATTATGTGAGGATGATGCATGCATTGGTTTAACTTTGGTATTTGGCTTGTGCTGGATCTGAGGGATCTTTGCATATGGCGTGTGAGGCTGTTCTGTTATTTCTGGCCTGTTCCTTTCTTCATTATTTGCACTATGGTGATAGGTTAACACTGGTTCTAAATATTCACTTTGCATCTCTGTGTACACTTCACTGTGGGTTTGATAGTCTATAGGTGCACATTGTAGCGGTTGATGGCTAATTTGCATAGAGTTGTTGGAGTACAGTGCGGCCACGTGTTGGTTGGGAAGGCTATCATAGTTTCCCCTTTGGATCGTGTTTTCTCTGGTGGTATCTCCCTTGTTGTTGTTGTTGTTTGTATCTTGTTGTTGTCGTTGCACGTCCTTATGCTAGCAATGCGGATGGGTTGGTCTTGCAAGCTAGTTATGGGTGGTAATGGGTTGATATCTGGTTCTGGAACAACTTCATCCTCCGGCATCTCACCATCGCCTTCCAAAAAAAAGTCCCAACCTCGAGGCTGGAGCATGTATTTCTTGTAGGAAGTTGTGCGTATGTAGGGTTGAAGATAATGGAGGAAGTAGCACCACAATCTGGCCGTGGTATTATTAGGGCCATTTGCATCTCTTACTATGGTGAGGGGAACAGGAACATCTGAATGGGAGATTATATTGAGGAGTTGTCTTGGAGAACTGATTAGTTTGTCTTCATTATTAATGTGGAAGGTAAGCTTAGCTATTTTCATGGCTGGGGATGTTGTCGAAGCTGTGTCTGGGGAAGGACTGATAGTAGGTTGAGGGGGGAGGGTTATTTGTTAGGTTTGGAGGAAGGGGGAGCTCCTTAGTGTTATTTGATTTAGGGAGGGTTGTGTTGATAGGTAAAGAGGGGGAAGGGGTAGTAGTTAATGCGATGTCTGAGGGGGTTTTGTTTGTTGAGAGGCGAGGTGGGTCGGACGCTGCTAGGGCTGCCTGGTCAGGTGGCGATGACGAGGTAGGAGTTGAGTCTGTGGGCCTGGTGGCTGCCTGATCAGGTGGGGTTGGAGTTGAGGTTGTTCTCTTTTTGGACACTGCTGGTTCCCACTTCTTTGGTTTGTTGATGCGGCGGCCATACCGGGAATACACAGGCTGTGAGAGAGGAGGTAGTGAAGGGGTTAATGGTGGGGATATGAGGAAATGGGGTTTTCTGGGTTTGGACTGGAAAGGGCGTTGGGGTTTAGGATAGGAGGTGGTAGGAATGGGAAGGGTGTCGTGTGAGGAAGGATGGGGGGGGGGTTGGGGTTGATGGGTAAGAAAGGATATGGAAGGGTTGAGGGTTGGAGTGGAGGAGATGGAGTAAAGGTAGGGATTTCGGTTGCAGCAGAGGAAGAGGAGGTGGGGGATGGATGGGGAATGGGTAGGATAGGTTTGGTTGGGATTGGGATGGTTTGAATAGTGGGATTAGGAAGGGGATAGGGTGGAAGGAAGAGGGGCAAACCCAGGAGGAGCTGAGAGGGCTCGAGTGGTTGGGGGTAGTGATGTAGGGTAGTTAGGAAAGGGAGGTAGAGGGTTGGAATAGGGCGAGAGGTAGGAAGGGGGCACTTAGGTTTAGGAATGGGGAGAGGGAGTGTAAAGTCAGTGAAAATAGGTTAGACTAAACAGTAATCGGATGTGGAAATACCCTGAGCCGACCAGGCCAAGTGGGATATCTCTATTGGTCTAACTGGTAAGGTGTCTGCCTCACAACCCAAGGGTCGAGAGTTCAAGCCCCCACCAGGGCTTGATATTTTCGGGAGGCTATTCCCGCATCTAACGAAGTTTAGGTGTGCTGGTAAAATTGTTCAGATGGTTGAGAGTAAGATCGGAGCTCCATAAAGCCTCTTTCGGGTATGGTGTAAAATCCAATTCCTACAGGGGTAAGGTTCTGTGTTTAGGTTGGTAAAGGATCGAGATTCGTCGTGGGGCATGCAACATTATCATCGAGGCCAGCCAACATAGTGATATTACTATCGAGAGGATGGAAGCGGCGTACATAAAGATTTCGATATGTGCATGATTCCCCATAATAGTTGACCGTGACTTGATAACAATTCGGAACGGTCAGAATTTCAAAGGGATCTTTGAACCGCGGTTTCAATTTGGAAGGCACAGGAAGTTGAGCCACCATCACAAGGTCGCCGACGTGGTGTAGGCTGATTTTGGGGGTTTCATCAGGTTTCAGGTCTTGCAGGTGCTGGAGTTGACATAATCTGTTACGCAGGTGGACAAGTGTCTGGTTTAGGTCAGGCGAGGGCTCGGATGGAACGGACAGGTGTTATAGGGGCAGAAGTAAGGGGGGTTCGCCAAATATTCGTTCGTGAGGGGTTATTCCATCCTCACGAGGGCAGGTGTTTATACCCCATTGCACAATTCGGACTTGGCTTGGCCAGTCGGTCGTATTCATTTGTTGCAATCTGGTTGTTATCTGGTTTGCAATAGTTCTGTGGCTGCGCTCGCATACTGAATTTAAGGAGATGAATGGCTGATCTTATAGTCAAATATCTGGGATATTTGAGTCCAGACGTTTCCTGTGAATTCGGGGGCATTGTCCGAATGGATGGCTTGAGGAAGGCCAAAGTAAGGAAAAACATGTTGCAATAATGATTCCGCAATGGTGTATAGGTTGTCTCCCTTTCAGATGAGTTGTTCGAATACGAACTTTGGAATCCAGTTGGGTTGGTCCTTCCTCTGGAATGCTTGGAGAAGATGTTGTCGGTCCTGATCGGTTGAGTCTTGATGATGAATTGCTCGAACTGCTGCGGTTGGTGGTGTTGATTGAAGAGGAAGCCGGGAGAGTGCATCTGCATTAGTGTTGAGTTTTCCAGGTCGGTAGGCGATTTGAAAATTAAATTCTTCTAGTGATTCTTGCCACCGGACTGTTAAAGCATTCTTTGTGCCTGATTTTCTTAGCCACTGTAAGGCTTGGTGGTCAGTGATGATGGTTACTTTGATCCCTGCAAGATATGCTTTAAAATGCTGGAGTGCCCAAATAATTCCCTAACATTCCCATTTTGTTTCAGCAGGATTGAGAGTACGGCTGGCACAGGCAATTATGTGTTCCCTATCTTCCCGGGTTTGAGCTAGCATTGTACCGATTCCGAATTGAGATACGTCGGTGTAGAGAAGGAAAGGTTTGGTGTAGTCAGGGAAGGAGATGAATGGTGCATGTTACTAATAAGTCTTTCAAGGTTTGGAAAGTCTGTAATCTCTGAGTGTTCCAGATGAAAGGTTCCTCTTTTTTTGTGAGGTCATGGAGAGGTTTGGCTATTGTGGCAAAGTTTTTTACAAAGCGTCTGTAGTAAGATGCCAGTCCTAAAAACGCTCGTACTCCTTTTACATTGTTGGGGGGCGTAATGTCACTTATGGCTTGCAGTTTTGAGGGGCCTGGTGATATTCCTGCTTCTGAGACTTTGTGGCCAAGGAACTTAACTTCTTTTTGGGCCATGGTGCACTTTGATGGTTTCAATTTCAGGTGAGCGTCACAAATCCTTTGGAAGATTTGTTGAAGGCGTTGAAGATGTTCGGTCCAAGTTTTACCAAACACGATGATGTCATCCAGGTGGTGTAATGCTATCCTTCAATGTTTATTCAAAGGAAAGACCACCGCTTGCCTACATCTTAGTGATTTTCTTCTGGTAGCCACCAGTAATCTTATACTTGTAATAACGGTAGCGGTTTTCGCTTGCCACCACCCAATTATAGTTTAATGACCTAATGGGAAGTCATAATAACACAAGAATCAATCAGCCTTGTATTTATTGAATAAGCAGGTGTAGAGTCAGCAACAGCAGGAACATTCAGCAGCAATAATAGTTATGTCTTGAGTTACATGAGGCTTCAGCGTCAGTAGTGATTCTTCAATGATGTATATGGTGAATAGTGAAGTGATGCCTAAGTCCCAAAATGTGTGGACTACAGTAGGTTGTAGTAGGTGAAGTGATCCCTAGCAGTGGTTGCGGGGTACTTCTGACTGCGAGCAGGGTGTGTGGTCGAGTGTTGGAGAGTGTCGTGTTCTCCCGTGAGTGTGCGGTGTGTCTGCGGGAGTGTGTCTGTGAGTCTAGTGTTCTCCAGAAATGTGGAAAGGAACCCCACCCTATTACCGGAAGGTGTATACTTCCGTTGGCATTTCAGCTCGAGTGAGAATAATGCAGAACATGCATTTTACAAGTGTAGTGAGTGAAGAATGATGAATCAGTATACAGTAATCGGTAGCATACCGAAACTCAACACTGAACTTCCGTTGACCATAGCTCTCACCACATCAAGTAGCAGAAGTAAAGTCGTAACTAAAATACCCAGAAAATGAATAAGTCAGAGATGCCCATAAAAAGAAAAACAAGAAAAGAACAAAAAGAGAAAACGTTGAGAAGAGGATAAGCTAAACCAAAAGCTTCACAGCCAACATTGACACACAGACAGCCAACACGGTACCGACAAGAAGGCTCATATACCTACCATTATGATGTTAAAATATAGATGTCTTTACCCACAGATTAACTCTTTTATTAACTTATCTCCAACACACATATTTATACGTCTTCGCAGTAATCAACTATCCTACTAGTAAACAAATCACATTATCTTCCTTCGTGTCTTGATATAAACCCTTGATGTCGACCTACTAGTAGCAGCTCTAGTAAGTTACCAGATTATTAATATTTAGAAGGTTATGATACCTATCATTATGATGTTTTATTTATGTATGTATTTAATTATGTAAGAACCATGTCCCACACACAGATTAACCCTCTCGCATTCCTACAACGCGATTGTAATGCCCTCGAAAATGTCCCGCAACCACAATAATGTACTACCCGAGTTGACGTCAGGTATAGCGTAAAATAGTCGTGGATGGTAAGTCCAATAAACTCATCACGTGAAAACACCACGAGACTATCACCTGGTTCTTAAAAATCGGACTAAGGTTGCTATACTTTTAGTACGTCCGTGGTAGTACAGTGGGTTAGCGCGCGGGCCTGGTGGTGATGGTGGTGCATCACTAACCAGGGTTCGAACCCCACCCAAGGCATCTCAAAACCTGTGGGTTTTTAGGAGGGTTAAATTCCCTTCAGAGGTTCGTACCCCGCGCCAGGTACCAGGAAAGGTTGATCCTAAAGTGGGCCTGGGGATATTTCCATTCCTATTTAACCTGGAAAAACCTAGCATTTCATTGGTGGCAGCGGTGGGATGGGTATATAAGGCTACATGCACAATACAAGGTAGGAGGAATAGAGAACACAAAATAAACACACGGTAACACGACACACGATCACGTTTATTTAAGCATGTGAATAAAGAGCATAGCAATATAGTAATACTCGTACAAAACAAATAATAGAAGGGAACTGCTAGCATTAGTGGATCTGGATGGAGCCTAGTCTCCCACTTCCAACGTTCAGGTATACTCTTCTGATCACGGGTTTAGTTAGCAAGGTTTATTATACTGGAAGACCTCAATGTAGTTATGTATTCAATTTCACTAATTAGATTTCTTACTGGCAGGTCGCGTGCCCAAATAGCAGCTCACAGTTAGAATTAGATACGCGTCTAGGTCTGAACACGGAAAATTCTAGTCACCTCAAGGGGGTACTGATCTAAAATTTATATTCTTATGACAGAAATACGTAGAACACAAATCAGTGGGCGAACGTTAGATATCACTAGAGTTTAGTTATCTGAATAAGGTAATTACGAGAGTCAATGTCGCCTGTTAATTAATGAACACTGATACGCTTAGTACGTCCCAAATGGAATGGTTAAATATGAGTTACACTGGGCAAGTTATAGCCACTTCATAGAAAAGTTAATAAGTGAATGTCAAACTGGTACTATAACACTTAGTACTAGTAACGTGAATCTTGAACAGTATTTGTTGGTCTGGTCCTGGTTATCTTGCTTCCAGTGATGTTGGGGGCTAACGACTGGTTCCTCGGCCGTCCAGGTGGTCCAAAATGTAGGAAGTTCTCAAGTCGGATCTCTTGACGATCGGTGCTGGCTACACACTTATATACCCACTATTTTGTGTGAAGGTTATAAGGTGCACGTTGGTACTTGTACATGGACAGCTCTTCTATTTAACTTCTGCCATGGAGTCTGTCGGCTCGGGAATCTCTCAACTCAGGAACAACACAAGGGCAGAGCTAGAGGTTAACTTCAGGGTGGTGACCACTGGTTGGTGTCTAACTTTCAACTAATTTGACTGGGGGCGGGAGCTAGGTTTATAGGCTCGGTTCTGGACCCTGTAGGCAATAGGGATCTCGAGTCTTATGGACTTATTTGAGCTCTCAATAGATATGGGGACTAGGTAAGATGGTGATTACTGTTGTGGCACATGGCTATGGAAGCCTTCATTTTGTGATATAACTATCTATCTATCTATCTATTGCCTGACGCCGTGATCCCCGAAGGGGTGGCCACGAACGAACCGCCCCCATGCACCTCTGTCCCCAGTCAGTCGACGCCCCTCCCCCCAACCAGCACCGCCTTCGTTCATGTAGTTCCTCACTCCATCCTTCCACCTCATATTCGGTCTACCTCTCCCCCTCTGTCCCTCCACCTCGCTCTCGTACACCCTCTTAGTCATTCTCTCGCTTTCCATACGTTCCATATGGCCGAACCATCTCAAGTTGTTCCTTTTCACACTTTCCAGCACATCTACCTCCACACCACACCTCCTTCTTACTTCCTCATTAGTCTGTCTATCCCTCCATGTAACTCCGCACGCACTCCTTAAGTAATTCATTTCCACTGCTCTCACTCTTGGTCTGAGTCTCTCAACCAACGTCCATGCTCCGCTTCCGTAAGTCAGTGTCGGGATTACCACACTGTCATGCAAGGACTTCTTCACTTCCATACTGACCACCCTATTTCTTGTTACTGCTTTTAGCGTTCCTACAACCCTCTTCCCCTGTTGTACCCTCTCCCGCACCTCTTCATCCATAGTCCCATCTTTACTCAACACTGCCCAGATACTTAAAAGAGTTGACGATCTCCATAGCCTGACCGTTCAGCTTCACCTCACACTCTGTGACTTCACCCCTTTCGAAGACCATAACCTTGCTCTTCCCCGTATTTACCTTCAAATTCCGTTTTTCGCACACTGTTCCAAACTCATTTACCAGACCCTGCAACTCCCATTCATTATCACTCATCAGAACTGTATCATCCGCAAACAGCAGTATAGGTAGCTTCCACTCAATTCCCTCCCTTTTCAGCGATACACCAACATCCACTGCTCTTGATAGTATTTCTTTCATAACTCCATCCATATATACAGTAAACAACCACGGGGACATCACACACCCCTGTTTCAAACCAACATTCAGGTCAAAGAACTCGCTCTGCTCACTCTCCACACTACTGCCGCCTTTGCACCCTCATACATGCTCTTCACTGCTTTCAGCAACTTTCCCTCTACTCCGTATATTCTAAGTACTTTCCACAAACCTTCTCTATCCACTCTGTCATAGGCCTTCTCCAAGTCCATAAAGGCAACATACACCTTTTGTTTCTTCTCCAGATACTTCTCCACAACACAATTCAGGGTAAAAATCTGATCTACACATCCTCTTCCCTTCCTAAAACCTCCCTGCTCGTCGCCCATCCATTTCTCCGTTCTCACTCTCACTCTCTCAATCACTACCCTACTGTATACCTTCCCTACTACGCTTAGAAGACATATTCCTCGGTGGTTATATTCCTATGGTGATATAACTGAGCCTTAGTAAAAGGTACTATTTTGGCTATACTGGAAGTAGTTATGGGAGGGAGACTGGATCTACTTTGCGGGGAGGACGGGGACAGCTGTGATAGCCAATATTATCTCTTATATTACTCAATATTCGTTTTATTGTATAGCTGAGGTGCTAATTTGACTATCCGAGTATGCAAAATAGGTGAATGGGTTATTGTGGGTAAAGAGAGGTGAGTAAGGGGGTTAGACATGCATGGTTAGTTCATTGATAGGAAGAATTCCTAGGCTACCTGGCAATGACCCGGAAGTCAAAACAGGGGTCAGGTATACCCCCGCGGGGGTGGGGGTCTCCCTCCTCGGGTGGGTAAAAAGGGGTAGCCAGGCGCTCTCTCTCGGGGATGGTCGTCCGGCGGCTGTGGCTAGGGGCTTGCCATATCACCAGTGTTTGTCATAACCCTCTGTTTATGAGACAGATGTGGGTGTTTTTAATATCAAAACCGAAGGTGCCTTGGCTAGCTGGTTGTAATCGGTTGGTTGTTAATTTCATGGTTTGCTTGATGTGATGGAGACTGGTTGCTAACTCTGCCACATTTATCTGGAAGTATGGCAATAGAAGTTAGTTACTGGCGAGGCGGCGAGCCTCGCACCGACGACCATTGGGTGCAGGGTTGTGAATGGGTTGTAAGAGAATAGATGGCATGCAAGGGGTTAGTAAAGTTCTAATGTTGTTCTGGCCTACTAAGTGAAGGCAGGCTGGATAGGAGTATATACATAAAAGGTTGGAGAGCGTTAGCAACGGAAAAATCAAGGATCTTCAAGAGGTATGAGAGAGAGGCTAGGTCGGACAAGACCTGAGAAGCGCGGGGTATTTTAATGAGAGGTGGGGGGGAGCTCAGGGGGGCTGCAGGGAAATTTTACCCTAAGGTCTCTGGGCGTGAGGATGGCATTAGGCTGCAGTTGATATTGGAGTTTTGAAAGGACAGTGAAAGTACGTTAGCCAAATGCTACCGGGGGATGCAAATAAGGGGTGGTATATGAGTCTGGAAAAGATAGAATCATGTGGACTGTGGGGCGGTGGGGGAGAAGGAGGTTAACTGGAGGTGTGTGCTTGACTGTGGATAAAGTAGGGAAAAACATGGTGTATCATTACTCGTCAATACGAGGGGTTATGGACCTAGTATTTGACACGATTTCTTGTACGTCTAGGTGTCCCTGGGAACTGCGTTTTCTATGAAATATAGACCAAAGAAAGCGGCAGTTCATAGGGGTACTTCGTTATTGTTTCGGAATACTATGATAGATACTGGTAACAAAGGTTATCTATACAATCTCTGGTTGGGATAAGAATTGGAGTTACAGCATGGTGGCTAACACCTGTATTCATGGCTTATCTAAGTCTTATGGGGGCAATGGTTCTATATCCTGGTGTACCCGTGGGTATCTTAATTTCTTATGAGTTTGGACATGTGGTTTTTAACATCTACTTCTCGGATGTAAGAACATACATAGATATGTGGCTGTCAGATTTGTTGGCATTGGCTCAACTTCGGGACAGGGCATGGGTGTTTTAATATGAATGTATATTCTTGTTCATCATCGTGTAGGTAGAATCGGGCGGGTAAGAGGTGTAGGACACGAAGTAAAATGGCGTAGTGTGGACTGTGGATACGAAGGAGGTAAGTGGAAGACGTATGACAATTGTGGAAAAGTAAATGGAAAAAGGTGAACACAAGGGCGGATAAAGATACTTAACCTAGGATTTGAATACATAGATTTTATGGGCGATGAGTCTTCAGAAACTTAGTCTGGCAAGACAAGATATGTTAGGGAATGTTAATATTAATACTTAAACTAAGGATTGAATACATAGATTTATGGGGGCGATGGGTCTTCAGAAACTTAGTCTGGCAAGACAAGATATGTTAGGGAATGTTAATATTAATACTTAAACTAAGGATTGAATACATAGATTTATGGGGCGATGGGTCTTCAGAAACTTAGTCTGGCAAGACAATGTGTTAGGGAATGTTAATATTAATACGTAACCTAAGGATTGAATACATCGATGAACGACGACATTATAGTCGTCGTCCTAATAAGGTGATGAACCCTGGTTGATCTGCTCGTGGCACAATACGACAAGGACAGTGCCGCTATGTTGTATCAATACTGGTGGCAGTTAATATTATAGAGACACTTAGTTACTAGAGGAACAATGCAAGGGGGCGACTGAGCACGGGTTACATATATCTATACTCGTCATGGGAATTGATATACGAGGTCTAGGGACAGGCGTGGGTGTTTTAACTTCTAAGATATATAACATCTACTTCTCGGATGCAAGAACATACATAGATATATGACTGTCTGATGGGTAGGCATTGGCTCAACCTAGGGACAGGGCATGGGTGTTTTTAATATGAATGTATATTCCTGTTCATCATCATTGTAGTTAGAAGTGTAGGACACGAGGGGGTAGTGTACGTGAGGTGTGGAAAATGGTCAGTTTAGAAGGGGTAGGTAGTTGCGGCCTGGAGCTGCTTAGCCCTACGGGCTTGGGCCTGTCTGAATTGGCTGGCTCGGTCAGCTGGTCCTTTCGTTCTGTGGACCTTTCTTACGGGTGTTTCTGTGTGGTGTTCGCTCGTGGCTTCTGTGGTGGGCTTCTCGTTCTGGGGCATTTTACTTCCCTCTCCTTCATTATAGGCTCGTCCCCGAGCCTCAAGGGTGAAGTAAAAAGAAGCATAGTTATGGTGGGTCATTTTGAGGGTATTAAGAAGTTTCCACCAAGCAAGAGAGCGACGGTCAGGTTTCTTTTGTAGGTCAATGTATACCTGTAAGAATGTGTCCTCTGTGTTGTGACGGGCAGTTGCCCGGGCTTGATGTGGGCGTTGTAGACGTAAGTGTCCAGTGTTTTTTTTTACTTTAACCTTTCGTATGAATGGTTTGTAGCTTTCCCTCGCGGGGGTCGGAGTGAGGTGTGTGGGACTGACAGGAGGTCTGTTTAGTGTGGTGAATGGGTTACTAACCGACGGGGGATTAACGCATGACAACAGAGCTGGGGATGAAGGGGGAACATGAGTCTGGATTTTTGGGGGTTTTCTTGGGCGGTGTTGTAGGCTGGAAAAATCTAGTGAGGCAATGCGCAAGATAGGTTTAGGTAAGGTGGGTGAAGGAGGTGTGTGAGAAGGAAGGGGTGTGTGTGTTGTGTCTTTAGTGTCGGAACGGGGTGTTATTTTTATCTCACCGTCTTTAAATCTGATGGGTCTGTTGATTATTCTAGCTCGGGCGGTTCTGGTGGGAAGGTAGAAGTTTGTCGTGGGACTTGAGTCGCTCGACGATGTTTTATATTGAGGGGAGGAACGTTTTACAGGTGAAGGGCATGTATTGGGGGCGAGGTCGAGGGTTATTTGAGAGGTGGATGTGTGTGGAGGATTTTGTTGGGTGAGGGTGGTAGGTGAATTGGAAGAGGGTTTGGTGGGAGTATGTGTGGGGGTTCTCTCAGGGGTGACTTTGTGGGGGGATTCCTTAGGGGGGGGGGTTGGTTGGGGGTTCGGTGAGATGAGGAGGTTGGTCGATGTGTGGTTGGGGTGGTGGGGATCGTGGAGGGGAAAGGGGCGGATGCGGGGGGGGCTAGACGGGTCGGTAGGGAGTGTAGATTTAAGTTGGGGGGTTGGGGGTGGGGTGTGTCGTTTGGGGAGGTTGGTGATTTGCTGGTGGTGGGAGTAGGCGGTTTTATGGGTGTTTGGTGGGGGTTGAGAGGGGAGAGGGGAAGAGGAAGGTATGTGTTTTGTTGCGGGGGTGGGGGGTTGTTACTTCTGGACTATAGTTAGAGGGTTTATGGTGTTTAGTGGTGATTATTCGTCTTCTTTCCCTTTGTGGAGGAGAAGTCGACGAAGAAGAAGAGGAGGGTAGTGGTCTGGCAGCCCTACGGAATTTGGTTAGCAGGGTGTGTTTCCTGGAGGTTTTAAAAAGTTTTTGTCGTGGGCGTAGGTTGTAGCGTGAAGTTACTGAGGTAGATTGTGTGGTGTGTTTGGGTGTGTACTTGGTTTTGGTGGGGTGTGTAGTTTTGTTAGTGTGGTGCCTGGGGAAGGTATGTCAGGGCTAGACGGCAGAGTTTCTGTTGTGGTCGGGGTTGTGGGGGGAGGCTTTCGTATTTGGATAAGCGGGGGAGGTACTTGATTATCAGAAGTGAACGAAGGTGTCATGGTGGAGGAGGGTGTGATAGTGGGGGCTTGGGGTTTGTGGAGGTTAGTTTGTGGGGTATGTTGAGGAATGATCTGTCTGTTCGGTGTCGGAGGGCTTAGGTCCTTAGGGGTTTGTGTGGGGATATTCATAGCTGGAGTGTACGGTTTAGTAGGGGTGTTTAATTCTGGTTCAGCCGTGTGGGGTGGGGTATTGTCTTGTGGTTGGAGTGGTTTAAATGCTCGGACGAATCTAGTTCGGAACGTGCGAGTCACGCCGTGATAGTCGATGGTGACTTGATAGGCGTTTGGGACTTGTGTGATAGTGTAGGGCCCGACATAGCGAGGGCCTAACTTGTTGGTGATAGGGAGGTTGGCTACCATTACGGTATCATGGATGGCGAAAGGGTTTTTGTCATTGGTGTTATCAGTTTTGGTGTCCTGACAGGCTTGGGCGGTATGGAGGGTGTTTTGCAGATGTTGCAATGGGTCAATTGGGGAGGTGGTGGAGGAAAGGTGAGCGTGGTGGTGGAACGGCAGTAACAGGGGGGGTACGCCGTAAACACGTTCGTGAGGGGAAATGCCGTCTTCTCGGGGACAGGTGTTCATGCCCCATTGTATCATTTTTAGTTGTGATGGCCAGTCTGCGGTGTTAAGAGCAATCATTTTTGTTGGCAACTGATTGTTGATGGTGCGATGGCTGCGTTCGCATATAGCATTTCCTTGAGGCCAGTATGGGGATGAGTGTTTAATTTTAATGCCACATTGTTGGGTGAACTGTTGCCAAACGTGTCCACTAAACTCGGGGGCATTGTCGGATAGAAGAGCAAGGGGCAGACCGAATATAGGGAATACTTCTGTGGCAAGCAGTGTGGCGACTGTGGTGGCTGTGTGGTCTTTAGCTGGGCAGGCTATTAAAAATTTTGAATAGACGTCCACAAATGTGACGATATAGCGCTTGCCAGCGTAAGGAGGAAACGGGCCCATGATGTCGAGGGATAGGACTTGGAACGGTTTGGTAGCCGACAAGGTACCAGCTGGGCCTGGGGTGCGTGATCTATCCTTTCCCAATAAACACGGTTTGCAGGATTCTGTCACTCGCTGTGCAATTTTGGAGGGGTTGGGGGTCCAGTATTGGTCTGTGAAGATCTTTAACATCTTCTTTTGTCCAAGGTGTATGCCGTTTCCCTCGTGGATGGCAATCATGTAGTCATGGGCAATGGTGGGGTCCAAGATTATGTGACCAGTGTCTGTGGCAAGTTGATCTCCCCAGCGAGTCAGTCCCCTGAAGACATTTAACGGAATCCAGGGGGGTCTGATTTTTGCTTCCCAAGATTGAATTAGGGAGGGGGCTGAGGGGGCATTATGTCGGGGGGTGGGGGTAGATAGCAACTCAGTGTTTTGTAAGGCGGCTAGGTTGGTGGGGGGGTCTTTTGGTACTGGCAAACGTGACAGGACGTCTGCATTGGTATAGAGTTTGCCTGGACGATATTGTATGGTAAAGTCGTAGTCCTCTAGTGTCTCCCTCCAACGTACCAAAATAGCTGAGTTGGTTTCGCACCTACGCAGCCATTGTAAAGATTGATGGTCGGTGATTATGTCGAGTTTTGCGCCCAACACAAATGACCGGAAATGGCTGAGTGCCCAAACGATCCCTAAGCACTCTCTCTTGGTGGCTGCATAATTCTGCTGTGTTTGGTTGAGAGTGGAGCTGGCATACGCTATCACATGTTCCTCTCCGTCTCTGACTTGAGCTAAAACTGCACCCATGGCGTACAGAGATACGTCGGTATAAAGACGGAAAGGTTTTTGGTAGTCAGGGAAAGCGACAATAGGGGCTTGGATTAACTTTTGCTTCAAAGTGTTAAATGCGAGGTCTCTTTCAGGTGTCCAGGTGAACGGGGTGTCTTTGTGGGTGAGTTGGTGGAGGGGTCTGGCTATGGTGGCAAAGTTGGGAACGAAACGTCTGTAGTATGTGGCTAAACCTAGAAACGAACGTACTCCTTTAACAGTGGTGGGTGGGGGTTGGTTTTGTATGGCTTGAAGTTTCTTTGGGTCTGGCGCAATACCATGTTCAGATATCACGTGTCCGAGGAAATCTACCTTATTTCGGGCAATCTCGCACTTTGAGGGTTTTAATTTCAACCCGGCGGCTCGGATTCTTTGAAGGACTTGTCTCAACCTGAGGAGGTGTTCTTCCCAGGTTGGTGAGTACACAATAATATCGTCCAGATAGGCTAGGCAGGTTTCCCAGGTTAGGCCATGTAATACCGCTTCCATCAAACGGGAGAAAGTGGCGGATCCGTTACAGAGGCCAAAAGGTAGGACGTTAAATTCATAGTGATGGCCACCACTAGTGGAAAATGCTGTTTTCTTTAGGTCCTCGGCCTTGATAGGCACCTGCCAATACCCTGCTTGCAAGTCGAGGGTAGTGAACCATTTGGATCCGTGTAGGGAGTCAAGGGAATCGTCTATTCGGGGTAAGGGCGTAGCGTCTTTAATGGTTACGTCATTTAACCTCCTGTAATCGACGCAAAAATGGGTTGTCCCATCTTTCTTTTTGACTAGGACAACAGGGGAAGACCAGGGACTAATGGACGGAGTGGCAATCCCGGCCTCTAACATTTCCTGGACTTGGCGTTCCTCTTCCTGACGTTGTATGGGGTTCTTTCTACGGGATGGTTGTCGTATGGGGGGGCCTGTGGTGTTAATGATGTGTTGTTCTACATCAGTCTGTCCGATTTCGGGGGGTTGTTGGGCAAACACGTCGCTGAATTCCAGCATTAGGTCGTACACGCCGTTCTTTTGGTGGTCAGATAATGTCTCAGGGAGAGGGGGCAATTGGAGGCTGGTAGGGGTGTCGTTAAAATCTATGGGGAGGTCATCGAAAATTTCGAGGTCTCCTATAATGAGACCTTTTGGTAATGTCAGGGATTCCTCTGAGATATTTGCCACGAGAATGTGGTTGATGCGAGCGCAAATGATGGCGGGTTGTAAGAGGCAACGATGGGGGTTGGGGGACGTGGTAGTGGGGGAAAATATCATGTGAGTTTGGGGTATGGGCCGCAGGTTCACCCATTTTTGATGGTGGGGGGGAATTTGGCATTTATCCTGAACTACAGCTGGGCTAATGATGGTGGGGGATTGACTGGCGAGCAGGTGCTTGGTACTTATCAGGAGGGCAAGGTCACTTTGGTGGGGGTCACGCGTGAGGAGGGGATTAACGGCGCGTGTGGGAGGATCAGTGGGGCGCGGTGTGAGGGGGTTAGAAAACGGGATTTGTTGGAGGGACTGCGAAGGTTGGTGGGGGAAGCGTGAGGTATAGAAGATGGGTTATTGGTGGAGGACTGATGTAAGGATTTGTGGTTGTTAGAAGGACGAAGTTGGGGAGCGTTGTCGGTGGCAGTGACGGTTTGTTTGGAGTTTATATGGATTTGGTGGTTTTGTTTGTCATGAGAGGGCGAGTCACGTGTGGGGTTGTGAAGTTTTCTAGGGGTGTGAATTGTGTGGGGGTGGAAGGGAGCTACTGACGGAAAACTGTCACAAGGGGGATTGGGGTGGGTGTGGAATAGCTGGGCAATTTTGTGGGCATGGTGGGAACATGGTTGTGTCCCTCGGTCGGCACGCGTGAGGGGGGGATTAACGGCGCGTGCGGGCGGTTCAGAGTGGTGAGAGGTGAGCGAGTTAGAAAACGGGATTTGTTGGGGAGACTGTGTAGGGTTGGTGGGGAAAAAGTTAGGTGTAGAACATGGGTTATTGGTGGAGGACTGGTGTATTGATTTGAGGTTGTTAACCTGACAAGCGCGATATAGACCTAGGTGCTAGGGTAGTTATTTGTGCATTTCTAGCCCTGGATTCTGACAGAATTCGTTATATTTACAATATAAACCATTATTTGTTTTCGGTATGCTTTTATTTTACATATATGATGTATATATGAACCTTCAAGAGTGCTAAAATAAGTGGGAAAAGCATTTGGGTGGTGAAAAACGAAGATATTGGCCACCCGGTCATAATCTCAGGCGAGAGAGAGACACAGGCAGCCCTCCCCTCTCGCTGTCTGGGAGTCAACTGAGACGAGCGGGGCGGTGTGTGCCGGTGTCTGGGTGTTGCATAACGATCTTTTATGCAACCCACTTGTGCTACATTTTCGCGGGAGAGAAAAATAACCGATAAATGATGATAATAAGAGGAAAAATAGGTGATAATTGAGGAGGGGAGGGAGGGGGGAATAAGGTGGGGAAGGAGGGGAGGGGGGTGGGTGAGATTTACATGGATGAGTACTGGAGAGGAATTATCTCACCAAGAGACAAATTCCTTTGTTTTGATAGGCCCTTTTTTTTATGGAAGGCTTTTTTTATGGTCCTGCTTCCGTGAGGCCTATCGCGTTCCCTATAGGAAGCCTTCCGTGAGGCCTATCGCGCTTGCCGGGTTAATAGGACGAACGTGGGGAACTTTCTTGGTGGCAGTCAAAGTCTGGTTCAAAGTGATGGGGGGTGGGTGGGTTTGTTTGTCATCAGAGGGTGAGTCAAGTGTGGGGTTGTGAATTTTTCTAGGGGTGTGAATTGTGTGGGGGGGGGCAAGGGAGCTACTGACGGAAAATTGTCACAAGGGAATTGTTGGGGGTTATGGGATAGCTGAACATTTCTGGGGGCATGGGGGAAACATTGTTGGGTACATTGATCGGCATTTTCCCTGGAAATATGTGTACATAAACATTTGATGGAATTATGGTTACATATAGAGTCTGTCCTGAAAACATGGGAGGATTTATCCGGGACAGAATTACGAGAATGGAGGGGATTACCGAGAGGGAGTTGCTTGGACTTGTCTTCTTTCGTTTGTTGAGGCCTTTGGTTACTGAATGGGGTGAGATTTTGAGGGGACTCAGGGCAAGGGGGGGGGGGGGGGGGTTAGGAGTCACCTTAGTGCTAGCTGCAATTTGGTAACCCTGACTCAGGGTTTGTTGAGGGGGAAGGTTTTTTTTTTTTTTATGAATGGGTTTCTGCGTGATGGGTTTGTCAGAGGCTTTGGGTTGGAATTTTTTGAATGATATCAGCCTTTGGCCGCAGTCGACCTGGGCCTGGAGTTTTTGAAGGAGGTCAAGTCCAAGGAAACCATCGTAATATTTACAGTTGGAGGAAAATACTGTGAATGTGTGATAACAACGAGCATGGGGGGCAGGAGTCGTTACTGATAGGGGCAAAGTCTCTCCTAGGAGATTTAAGTAAGTATGAGCAGCTGAGATTAGTTCTGCTTTGGTGGTTAACAACGGGCCAAATAGTCGGTGGTGTAGATCATAGTAATTTTTGAACAAACATGACTTGGCAGCTCCTGTGTCGATTAAGAAGCGGACAGGAATGTCCTTGATTTTGGCCATGTAATAAATAGGGGCAGTGCGGTCAGTTATGGCGTCCCCCGCCGAGGCCATCTTGGGCGGGGGGTACTTTAAAAATACTGGGAATCGGTATCTACCTCCTCCAGGGTTTCCTCGGTATCCTCTGGGGTCATGTTAGGGGCTATTTCTCCAGTGTGTCTTTCTTCTATCTCTTCCTCTTGTCCCAACTCCTCTTCATTTACAGAAATGCGAGGAGTAAAGGGGCGAGGTTTGGCAGAGTCACGAATTTGATGGAAAGCACACTGAGCATTACAGGCAGGGAAATCATAGGGGTTGATAATTACTAAGGTAGGGTTTTTACTTTGGTAGGTGTTGTAGTTCCTGTTCCGGTTGAAGATTCTGCATGGCTGGGTAGGTTGGAACCGGGGTCTACTGGGTTGGGGCTTTCCGGAAGGGTAGGTGGGTCTGTTGTGGAAGGATGAGGCTGGATAGGCATTCTTGGAGTTTTGGTGGTCGGGTTGCTGCGGGTGCGTGGGAAACCTCTTGATTGCAGCGATTTGGGTGGGTGCTTCTGTGCGCACGGCCAAAATACGTCGGATCGTGATGAGATCTTTTTGGTATCCGACAAAATTGTGCACACGGAAATGGTCTTTTACTGCTGAGGGCAATATAGACACAAGGTTGACCAGAATTTGCTGTTCTTGTTGGATTCTGGTCAACGTGGGGAAAGAAACTTTTATGTGTTGGGCAATCTTATTCACTGTGGCATCTAAATCGCCTTTGAATTTAGTGTTTTGGATACGGGTGTGGGCCACGAAAACGCCCAACGAAGGCTTAATGGCTTCTATCACTGTTGGGCGAAATTCGTCCCAGGTGAGAGCAGGGTGCACTTGATAGGCAACAAGGGAAACGGCTTTTCCCAGGTGCGTTAATGTTACGGCTATTTTTTCTGCGTCCGTGGTATAAACTAGGTCAAGTACGGGTTTCACTATGTCCATGAATGTTTCGATCTCATAAGTTTCTCCATCATAATGGGGGATGGGAATGTGAGAACGGTGCGCCATGATGTTATCGTGTTCTGGCTGTTCCAAACTTGCAATGTAATGCAACCTTTTATCCGAATCAAGAACCACCGCTGCCGCCAATGTTATACCCTGTTTTTCTACAGGATTAACTTGGGTAATGTGGGCTCTATCTGACTGGGTATATAAGGCTGCATGCACAATACAAGGTAGGAGGAATAGAGAACACAAAATAAACACACGGTAACACGACACACGATCACGTTTATTTAAGCATGTGAATAAAGAGCATAGAAATATAGTAATACTCGTACAAAACAAATAATAGAAGGGAACTGCTAGCATTAGTGGATCTGGATGGAGCCTAGTCTCCCACTTCCAACGTTCAGGTATACTCTTCTGATCACGGGTTTAGTTAGCAAGGTTTATTATGCTGGAAGACCTCAATGTAGTTATGTATTCAATTTCACTAATTAGATTTCTTACTGGCAGGTCGCGTGCCCAAATAGCAGCTCACAGTTAGAATTAGATACACGTCTAGGTCTGAACACGGAAAATTCTAGTAACCTCAAGGGCGTACTGATCTAAGATTTATATTCTTATGACAGAAATACGTAGAACACAAATCAGTGGGCGAACGTTAGATATCACTAGAGTTTAGTTATCTGAATAAGGTAATTACGAGAGTCAATGTCGCCTGTTAATTAATGAACACTGATATGTTTTGCACGTCCCAAATGGAATGGTTAAATATGAGTTACACTGGGCAAGTTATAGCCACTTCATAGAAAAGTTAATAAGTGAATGTCGAACTGGTACTATAACACTTAGTACTAGTAACGTGAATCTTGAACAGTATTTGTTGGTCTGGTCCTGGTTATCTTGCTTCCGGTGATGTTGGGGGCTAACGACTGGTTCCTCGGCCGTCGGTGGTCCAAAATGTAGGAAGTTCTCAAGTCGGATCTCTTGACGATCGGTGCTGGCTACACACTTATATACCCACTAATTTGTGTGAAGGTTATAAGGTGCCCGTTGGTACTTGTACATGGACAGCTCTTCTATTTAACTTCTGCCATGGAGTCTGCCGGCTCGGGAATCTCTCAACTCAGGAACAACACAAGGGCAGAGCTAGAGGTTAACTTCAGGGTGGTGACCACTGGTTGGTGTCTAACTTTCAACTAATTTGACTGGGGGCGGGAGCTAGGTTTATAGGCTCGGTTCTGGACCCTGTAGGCAATAAGGATCTCGAGTCTTATGGACTTATTTGAGCTCTCAATAGATATGGGGACTAGGTAAGATGGTGATTACTATTGTGGCACATGGCTATGGAAGCCTTCATTTTGTGATATAACTGAGCCTTAGTAAAAGGTACTATTTTGGCTATACTGGAAGTAGTTATGGGAGGGAGACTGGATCTACTTTGCGGGGAGGACGGGGACAGCTGTGATAGGGGCGTCTCTCTTATATTACTCAGTCTTCGTTTTATTGTATAGCTGAGGTGCTAATTTGACTATCCGAGTATACAAAATAGGTGAATGGGTTATTGTGGGTAAAGAGAGGTGAGTAAGGGGGTTAGACATGCATGGTTAGTTCATTGATAGGAAGAATTCCTAGGCTACCTGGCAATGACCCGGAAGTCAAAACAGGGGTCAGGTATACCTCCGCGGAGGTGGGGGTCTCCCTCCTCGGGTGGGTAAAAAGGGGTAGCCGGGCGCTCTCTCTCGGGGATGGTCGTCCGGCGGCTGTGGCTAGGGGCTTGCCATATCACCAGTGTTTGTCATAACCCTCTGTTTATGAGACAGATGTGGGTGTTTTTAATATCAAAACCGAAGGTGCCTTGGCTAGCTGGTTGTAATCGGTTGGTTGTTAATTTCATGGTTTGCTTGATGTGGTGGAGACTGGTTGCTAACTCTGCCACATTTATCTGGAAGTATGGCAATAGAAGTTAGTTACTGGCGAGGCGGCGAGCCTCGCGCTGACGACCATTGGGTGCAGGGTTGTGAATGGGTTGTAAGAGAATAGATGGCATGCAAGGGGTTAGTAAAGTTCTAATGTTGTTCTGGCCTACTAAGTGAAGGCAGGCTGGATAGGAGTATATACATAAAAGGTTGGAGAGCGTTAGCAACGGAAAAATCAAGGATCTTCAAGAGGTATGAGAGAGAGGCTAGGTCGGACAAGAGTCGAGAAGCGCGGGGTATTTTAATGAGAGGGGGGGGGGAGCTCAGGGGGGCTGCAGGTAAATTTGACCCTAAGGTCTCTGGGCGTGAGGATGGCATTAGGCTGCAGTTGATATTGGAGTTTTGAAAGGACAGTGAAAGTACGTTAGCCAAATGTTACCGGGGGATGCAAATACGGGGTGGTATATGAGTCTGGAAAAGATAGAATCATGTGGACTGTGGGGCGGATGCGGGGAGAAGGAGGTTAACTGTAGGTGTGTGCTTGACTGTGGATAAAGTAGGGAAAAACATGGTGTATTATTACTCGTCAATACGAGGGGTTATGGACCTATTATTTGACACGATTTCTTGTACGTCTAGGTGTCCCTGGGAACTGCGTTTTCTATGAAATATAGACCAAAGAAAGCGGCAGTTCGTAGGGGTACTTCGTTATTTTTTCGGAATACTATGATAGATACTGGTAACAAAGGTTATCTATACAATCTCTGGTTGGGGTAAGAATTGGAGTTACAGCATGGTGGCTAACACCTGCATTCATGGCTTGTCTAAGTCTTATGGGGGCAATGGTTCTATATCCTGGTGTACCCGTGGGTATCTTAATTTCTTATGAGTTTGGACATGTGGTTTTTAACATCTACTTCTCGGATGTAAGAACATACATAGATATGTGGCTGTCGGATTTGTTGGCATTGGCTCAACTTCGGGACAGGGCATGGGTGTTTTTAATATGAATGTATATTCTTGTTCATCATCTTGTAGGTAGAATCGGGCAGGTAAGAGGTGTAGGACACGAAGTAAAATGGCATAGTGTGGACTGTGGATACGAAGGAGGTAAGTGGAAGACGTATGACAATTGTGGAAAAGTAAATGGAAAAAGGTGAACACAAGGGCGGATAAAGATACTTAACCTAGGATTTGAGTACATAGATTTTATGGGCGATGAGTCTTCAGAAACTTAGTCTGGCAAGACAAGATATGTTAGGGAATGTTAATATTAATACTTAAACTAAGGATTGAATACATAGATTTATGGGGGCGATGGGTCTTCAGAAACTTAGTCTGGCAAGACAAGATATGTTAGGGAATGTTAATATTAATACTTAAACTAAGGATTGAATTCATAGATTTATGGGGGCGATGGGTCTTCAGAAACTTAGTCTGGCAAGACAAGATGTCTTAGGGAATGTTAATATTAATACGTAACCTAAGGATTTAATACATCGATGAACGACGACATTATAGTCGTCGTCCTAATACGGTGATGAACCCTGGTTGATCTGCTCGTGGCACAATACGACACAAGGACAGTGCCGCTATGTTGTATCAATACTGGTGGCAGTTAATATTATAGAGACACTTAGTTACTAGAGGAACAATGCAAGGGGGCGACTGAGCATGGGTTACATATATCTATACTCGTCATGGGAATTGATATACGAGGTCTAGGGACAGGCGTGGGTGTTTTAACTTCTAAGATATATAACATCTACTTCTCGGATGCAAGAACATACATAGATATATCTGTCTGATTGGTTGGCATTGGCTCAACCTAGGGACAGGGCATGGGTGTTTTTAATATGAATGTATATTCCTGTTCATCATCATTGTAGTTAGAAGTGTAGGACACGAGGGGGTAGTGTACGTGAGGTGTGGAAAATGGTCAGTTTAGAAGGGGTAGGTAGGTGCGGCCTGGAGCTGCTTAGCCCTACGGGTTTGGGCCTGTCTGAATTGGCTGGCTCGGTCAGCTGGTCCTTTCGTTCTGTGGACCTTTCTTTCGGGTGTTTCTGTGTGGTTTTCGCTCGTGGCTTCTGTGGTGGGCTTCTCGTTCTGGGGCATCTTACTATGTATGCCCCTTTTTTCTACAGGATTAACTTGGGTAATGTGGGCTCTATCTGACTGGGTATATAAGGCTGCATGCACAATACAAGGTATGAGGAATAGAGAACACAAAATAAACACACGGTAACACGACACCCGATCACGTTTATTTAAGCATGTGAATAAAGAGCATAGAAATATAGTAATACTCGTACAAAACAAATAATAGAAGGGAACTGCTAGCATTAATGGATCTGGATGGAGCCTAGTCTCCCACTTCCAATGTTCAGGTATACTCTTCTGATCACGGGTTTAGTTAGCAAGGTTTATTATACTGGAAGACCTCAATGTAGTTATGTATTCAATTTCACTAATTAGATTTCTTACTGGCAGGTCGCGTGCCCAAATAGCAGCTCACAGTTAGAATTAGATACGCGTCTAGGTCTGAACACGGAAAATTCTAGTCACCTCAAGGGGGTACTGATCTAAGATTTATATTCTTATGACAGAAATACGTAGAACACAAATCAGTGGGCGAACGTTAGATATCACTAGAGTTTAGTTATCTGAATAAGGTAATTACGAGAGTCAATGTCGCCTGTTAAATAATGAACACTGATACGCTTAGTACGTCCCAAATGGAATGGTTAAATATGAGTTACACTGGGCAAGTTATAGCCACTTCATAGAAAAGTTAATAAGTTAATGTCGAACTGGTACTATAACACTTAGTACTAGTAACGTGAATCTTGAACAGTATTTGTTGGTCTGGTCCTGGTTATCTTGCTTCCGGTGATGTTGGGGGCTAACGACTGGTTCCTCGGCCGTCCAGGTGGTCCAAAATGTAGGAAGTTCTCAAGTCGGATCTCTTGACGATCGGTGCTGGCTACACACTTATATACCCACTAATTTGTGTGAAGGTTATGAGGTGCACGTTGGTACTTGTACATGGACAGCTCTTCTATTTAACTTCTGCCATGGAGTCTGCCGGCTAGGGAAACTCTCAACTCAGGAACAACACAAGGGCAGAGCTAGAGGTTAACTTCAGGGTGGTGACCACTGGTTGGTGTCTAACTTTCAACTAATTTGACTGGGGGCGGGAGCTAGGTTTATAGGCTCGGTTCTGGACCCTGTAGGCAATAGGGATCTCGAGTCTTATGGACTTATTTGAGCTCTCAATAGATATGGGGACTAGGTAAGATGGTGATTACTGTTGTGGCACATGGCTATGGAAGCCTTCATTTTGTGATATAACTGAGCCTTAGTAAAAGGTACTATTTTGGCTATACTGGAAGTAGTCATGGGAGGGAGACTGGATCTACTTTGCGGGGAGGACGGGGACAGCTGTGATAGGGGCGTCTCTCTTATATAACTCAGTCTTCGTTTTATTGTATAGCTGAGGTGCTAATTTGACTATCTGAGTATGCAAAATAGGTGAATGGGTTATTGTGGGTAAAGAGAGGTGAGTAAGGGGGTTAGACATGCATGGTTAGTTCATTGATAGGAAGAATTCCTAGGCTACCTGGCAATGACCCGGAAGTCAAAACAGGGGTCAGGTATACCTCCGCGGGGGTGGGGGCCTCCCTCCTCGGGTGGGTAAAAAGGGGTAGCCGGGCGCTCTCTCTCGGGGATGGTCGTCCGGCGGCTGTCGCTAGGGGCTTGCCATATCACCAGTGTTTGTCATAACCCTCTGTTTATGAGACAGATGTGGGTGTTTTTAATATAAAAACCGAAGGTGCCTTGGCTAGCTGGTTGTAATCGGTTGGTTGTTAATTTCATGGTTTGCTTGATGTGGTGGAGACTGGTTGCTAACTCTGCCACATTTATCTGGAAGTATGGCAATAGAAGTTAGTTACTGGCGAGGCGGCGAGCCTCGCACCGACGACCATTGGGTGCAGGGTTGTGAATGGGTTGTAAGAGAATAGATGGCATGCAAGGGGTTAGTAAAGTTCTAATGTTGTTCTGGCCTACTAAGTGAAGGCAGGCTGGGTACGAGTATATACATAAAAGGTTGGAGAGCGTTAGCAACGGAAAAATCAAGGATCTTCAAGAGGTATGAGAGAGAGGCTAGGTCGGACAAGAGTCGAGAAGCGCGGGGTATTTTAATGAGAGGGGGGGGGGAGCTCAGGGGGGCTACAGGGAAATTTGACCCTAAGGTCTCTGGGCGTGAGGATGGCATTAGGCTGCAGTTGATATTGGAGTTTTGAAAGGACAGTGAAAGTACGTTAGCCAAATGTTACCGGGGGATGCAAATACGGGGTGGTATATGAGTCTGGAAAAGATAGAATCATGTGGACTGCTGGTCCTTTCGTTCTGTGGACCTTTCTTTCGGGTGTTTCTGTGTGGTGTTCGCTCGTGGCTTCTGTGGTGGGCTTCTCGTTCTGGGGCATTTTACTTCCCTCTCCTTCATTATAGGCTCGTCCCCAAGCCTCAAGGGTGAAGTAAAAAGAAGCATAGTTATGGTGGGTCATTTTGAGGGTATTTAGAAGTTTCCACCAAGCAAGAGAGCGACGGTCAGGTTTCTTTTGTAGGTCAATGTATACCTGTAAGAATGTGTCCTCTGTGTTGTGACGGGCAGTTGCCCGGGCTTGATGTGGGCGTTGTAGACGTAAGTGTCCAGTGGGGGTTTTTACTTTAACCTTTCGTATGAATGGTTTGTAGCTTTCCCCCGCGGGGGTCGGAGTGAGGTGTGTGGGACTGACAGGAGGTCTGTTTAGTGTGGTGAAGGGGTTACTAACCGACGGGGAATTAACGCATGACAACAGAGCTGGGGATGAAGGGGGAACATGAGTCTGGATTTTTGGGGGTTTTCTTGGGCGGTGTTGTAGGCTGGAAAAATCTAGTGAGGCAATGCGCAAGATAGGTTTAGGTAAGGTGGGTGAAGGAGGTGTGTGAGAAGGAAGGGGTGGGTATGTTGTGTGGCTTGGGTCTTTAGTGTCGGAACGGGGTGTTATTTTTATCTCACCGTCTTTAAATCTGATGGGTCTGTTGATTATTCTACCTCGGGCGGTTCTGGTGGGAAGGTAGAAGTTTGTCGTGGGACTTGAGTCGCTCGACGATGTTTTATATTGAGGGGAGGAACGTTTTACAGGTGAAGGGCATGTATTAGAGGCGAGGTCGAGGGTTATTTGAGAGGTAGATGTGTGTGGAGGATTTTGTTGGGTGAGGGTGGTAGGTGAATTGGAAGAGGGTTTGGTGGGAGTATGTGTGGGGTTCTCTCAGGGGTGACTTTGTGGGGGGATTCCTTAGAGGGGGGGGGGTGCGGTGAGATGAGTAGGTTGGTCGATGTGTGAGTGGGGTGGTGGGGATCGTGGAGGGGAAAGGGGCGGATACGGGGGGGGGGGGGAGGCTAGACGGGTGGGTAGGGAGTGTAGATTTAAGTTGGGGGGTTGGGGGTAGGGACGTGTGTGGGGTGTGTCGTTTGGTGAGGTTGGTGATTTGCTGGTGGTGGGAGTAGGCGGTTTTATGGGTGTTTGGTGGGGGTTGAGAGGGGATGAGGTTGAAGAGCAAGGTATGTGTTTTGTTGCGGGGGTGGGGGTTGTTACTTCTGGACTATACTTTGAGGGTTTATGGTGTTTAGTGGTGATTATTCGTCTTCTTTCCCTTTGTGGAGGAGAAGTCGACGAAGAAGAAGAGGAGGAGGGTAGTGGTCTGGCAGCCCTACGGAATTTGGTTAGCAGGGTGTGTTTCCTGGAGGTTTTAAAAAGTTTTTGTCGTGGGCGTAGGTTGTAGCGTGAGGTTACTGAGGTAGATTGTGTGGTGTGTTTGGGTGTGTACTTGGTTTTGGGTGGGGTGTGTGGTTTTGTTAGTGTGGTGCCTGGGGAAGGTATGTCAGGGCTAGACGGCAGAGTTTCTGTTGTGGTCGGGGTTGTGGGGGGAGGCTTTCGTATTTGGATAAGCGGGGGAGGTACTTGATTATCAGAAGTGAACGAAGGTGTCATGGTGGAGGAGGGTGTGATAGTGGGGGCTTGGGGTTTGTGGAGGTTAGTTTGGGGGGTATGTTGAGGAATGATCTGTCTGTTCGGTGTCGAAGGGCTTAGGTCCTTAGGGGTTTGTGTGGGGATTTTCATAGCTGGAGTGTATGGTTTAGTAGGGGTGTTTAATTCTGGTTCAGCCGTGTGGGATGGGGTATTGTCTTGTGGTTGGAGTGGTTTAAATGCTCGGACGAATCTAGTTCGGAACGTGCGAGTCACGCCGTGATAGTCGATGGTGACTTGATAGGCGTTTGGGACTTGTGTGATAGTGTAGGGCCCGACATAGCGAGGGCCTAACTTGTTGGTGATTGGGAGGTTGGCTACCATTACGGTATCATGGATGGCGAAAGGGTTTTTGTCATTGGTGTTATCAGTTTTGGTGTCCTGACAGGTTTGGGCGGTATGGAGGGTGTTTTGCAGATGTTGCAATGGGTCAATTGTGGAGGTGGTGGAGGGAAGGTGAGCGTGGTGGTGGAACGGCAGTAACAGGGGGGGTACGCCGTAAACACGTTCTTGAGGGGAAATGCCGTCTTCTCGGGGACAGGTGTTCATGCCCCATTGTATCATTTTTAGTTGTGATGGCCAGTCAGAGGTGTTAAGAGCAATCATTTTTGTTCGCAACTGATTGTTGATGGTGCGATGGCTGCGTTCGCATATAGCATTTCCTTGAGGCCAGTATGGGGATGAATGTTTAATTTTAATGCCACATTGTTGGGTGAACTGTTGCCAAACGTGTCCACTAAACTCGGGGGCATTGTCGGATAGAAGAGCAAGGGGCAGACCGAATATAGGGAATACTTCTGTGGCAAGCAGTGTGGCGACTGTGGTGGCTGTGTGGTCTTTAGCTGGGCAGGCTATTAAAAATTTTGAATAGACGTCCACAAATGTGACGATATAGCGCTTGCCAGCGTAAGGAGGAAATGGGCCCATGATGTCGAGGGATAGGACTTGGAACGGTTTGGTAGCCGACAAGGTACCAGCTGGGCCTGGGGTGCGTGATCTATCCTTTCCCAATAAACACGGTTTGCAGGATTCTGTCACTCGCTGTGCAATTTTGGAGGGGTTGGGGGTCCAGTATTGGTCTGTGAAGATCTTTAACATCTTCTTTTGTCCAAGGTGTATGCCGTTTCCCTCGTGGATGGCAATCATGTAGTCATGGGCAATGGTGGGGTCCAAGATTATGTGACCAGTGTCTGTGGCAAGTTGATCTCCCCAGCGAGTCAGTCCCCTGAAGACATTTAACGGTATCCAGGGGGGTCTGATTCTTGCTTCCCAAGATTGAATTAGGGAGGGGGCTGAGGGGGCATTATGTCGCGGGGTGGGGGTAGATAGCAACTCAGTGTTTTGTAAGGCGGCTAGGTTGGTGGGGGGGTCTTTTGGTACTGGCAAACGTGACAGGGCGTCTGCATTGGTATGGAGTTTGCCTGGACGATATTGTATGGTAAAGCCGTAGTCCTCTAGTGTCTCCCTCCAACGTACCAAAATAGCTGAGTTAGTTTCGCACCTACGCAGCCATTGTAAAGATTGATGGTCGGTGATTATGTCGAGTTTTGCGCCCAACACAAATGACCGGAAATGGCTGAGTGCCCAAACGATCCCTAAGCACTCTCTCTTGGTGGCTGCATAATTCTGCTGTGTTTGGTTGAGGGTGGAGCTGGCATACGCTATCACATGTTCCTCTCCGTCTCTGACTTGAGCTAAAACTGCACCCATGGCGTACAGAGATACGTCGGTATAAAGACGGAAAGGTTTTTGGTAGTCAGGGAAAGCGACAATAGGGGCTTGGATTAACTTTTGCTTCAAAGTGTTAAACGCGAGGTCTCTTTCAGGTGTCCAGGTGAACGGGGTGTCTTTGTGGGTGAGTTGGTGGAGGGGTCTGGCTATGGTGGCAAAGTTGGGAACGAAACGTCTGTAGTATGTGGCTAAACCTAGAAACGAACGTACTCCTTTAACAGTGGTGGGTGGGGGTTGGTTTTGTATGGCTTGAAGTTTCTTTGGGTCTGGCGCAATACCATGTTCAGATATCACGTGTCCGAGGAAATCTACCTTATTTCGGGCAATCTCGCACTTTGAGGGTTTTAATTTCAACCCGGCGGCTCGGATTCTTTGAAGGACTTGTCTCAACCTGAGGAGGTGTTCTTCCCAGGTTGGTGAGTACACAATAATATCGTCCAGATAGGCTAGGCAGGTTTCCCAGGTTAGGCCATGTAATACCGCTTCCATCAAACGGGAGAAAGTGGCAGGTCCGGTACAGAGGCCAAAAGGTAGGACGTTAAATTCATTGTGATGGCCACCACTAGTGGAAAATTCTGTTTTCTTTTGGTCCTCGGCCTTGATAGGCACCTGCCAATACCCTGCTTGCAAGTCGAGGGTAGTGAACCATTTGGATCCGTGTAGGGAGTCAAGGGAATCGTCTATTCGGGTAAAGGGCGTAGCGTCTTTAATGGTTACGTCATTTAACCTCCTGTAATCGACGCAAAAACGGGTTGTCCCATCTTTCTTTTTGACTAGGACAACAGGGGAAGACCAGGGACTAATGGACGGGGTGGCAATCCCGGCCTCTAACATTTCCTGGACTTGGCGTTCCTCTTCCTGACATTGTATGGGGTTCTTTCTACGGGATGGTTGTCGTATGGAGGGGCCTGTGGTGTTAATGATGTGTTGTTCTACATCAGTCTGTCCGATTTCGGTGGGTTGTTGGGCAAACACGTCGCTGAATTCCAGTAGTAGGTCGTACATGCCGTTCTTTTGGTGGTCAGATAATGTCTCAGGGAGAGGGGGCAATTGGAGGTTGGTAGGGGTGTCGTTAAAATCTATGGGGAGGTCATCGAAAGTTTCGAGGTCTCCTATAATGAGACCTTTTGGTAATGTCAGGGATTCCTCTGAGATATTTGCCACGAGAATGTGGTTGATGCGAGCGCAAATGATGGCGGGTTGTAAGAGGCAACGATGGGGGTTGGGGGACGTGGTAGTGGGAGAAAATATCATGTGAGTTTGGGCTATGGGCCGCAGGTTCACCCATTTTTGATGGTGGGGGGGTATTTGGCATTTATCCTGAACTACAGCTGGGCTAATGATGGTGGGGGATTGACTGGCGAGCAGGTGCTTGGTACTTATCAAGGGGGCAAGGTCACTTTGGTTGGGGTCACGCGTGAGGGGGGGATTAACGGCGCGTGTGGGAGGATCAGTGGGGCGCGGTGTGAGGGGGTTAGAAAACGGGATTTGTTGGAGGGACTGCGGAGGGTGGGTGGGAGAAGCGTGAGGTATAGAAGATGGGTTATTGGTGGAGGACTGATGTAAGGATTTGTGGTTGTTAGAAGGACGAAGTTGGGGAGCGTTGTCGGTGGCAGTGACGGTTTGTTTGGAGTTTATATGGATTTGGTGGTTTTGTTTGTCATGAGAGGGCGAGTCACGTGTGGGGTTGTGAAGTTTTCTAGGGGTGTGAATTGTGTGGGGGTGGAAGGGGGCTACTGACGGAAAACTGTCACAAGGGCGATTGGGGTGGGTGTGGAATAGCTGGGCATTTTTGGGGGCATGGTGGGAACATGGTTGTGTCCCTCGGTCGGCACGCGTGAGGGGGGGATTAACGGCGCGTGCGGGCGGTTCAGAGTGGTGAGAGGTGCCAAAGTGACCTTGCCCCCCTGATAAGTACCAAGCACCTGCTCGCCAGTCAATCCCCCACCATCATTAGCCCAGCTGTAGTTCAGGATAAATGCCAAATTCCCCCCCACCATCAAAAAGGGGTGAACCTGCGGCCCATACCCCAAACTCACATGATATTTTGTGACGCTTCTGCATAGTAGCCACGTGCGGGCATGCGCGCGCGTCGGCTGCCCAGCCGTTTAGAAACCGGCTGGTGGCAGCCGTCCGGCAGGCTTTTCCTTAGTATATATCCTACGACAACGTAACTAATGTCTGGGATATTCTTATGTTGTTTCACAGCTTGTAGCTGCCCTTATTCTTAACCAACGCATCGTAGTATATTTTATCCTCGATAGTTGGTTGTTTCATTATAATATATAAGATGTAAGTCTAGTGAGGGCGGGAGGAGACGAGTGGGAGAGAGAGACCGGCTGGGGGACGTTGCTTCGCGCGGAGAGTCCAGCTTGGGACGAGCCTGAAGCGTTGCCACCTGCATTTGATTGCAACGTTAGGCTTAGTTTCGACTCACGCACGGGGTAGAGGATTTTGACCCGGCAACTGTGTTGAGTGTTGCCAAGCCTGGGATGTATTCTGCATGCCTAGGCCGGGGTCCAGACAGATTCAAGACTCAGAGCTCACCTCACTGTCGTACCCTTCGGACCCCCTTGATATCTATCCCTCTCAACCCCACTTAGAAACGTTCTCTCTTACTTTGTATACCTTCTTTCCACTACTTCACCAATCTATTTAATTATCCCATCCCCTTGATAGACCTTATATCTCTTATTGTATTAACGACGAGCTCTCAGATAACTAGATAGGATTTTGGGCCTTATGCAGAGATTTAATTGTTAATGAGACCTAGGAAGCTTTTTTGTTGTCTCATATTTGGTGGTTTCATGCTTGCTAGTGTGTTCTTGTGTCAGGTTAGCAGGGGCTAGACCGGAGGGGAGGCTTTCTGCGATCCTTTAAGTAAAGTCTGCTGGTGCGAGTCCTGTAGACCCGCACGACTTTACTAGGATACCCGTGGGAGTCTGGGGGCATTTTCTTGTCTGTGTCCCTGTGTGTCTAGCGTTGTGTTGTGTGAGGGCCCTTGCCTAGTCCACTCAGCACTGCGTTAGCACGTCTTGCTTTTGTTTTAGGGTCGCCAGGAGAGAGTCAGATACTTGCGATCTGAGTCTCTCAAGAGAGCACCCTTTCAATTAGAGTAATTTGGCGCACAGACCTGGGAACGTCCCTAGGCTAGAGCAGGTGGCTCAGCCCGGGTATCCGAAGCCTATATCCTTCCGGCTAGACCTCTGCCACCTGGCAGATTAACAGCTAGGGGTTTATCATCTCTGTATGCTTGTTATTGTGCCACAGTTTACCGTTTTTGTGAGCATTGTGAGTCAGGGTGTGGCTTAGAGACTCTGTCCGAGCAGGCTTGCCTGACTAAGAGTGAGAAGCACACCTGTATGTGGTTATGTTGTGAGTTGCTGCCTTTATTTAATTATACCTATGCCATTATACACTGTATGGCCTATCACTAGTATTTATTCCTGCTTATGAGTTAAGAGTTCTCTAAATCCGTAACGTACTTTCTTTGCTAAGCATCAGATCCTACAGTAGCCGCATACAGTTTAGAAACCCGCATCTTGTCTACCTGTACGATGTTTTGAGGACTGTTTGCTTTCACCTTCTTTCACGCAGGGGTGATTAGTTGTATTAATTAACGTAACGTTAAATGTACTTTCTTCTAGTTTGTTATTAAATTGTTTCTGCAATTTAATTTTGTTATCTATCTTTTCCTTGAAGCTTTAAGTCAACTTAATTGTGTGATCTTTTATATAGCCTGCTTGACTATCAGCAGTCTATAGTGCGTGCACCCTGTAACCGAGTCATAGGATACCTCGTTGTCCAGGCAGGACTCTTGACGGTTTAGGGTGGTTTGTTGCCTGGGTTTATAGATAAGGGTTGGATCTAGCGTTTTCCGTTGTTGCTTGTTGCCGCATACCTAGTCCAATAGAAAGAGCCCAGTGTTTATATATCCCAGGACGTAACAAATGGCGACCTTGCATAGGATTTACTGAACAGAGGAATATAGTGGTCATTTGTTTTGAGATTCCTTATGATTAGAGGAATACAGTGGACATAGAGTTTTTTTTTGGAGCAACCAATATAACACATTAAAGACTTTAAATAACATTAGTATATACATACTTGCATAGGAGATAAGGCACATTCTATAACCGTGATAATTACTGCAGTACACAAACATGTCTAATACATCAGAACACAGTGATGGGTCAGGTCACGATTCGGGCTCGGAGGGAGAAAGACCTGTGGAGTGGCTAGTCGATAGCGAGGAGGGTGCTAGAAGATTTTTAGAGGTGCCCCTTACCGCTGCCAGGGTGTTGAAGCTGAATAAGTATGGCTTAAAGTGTGTGGCAGGTCTTCAGGGTCACCAGGGTTTAAGTGGCATGAGGAAAGATCAGCTGAGGACTTTGATATTGGGTTTAGAAGGGAGAGACCTGGGTGGAGAGGCGACTGGGGGCCCCGGTCCCCAGCCCCCCCTCCACTCTACCCCCGTATCAAACGTCAGGGTGCCTGAATTTAGTACATACCCCCAAGTTGATGGTCAATGGCAGCGTGGAATTCAATCACAGGGACCCTCTCCATTAAATGTACCTTCCCCTCCTCAAGGGTTGACTCCAGATTTGTTGTTTCGGCTTGAGATGGCCAAGGTTGAGGCCACCGAAAGACAGTCTAGGGCCAAGGTTGAGGCCGCCGAAAGACAGGTTAGAGTTCAGGTTGAGGCTGCCGAGAGACAGGCTAGTGTGCAGGCTGAGGCTGCAGAGAGAACAGCTATACGAGAGGCTGAACTGCAGGCAGAGTCTACTAGGTATCGGGCTGACAGGGAGCTGGAGAGATCTCGAGTGGAGGTAACAGGGCGAAATATTGGGGGAGGTAACAGACATCGGGACCAATCATTGTCGCACCTGCTTAAACTAGTTCCTGTGTTCGATGAATTAGGTGTGGCTGAGTTTTTTATGCGATTTGAGAAGAAGTGTCAGGAACACCAGTGGCCTCAGGAAAAGAAAAGTGGGCAGCATTAGTTTCATCAAGACTCCTAGGAAAGGGGCTAAAAGCGTATGATGCACTACCTTTAGAGTCCTGTGTAGTTTATGATGAGCTAAAGAAGGCTGTGCTATGGGCCTATGAGTTACAACCAGAAACTTACCGCTTGAAGTTTCGGGGTGTTACTAAGGGCAAGGATAGTACCTTCCTAGAACACGCCCGGGACTTGTCTGATGCACTACGACATTGGCTGCGTTCTGAGAGGGCAGCTACTTTTGAGGAGTTGAGTGAGCTGGTTCTCTTGGAGCAGTTCTTTAAGTGCACAGGCGGGGACTTAACATTAAATATAAAGGACAAAAATCCTAGAACTCTCCAGGAGGCAGCAGAAATGGCTGACCTCCGACTGTCATTAATTCGAGGGTGCGAAGCAGCAGCTAGGAGTGAGTCGGGTGCAAAGGATCGTACCCCTCCCCCTCCCAAGAATTTTGATACACATAAATACACAAAACCATCTAGCACTGACAATAAAACTGAACATAAACCAAATACCGTCCCGTATAAGAAGTCTAATGGTACCTCCCACTCCCAAGGGAAACCAAAGAGTAAAGAGTGCTTTGCACGTCACAAGGAGGGTCACTTTGCAAATGCTTGTCCGAACAAGCCACCAAACAAGGTTGTGTCATTGGCCCGCAGCATAGGGGTGTCGCCTATATCTTCTGAGTTTGCCAAGGGTAGTTCGTCAGAGGGTGGGACACAGCCTGTGTTCAAGAGTCTGGAAGGCTCGAACCCTGTCCGCGACGTCTTTGGGGGTCATAGAGGGCATGGTTTTGTGAGGTGGGCTGGCGAAAGGCGAGGGGTTAAGCTATTGCGTGATACGGGGGCTTCTCAGACCTTGTTAAAGAACTTTACTGGTAGACCGATTAACGCTGCTCGGGTGGTGGTAGTTCAGGGGATCAATGCTACGAAGTCCTACCCGCTGGTGCGGATGGAGCTGGAGGTGGGTTGTGTGGCGAAGGAGCTGGATGTAGGAATTGTAGAGAACTTGCCTGTTGGGGGCGTCGACCTCCTCCTCGGCAACGACTTTGCGGTGCCTGCTTCTAAGGTTTCACCCTTGGTCGTTGCCGAGAAGGCGGCCGACGTTAGTAGGGAGGAACAGGAGTGGCTTGAGAAGTGTAGCGTACAAACCATGGCGTGTGTTGTGACGCGTTCTCAGACATCCGGAGCCTTGCAGCCACCACCTCAGTCTATCAAACCGCGGAGGAAAGGTCACAAGAAAACGGGAAGTGTTGGTCAATTGGAGAGTTTTGAGCCGGCAGTGTTTCTTGGTGACTCATTATTGGCACCTATGTTAGAGTCTGGAGAGGCCCCGGGGCCTGTCACCGCTAGTGCAGGTGCAGGGCAGGAAGAGACTCTGCGACGGCATCGTTATGCGCAGCGTGAGGAAAGGATGGCTCAGCGTGACATTGGAGGTGGAAATAAATTATTTAAGATGAACTTGGATAATCTCGCACCTGCTGATATATGTTCCTTGCAGCTGGAAGATCCTGAAGTCAGGGCGTGTGGTAATGGTGCTGTCGAACTGGAGAGCGATGGGGATGCACAGCCTGGTGATTTTTTCTTGTCCGAGGGGATCTTGTATCGGAGACATCAGGATCCCAAGAAAAAGTGGGATGGCGGGTCAGGATTAGTGGACCAGTTAGTAGTACCGAGGGTGTGCCGTGAGAGCTTATTGAGATTAGCTCATGATGTGCCTTTGGCAGGGCACCTGGGGGCACGTAAGACGGCGGCAGCTCTGAGCAAGCTTTTCTGGTGGCCGGGGTTAAAGGCGAGTGTCGTGTCATGGGTGTCACAGTGTCACACTTGTCAAGTGGTTGGGAAACCCAATCAGGTCATCCCGAGAGCCCCGTTACAACCCATCCCTGTCATTGGGCCGCCCTTCAGCAAAGTAGTTATCGATATGTTTGGCCCATTGCCCCCCACTAGTGCCGGCAATAAATGTTTACTAACTGTAATGGATGTAGCAACACGGTATCCAGATGCTTACCCCATGCGCAACGGGATGGCTAAGACTGTTGTCCTAAACCTACTTGTCTATTTCTCTCGTTATGGCTACCTTCAGGAGATCCAGTCTGATCAGGGATCCAATTTTACTTCTGCTCTGTTTAAGCAGACCATGCAGCAACATGGGATAGTGTCTGTGGTGTCATCTGCCTACCATCCCGAGAGTCAGGGAGTTTTGGAAAGGTGGCACTCGACTCTCAAGAGTATGTTGCGGTGTTATTGCATGGAAAATGGGAAGGACTGGGATCTAGGTCTCCCATACGTTTTATTTGCTGCGAGAGAAGTACCTGGGGAGAGCTTGGGATTTAGCCCGAACGAGTTGGTTTTTGGACACAGGGTCAGGGGGCCCCTCCACATAGTCAAGGAGATCTGGGAGGGAGTCACAAAGCCATGCTCGCTTCTAAAGTATGTTGTCGAAAGCCGTGAGAGAATGCTAAAGAGCCTGAAGGTAGAAGGTCGGAACCTTAAGAGTTCACAAGCTCAGATGAAGGACAGATACGACCAGAAGGTGAAGCTGAGGGAGTTTGAAGTAGATCAGGAGGTACTGATACTACTGCCTCTGGTGGGACACCCCTTGTCTGCCAAGTATTCTGGTCCGTATCGGGTTGTAAGGAAGGTTTCTGATCTCGACTATTTAGTAGCTACTCCTGATCGTAAGAAAAAGAACCAACTTTGCCATGTAAATCTGATGAAAGAGTATGTGAGGCGCCCCTCCGAGCCTCTCACTGTCCCGGTGTTGATCTGCAGCGATCGTGGTGGAGAAGGAGGAAGGGACAGTCAAGCTGCGGGGGAAGATAATTGGGATTGTCATGTTTCCGCGGATCAGTGGGCGGGGAATTCTAGACAAGTGGCTCACGAGTTGATATTGCACCTGCCTGAGCAACAGCGTGTAGCTGTGCAGCACTTGTTTGATTCAAACCCAGCTGTTTTCGCGGAGCATCCTGGCCTCACTACTCAAGCGGTGCACGATGTCGATGTTGGGGCCCCACCCGCCCTTTAAATCAGTGCCATACCGTGTTCCCCCTATTAAATTACCAGCACTTAGGGAAGAGCTGGATTATATGCTGAAACGTGGGCTGATTTCTGAGGGTGCAGTAAGGTGGACTTCCCCAGTCACACTGCAGCCCAAACCAGATGGCAAGGTGCGGTTTTGTATAGATTTCCGCAGGTTGAATGGTTTAACCCCCACAAATGCCTACCCTCTCCCTCGCGTGGACGACAGTGTGGATAAGATTTGGAAAAGCCAAGTTCCTCACTAAGATAGACCTTGTTAAGGGATATTGGCAAGTGCCCTTGTCTGAGCGAGCGCGAGAGGTGTGTGGGTTTGTGGTGGACGGTGCCACATATCGTTGCCATGTTATGCCCATGTTATGAAAAATGCCCCTGCAACGTTTCAGAAATTAATGAACGACATTGTAGCCGACATTCCCAACTGTACGGTGTACCTAGATGATGTCATAATATACGACAATGATTTTAACAGTCACTGTGCTCACATCGGACAGCTTTTTAATAAACTGAATGAAGCAGGTTTGGTGGTAAACCTGGGTAAGTGCGATTTTGCCAAAGCCACAGTTTTGTACCTGGGGTTCGAGGTGGGGATGGGTCAGGTGTGCCCTCCACAGACAAAGATCAAAGCCATCGATCAGTTTCCCCAGCCTACGACTAAGAAACAAATCATGCGGTTTCTAGGTATGATAGGCTATTATCGTCGCTTCATCAAAGGCTATTCGACTGTACTTGCACCTTTAACTGACTTATTATCTAAGGACAAGAAGTTCCGGTGGTCTCCTGAGTGTGCAGAGGCGTTTTCCTTGGTGAAACACCTGTTATGTACCCACCCCATACTCAGGGCCCCGGACTTCAGCAGACCTTTTCAGCTGGCAACTGATGCCAGTGGCGTAGGGGCTGGGGCTGTCTTGCTACAGACAGATGATGAAGGTATCGAACATCCAGTGAGTTTTTACAGTAAAAAATTCAATAGTGCACAAAGGAATTACTCTGTAATTGAAAAAGAACTCCTGGCGATAGTGCTGGCGCTCAGGCACTTCGATGTATATGTTCCTGCTTTCGGACCAGTCGTAGTGGTTTATACCGATCATCACCCTCTGAATTTCTTGAATCAGTTTCATAACCGGAATATGAGGCTGACCAGGTGGTCACTCATGCTTCAGGAGTATAATCTGGACATACGCCATATTGCCGGTTCTGATAACGTGATAGCGGATTGTCTATCAAGGGTGGATGATGTTGGTTAGACTGCCACAGGATTGAGGGTTGAGTGTGGAGGAAAATAGGCTGTCACTGTAGTTCAGCCGAAAAAAAAACAAACAAAAAAAGCAAAAACCTTATAAAAAACTCTTTATTTTTATAACGTGTAGAATTTTGTATAAGATGTTGTAGCAGTATCTAAGTTGAATGTTTTCGCTTATTGTCGCTGAGTTAGTTGAACTTGCTCGGTGGAGCGCAACAGTCTTTATTTTTTTTATATATAGTGCCTTGTGTCGCAACAGTGTGTGGTACTATGAGAAGCTTTCTGTTAGATATGAAGAACTTAGTCAAGGGTCTTATATCTTGGGGGAGGTGTGACGCTTCTGCATAGTAGCCACGTGCGGGCATGCGCGCGCATCGGCTGCCCAGCCGTTTAGAAACCGGCTGGTGGCAGCCGTCCGGCAGGCTTTTCCTTAGTATATATCCTACGACAACGTAACTAATGTCTGGGATATTCTTATGTTGTTTCACAGCTTGTAGCTGCCCTTATTCTTAACCAACGCATCTTAGTATATTTTATTCTCGATATTTGGTTGTTTCATTATAATATATAAGATGTAAGTCTAGTGAGGGCGGGAGGAGACGAGTGGGAGAGAGAGACCGGCTGGGGGACGTTGCTTCGCGCGGAGAGTCCAGCTTGGGACGAGCCTGAAGCGTTGCCACCTGCATTTGATTGCAACGTTAGGCTTAGTTTCGACTCACGCACGGGGTAGAGGATTTTGACCCGGCAACTGTGTTGAGTGTTGCCAAGCCTGGGATGTATTCTGCATGCCTAGGCTGGGGTCCAGACAGATTCAAGACTCAGAGCTCACCTCACTGTCGTACCCTTCGGACCCCCTTGATATCTATCCCTCTCAACCCCACTTAGAAACGTTCTCTCTTACTTTGTATACCTTCTTTCCACTACTTCACCAATCTATTTAATTATCCCATCCCCTTGATAGACCTTATATCTATTATTGCATTAACGACGAGCTCTCAGATAACTAGATAGGATTTTGGGCCTTATGCAGAGATTTAATTGTTAATGAGACCTAGGAAGCTTTTTTGTTGTCTCATATTTTTTTTTTTTTTTTTTTTTTTCTATGTGATTGAGGGAGGCAAAAGGCATAACTGCCTATAGCGAGTGCCTCCCCCATAGTTGAAAGAGTGACAGGGCCAAAATCAAGGGACGTTCGAGCCAAAATGCCTGGACACACGGAATTTGAAGCAATTTAAGTCATAGGAAGAGGGAAAGACTGATTCTGGGAGAGAGTTCCAGAGCTCAGATGTTGAGTAGAAGAAAGTTTGAGAGTAACGTTTCACTCTTGGGTTGGAGAGTTACAAAGAGTAGGGGTGGGATTGAGTTGCAAGACGGGTACCACGTGCCCTACGTAAAGGAGGTGGTATGCACTGGGATAGCTCTGAGGAACACTGATTATTATAGTAGCGATAGAATAGCGAGAGAGATGCAACATTGCGGCGGAGAGAGAGAGATTGCAGAGAGTTGGTGAGTGGACGGGAATTAATGATACGAAAGGCCTTCCTTTCAACTTTGTCTAGGAGAGCGGTGTGAGAGGAACCTCCCCACACATGTGAACAATACTCAATACAAGGGCGCACTATGCCCCTGTACAGAGCAAGAAGCTGTGCAGGGGAAAAGAACCCCTAAGGCGGTTGAGCACACCCAGCTTCTGGGAGGCTGCCTTAGCAAGACTGGTAATATGGTCCTTCCAAATGAGAGCAGAAGAAAAAGAGACACCAAGAATATTGAGAGAAGATGAAGGGTTGATTTTTGTATTGTTGAAGAATAAGGGATAGTCCGCTGGGAGATCCTGACGGGTAGATAGATGGAGAAATTGGGTTTTGGAAGCATTAAAGTTAACAAGGTTTTCTCTGCCCCAATTGGAAATAGTATTTAGATCAGAATTTAAGAGTTCTATGGCTTCATTACGTTTGTCGTTGAGGGATTGCTGGCTGGGGCGTTCTGAAAAACTAATGGAGTAGTGTAAGGTTGAGTCGTCTGCGTATGAATGGATGGGAATTAAGGTACAGTTAAGGAGATCATTTATAAAAAATAGAAAGAGAATAGGAGATAGGACAGAGCCCTGAGGAACACCGGAGTTTATAGGGTGAGGAAGTGAACAATGGCCGTCCACAACCGCAGCTATGGAACGGCCGGAAAGGAAATTAGAGACAAAGGCACAGATGGAGGGATAGAAACCGAAGGAGGGTAGTTTAGAAATTAAAGATTTATGCCAGACTCTATCGAAGGCTTTCGATATGTCTAGTGCAATAGAAAAAGTCTCACCGAAGTCCCGAAAGGAGGATGACCAAGAGTTAGTAAGATATGAAAGAAGATCACCAGTAGAGCGACCCTTAAGGAAGCCATACTGGCGATCTGAGAGCAGATTATGAGAAGAGAAAATGCTTAAGAAATTTGGAAGCAAGAATAGTTTCAAAAACTTTAGAAAGACAAGAGATAAGAGCAATTGGACGATAGTTGGAGGGTTGAGAGCGGTCACCTTCTTTGGGACAGGTTGAATGTGAGCAAACTTCCAGCATGAAGGGAAGACGTTAGAGGATAGACAGAGACGAAAGAGTTTGCCTAGGCAGGGAGTCAGCACGGAAGCACAGTTTTTGAGAACAACAGGAGGAACACCGTCCGGACCGTACGCCTATTAGTGTTAAGCCAGAGAGGGTAGAAAGTACATCTTTAGAAGAGATTAGGATATTAGGCATAAGTAAGAGAGAGGAGGGCGGAGAGGGAGGAATAGCACCGGAATCATCCAAGGTGGAGTTTCTAGCAAAAGTTTGAGCGAAGAGTTTAGCTTTGTCAGAGGAAGAAGTGATGGTTGTGCCATCAGAGTGGGAAAGGGGAGGGAAAGACGAGGAAGAGAAATTGTTGGAGAGGTTTTTGGCTAGATACCAGAAAGCTTGGGAAGAGCTAGAGTTGGATAGTTCAGTGCATTTATTATTGATGAAAGAGTGTTTGGCAAGTCGAAGAACAGATTTGGCTTGATTCCGGGCAGAAACATATGAAGAATGAGAGTCTTGAGTTTTAAGGCGTCGGTACCGTTTGGTGGTTTCATGCTTGCTAGTGTGTTCTTGTGTCAGGTTAGCAGGGGCTAGACAGGAGGGGAGGCTTTTTGCGATCCTTTAAGTAAAGTCTGCTGGTGCGAGTCCTGTGGACCCGCACGACTTTACTAGGATACCCGTGGGAGTCTGGGGGCATTTTCTTGTCTGTGTCCCTGTGTGTCTAGCGTTGTGTTGTGTGAGGGCCCTTGCCTAGTCCACTCGGCACTGCGTTAGCACGTCTTGCTTTTGTTTTAGGGTCGCCAGGAGAGAGTCAGATACTTGCGATCTGAGTCTCTCAAGAGAGCACCCTTTCAATTAGAGTAATTTGGCGCACAGACCTGGGAACGTCCCTAGGCTAGAGCAGGTGGCTCAGCCCGGGTATCCGAAGCCTATATCCTTCCGGCTAGACCTCTGCCACCTGGCAGATTAACAGCTAGGGGTTTATCATCTCTGTATGCTTGTTATTGTGCCACAGTTTACCGTTTTTGTGAGCATTGTGAGTCAGGGTGTGGCTTAGAGACTCTGTCCGAGCAGGCTTGCCTGACTAAGAGTGAGAAGCACACCTGTATGTGGTTATGTTGCGAGTTGCTGCCTTTATTTAATTATACCTATGCCATTATACACTGTATGGCCTATCAATAGTATTTATTCCTGCTTATGAGTTAAGAGTTCTCTAAATCCGTAACATAATTTCTTTGCTAAGCATCAGATCCTACAGTAGCCGCATACAGTTTAGAAACCCGCATCTTGTCTACCTGTACGATGTTTTGAGGACTGTTTGCTTTCACCTTCTTTCACGCAGGGGTGATTAGTTGTATTAATTAACGTAACGTTAAATGTACTTTCTTCTAGTTTGTTATTAAATTGTTTCTTCAATTTAATTCCGTTATCTATCTTTTCCTTGAAGCTTTAAGTCAACTTAATTGTGTGATCTTTTATATAGCCTGCTTGACTATCAGCAGTCTATAGTGCGTGCACCCTGTAACCGAGTCATAGGATACCTCGTTGTCCAGGCAGGACTCTTGACGGTTTAGGGTGGTTTGTAGCCTGGGTTTATAGATAAGGGTTGGATCTAGCGTTTTCCGTTGTTGGTTGTTGCCGCATACCTAGTCCAATAGAAAGAGCCCAGTGTTTATATATCCCAGGACGTAACAGAGGTCATCGAAAGTTTCGAGGTCTCCTATAATGAGACCTTTTGGTAATGTCAGGGATTCCTCTGAGATATTTGCCACGAGAATGTGGTTGATGCGAGCGGAAATGATGGCGGGTTGTAAGAGGCAACGATGGGGGTTGGGGGACGTGGTAGTGGGGGAAAATATCATGTGAGTTTGGGGTATGGGCCGCAGATTCACCCATTTTTGATGGTGGGGGGGAATTTGGCATTTATCCTGAACTACAGCTGGGCTAATGATGGTGGGGGATTGACTGGCGAGCAGGTGCTTGGTACTTATCAGGGGGGCAAGGTCACTTTGGTGGGGGTCACGCGTGAGGGGGGGATTAACGGCGCGTGTGGGAGGATCAGTGGGGCGCGGTGTGAGGGGGTTAGAAAACGGGATTTGTTGGAGGGACTGCGGAGGGTGGGTGGGGGAAGTGTGAGGTATAGAAGATGGGTTATTGGTGGAGGAGTGATGTAAGGATTTGTGGTTGTTAGAAGGACGAAGTTGGGGAGCGTTGTCGGTGGCAGTGACGGTTTGTTTGGAGTTTATATGGATTTGGTGGTTTTGTTTGTCATGAGAGGGCGAGTCACGTGTGGGGTTGTGAAGTTTTCTAGGGGTGTGAATTGTGTGGGGGTGGAAGGGAGCTACTGACGGAAAACTGTCACAAGGGCGATTGGGGTGGGTGTGGAATAGCTGGGCATTTTTGGGGGCATGGTGGGAACATGGTTGTGTCCCTCGGTCGGCACGTGTGAGGGGGGGATTAACGGCGCGTGCGGGCGGTTCAGAGTGGTGAGAGGTGAGCGAGTTAGAAAACGGGATTTGTTGGGGGGACTGTGTAGGGTTGGTGGGGAAAAAGTTAGGTGTAGAACATGGGTTATTGGTGGAGGACTGGTGTATTGATTTGAGGTTGTTAATAGGACGAACGTGGGGAACTTTCTTGGTGGCAGTCAAAGTCTGGTTCAAAGTGATGGGGGGTGGGTGGGTTTGTTTGTCATGAGAGGGTGAGTCAAGTGTGGGGTTGTGAATTTTTCTAGGGGTGTGAATTGTGTGGGGGGCAAGGGAGCTACTGACGGAAAATTGCCACAAGGGAATTGTTGGGGGTTATGGGATAGCTGAACATTTCTGGGGGCATGGGGGAAACATTGTTGGGTACATTGATCGGCATTTTCCCTGGAAATATGTGTACATAAACATTTGATGGAATTATGGTTACATATATTAGAGTCTGTCCTGAAAACATGGGAGGATTTATCCGGGACAGAATTACGAGAATGGAGGGGATTACCGAGAGGGAGTTGCTTGGACTTGTCTTCTTTCGTTTGTTGAGGCCTTTGGTTACTGAATGGGGTGAGATTTTGAAGGGACTCAGGGCAAGGGGGGGGGGGGTTTAGGAGTCACCTTAGTGCTAAATGCAATTTGGTAACCCTGACTCAGGGTTTGTTGAGGGGGAAAAAAACAAAATTTATGAATGGGTTTCTGCGTGATGGGTTTGTCAGGGGCTTTGGGTTGGATTTTTTTTAATGATATCAGCCTTTGGCCGCAGTCGACCTGGGCCTGGAGTTTTTGAAGGAAGTCAAGTCCAAGGAAACCATCGTAATGTTTACAGTTGGAGGAAAATACTGTGAATGTGTGATAACAACGAGCATGGGGGGCAGGAGTCGTTACTGATAGGGGCAAAGTCTCTCCTAGGAGATTTAAGTAAGTATCAGCAGCTGAGATTAGTTCTGCTTTGGTGGTTAACAACGGGCCAAATAGTCGGTGGTGTAGATCATAGTAATTTTTGAACAAACATGACTTGGCAGCTCCCGTGTCGATTAACAAGCGGACAGGAATGTCCTTGATTTTGGCCATGTAATAAATAGGGGCAGTGCGGTCAGTTATGGCGTCCCCCGCCGAGGCCATCTTGGGCGGGGGGTACTTTAAAAATACTGGGAATCGGTATCTACCTCCTCCAGGGTTTCCGCGGTATCCTCTGGGGTCATGTTAGGGGCTATTTCTCCAGTGTGTCTTTCTTCCATCTCTTCCTCTTGTCCCAACTCCTCTTCATTTACAGAAATGCGAGGAGTAAAGGGGCGAGGGCAGAGTCACGAATTTGATGGAAAGCACACTGAGCATTACAGGCAGGGAAATCATAGGGGTTGATAATTACTAAGGTAGGGTTTTTACTTTGGTAGGTGTTGTAGTTCCTGTTCCGGTTGAAGATTCTGCGTGGCTGGGTAGGTTGGAACCGGGGTCTACTGGGTTGGGGCTTTCCAGAAGGGTAGGTGGGTCTGTTGTGGAAGGATGAGGCTGGATAGGCATTCTTGGAGTTTTGGTGGTCGGGTTGCTGCGGGTGCGTGGGAAACCTCTTGATTGCAGCGATTTGGGTGGGTGCTTCTGTGCGCACGGCCAAAATACGTCGGATCGTGATGAGATCTTTTTGGTATCTGACGAAATCGTGCACACGGAAATGGTCTTTTACTGCTGAGGGCAATATAGACACAAGGTTGATCAGAATTTGCTGTTCTTGTTGGATTCTGGTCAACGTGGGGAAAGAAACTTTTATGTGTTGGGCAATCTTATTCACTGTGGCATCTAAATCGCCTTCGAATTTAGTGTCTTGGATACGGGTGTGGGCCACGAAAACGCCCAACGAAGGCTTAATGGCTTCTATCACTATTGGGCGAAATTCGTCCCAGGTGAGAGCAGGGTGCACTTGATAGGCAACCAGAGAAACGGCTTTTCCCAGGTGCGTTAATGTTACGACTATTTTTTCTGCGTCCGTGGTATAAACTAGGTCAAGTACGGGTTTCACTATGTCCATGAATGTTTCGATCTCATAAGTTTCTCCATCATAATGGGGGATGGGAATGTGAGAACGGTGCGCCATGATATTATCGTGTTCTGGCTGTTCCAAACTTGCAATGTAAATGCAACCTTTTATCCGAATCAAGAACCACCGCTGCCGCCAATGTTATACCCTGTTTTTCTACAGGATTAACTTGGGTAATGTGGGCTCTATCTGACTGGGTAATAAGGCTGCATGCACAATACAAGGTATGAGGAATAGAGAACACAAAATAAACACACGGTAACACGACACACGATCACGTTTATTTAAGCATGTGAATAAAGAGCATAGAAATATAGTAATACTCGTACAAAACAAATAATAGAAGGGAACTGCTAGCATTAGTGGATCTGGATGGAGCCTAGTCTCCCACTTCCAACGTTCAGGTATACTCTTCTGATCACGGGTTTAGTTAGCAAGATTTATTATACTGGAAGACCTCAATGTAGTTATGTATTCAATTTCACTAATTAGATTTCTTACTGGCAGGTCGCATGCCCAAATAGCAGCTCACAGTTAGAATTAGATACGCGTCTAGGTCTGAACACGGAAAATTCTAGTCACCTCAAGGGGGTACTGATCTAAGATTTATATTCTTATGACAGAAATACGTAGAACACAAATCAGTGGGCGAACGTTAGATATCACTACAGTTTAGTTATCTGAATAAGGTAATTACGAGAGTCAATGTCGCCTATTAATTAATGAACACTGATACGCTTAGTACGTCCCAAATGGAATGGTTAAATATGAGTTACACTGGGCAAGTTATAGCCACTTCATAGAAAAGTTAATAAGTGAATGTCGAACTGGTACTATAACACTTAGTACTAGTAACGTGAATCTTGAACAGTATTTGTTGGTCAGGTCCTGGTTATCTTGCTTCCGGTGATGTTGGGGGCTAACGACTGGTTCCTCGGCCATCCAGGTGGTCCAAAATGTAGGAAGTTCTCAAGTCGGATCTCTTGACGATCGGTGCTGGCTACACACTTATATACCCACTAATTTGTGTGAAGGTTATAAGGTGCATGTTGGTACTTGTACATGGACAGCTCTTCTATTTAACTTCTGCCATGGAGTCTGCCGGCTCGGGAATCTCTCAACTCAGGAACAACACAAGGGCAGAGCTAGAGGTTAACTTCAGGGTGGTGACCGCTGGTTGGTGTCTAACTTTCAACTAATTTGACTGGGGGCGGGAGCTAGGTTTATAGGCTCGGTTCTGGACCCTGTAGGCAATAGGGATCTCGAGTCTTATGGACTTATTTGAGCTCTCAATAGATATGGGGACTAGGTAAGATGGTGATTACTGTTGTGGCATATGGCTATGGAAGCCTTCATTTTGTGATATAACTGAGACTTAGTAAAAGGTACTATTTTGGCTACACTGGAAGTAGTTATGGGAGGGAGACTGGATCTACTTTGCGGGGAGGACGGGGACAGCTGTGATAGGAGCGTCTCTCTTATATTACTCAGTCTTCGTTTTATTGTATAGCTGAGGTGCTAATTTGACTATCCGAGTATGCAAAATAGGTGAATGGGTTATTGTGGGTAAAGAGAGGTGAGTAAGGGGGTTAGACATGCATGGTTAGTTCATTGATAGGAAGAATTCCTAGGCTACCTGGCAATGACCCGGAAGTCAAAACAGGGGTCAGGTATACCTCCGCGGGGGTGGGGGTCTCCCTCCTCGGGTGGGTAAAAAGGGGTAGCCGGGCGCTCTCTCTCGGGGATGGTCGTCCGGCGGCTGTGGCTAGGGGCTTGCCATATCACCAGTGTTTGTCATAACCCTCTGTTTATGAGACAGATGTGGGTGTTTTTAATATCAAAACCGAAGGTGCCTTGGCTAGCTGGTTGTAATCGGTTGGTTGTTAATTTCATGGTTTGCTTGATGTGGTGGAGACTGGTTGCTAACTCTGCCACATTTATCTGGAAGTATGGCAATAGAAGTTAGTTACTGGCGAGGCGGCGAGCCTCGCACCGACGACCATTGGGTGCAGGGTTGTGAATGGGTTGTAAGAGAATAGATGGCATGCAAGGGGTTAGTAAAGTTCTAATGTTGTTCTGGCCTACTAAGTGAAGGCAGGCTGGATAGGAGTATATACATAAAAGGTTGAAGAGCGTTAGCAACGGAAAAATCAAGGATCTTCAAGAGGTATGAGAGAGAGGCTAGGTCGGACAAGAGTCGAGAAGCGCGGGGTATTTTAATGAGAGGGGGGGGGAGCTCAGGGGGGCTACAGGGAAATTTGACCCTAAGGTCTCTGGGCGTGAGGATGGCATTAGGCTGCAGTTGATATTGGAGTTTTGAAAGGACAGTAAAAGTACGTTAGCCAAATGTTATCGGGGGATGCAAATACGGGGTGGTATATGAGTCTGGAAAAGATAGAATCATGTGGACTGTGGGGCGGTGGGGGAGAAGGAGGTTAACTGGAGGTGTGTGCTTGACTGTGGATAAAGTAGGGAAAAACATGGTGTATCATTACTCGTCAATACGAGGGGTTATGGACCTAGTATTTGACACGATTTCTTGTACGTCTAGGTGTCCCTGGGAACTGCGTTTTCTATGAAATATAGACCAAAGAAAGCGGCAGTTCGTAGGAGTACTTCGTTATCGTTTCGGAATACTATGATAGATACTGGTACTGGTAACAAAGGTTATCTATACAATCTCTGGTTGGGGTAAGAATTGGAGTTACAGCATGGTGGCTAACACCTGTATTCATGGCTTGTCTAAGTCTTATGGGGGCAATGGTTCTATATCCTGGTGTACCCGTGGGTATCTTAATTTCCTATGAGTTTGGACATATGGTTTTTAACATCTACTTCTCGGATGTAAGAACATACATAGATATGTGGCTGCCGGATTTGTTGGCATTGGCTCAACTTCGGGACAGGGCATGGGTGTTTTTAATATGAATGTATATTCTTGTTCATCATCGTGTAGGTAGAATCGGGCGGGTAAGAGGTGTAGGACACGAAGTAAAATGGCGTAGTGTAGACTGTGGATACGAAGGAGGTAAGTGGAAGACGTATGACAATTGTGGAAAAGTAAATGGAGAAAGGTGAACACAAGGGCGGATAAAGATACTTAACCTAGGATTTAACCTTAACCTTAGATGACATAAATCAAGATGTCCCTGTACTTAATTTTAATTCACCTGAAATTCCCTCACTTAAGATCCACACCAGACATGTCAAAACTATTTTGCAGAATCTCTCAGTAGATAAGGCTCCTGGTCCAGATGAAATTCCTCCAATAGTACTTAAGAATTGCTCCTTGGTGCTCGCTCCTGTATTGGCAAAATTTGTCCGTCTGTGTACTCATACCTCATGCTTCCCAGTACCCTGGAAAGAAGCAAACATCCATCCAGTTCCTAAAAAAGGTGCCTCTTCAGATCCATCAAACTACAGACCAATAGCTATAACTTCCACTCTTGGCAAAGTTTTTGAAATTATATTAAATAATCACATAATTAAGCATCTGGAGAATAATAAATTAATCAGTGATAGGCAATATGGTTTTAGACGATGTCGATCAACTGCAGACATTCTTTGCCTTCTTACGCATCAAATCAACCAAGCTACAGACCAACATGGTGAAACACATACAATAGCACTGGATATATCAAAGGCATTTGATAGAGTCTGGCATCAATCCTTATTGTCGAAGATGTCACACTACGGCCTTGCATCATTAGTTCCACTAATTTCTTCTTATCTTCATAACAGAAAAATATGTGTAATGGTAGATGGCCTTTATTCTCAATTTCACTCAATAAATGCTGGTGTTCCCCAGGGATCAGTTTTGGCCCCAACTCTGTTCCTCATTCATATCAATGATCTCATATCTACCACTCATAATCCAATACATTCCTACACAGATGACTCAACACTCCACAGTTCCTTCACATTTACCAATTCTTTCACCCAACCCGATCTTATAAATTCAAAAATAAACACTGCAATTTCTCTGAACCAGGACCTTTCTAGAATTAATGAATGGGGACAAGAGAATCTAGTTTCCTTTAATGCACAGAAAACCAAGTACATTCAATTTTCTAACCGACAGAATCTCACGGACTCCCATATATTTTTTAATGATGTAAATATTCCCACTTCCCCTAGTATTGACATTCTCGGTGTAACATTAACTACTAACTTGAGCTGGACACATTATGTTAGAAGCATTGCTAAGAATGCCTCTAAAAAACTGGGACTCCTGTACAGAGTTCGAGAATTCTTCACTGACGAGCAGTTGGCCGTAATATAAAAGTCATGTGCGCTCTCAGATGGATTACTGTTCACCTCTGTGGGGTGGAAGTGGAGTGGTTGCATTGAGGCAGTTGGACAAAATTCAAAATAAAGCTATTAGATTAATCAATAACCCTGCAATCACACAGGACCTTCCTACATTAGCCATACGAAGAAACGTTGCATCCCTTGCATTATTCTACAGATATTTTCACAGCAATTGTTCCGAGGAACTTGCTTCAATTGTGCCGCCTCTCCACATCTTTCCCCGTAGAACTAGGGCAGCTGAGAGCGCCCATGAATTTACACTTTCTCCTCCACAATGCAGAACTTCTGCTTATCAGAATTCATTTATCCCCAGAGCTACTACTCTTTGGAATTCACTTCCCTCGAATTGCTTTCCACAAACTTACAATCAACAAATGTTTAAATCCAGTTGTTACAAACATTTTATGAATGGAGGATGCCTTTAGGCACATGGACCTTTTTGTTTTATCTGTGTTTTTCCTTCCTCCGTTCATTGTCTCTTAAAAAAAAAAAAAAAAAAAAAATTGAATACATAGATTTTATGGGCGATGAGTCTTCAGAAACTTAGTCTGGCAAGACAAGATATGTTAGGGAATGTTAATATTAATACTTAAACTAAGGATTGAATACATAGATTTATGGGGGCGATGGGTCTTCAGAAACTTAGTCTGGCAAGACAAGATATGTTAGGGAATGTTAATATTAATACTTAAACTAAGGATTGAATACATAGATTTATGGGGGCGATGGGTCTTCAGAAACTTAGTCTGGCAAGACAAGATATGTTAGGGAATGTTAATATTAATACGTAACCTAAGGATTGAATACATCGATGAACGACGACATTATAGTCGTCGTCCTAATAAGGTGGTGAACCCTGGTTGATCTGCTCGTGGCACAAGATGACACAAGGACAGTGCCGCTATGTTGTATCAATACTAGTGGCAGTTAATATTATAGAGACACTTAGTTACTAGAGGAACAATGCAAGGGGGCGACTGAGCACGGGTTACATATATCTATACTCGTCATGGGAATTGATATACGAGGTCTAGGGACAGGCGTGGGTGTTTTAACTTCTAAGATATATAACATCTACTTCTCGGATGCAAGAACATATATACATAGATATATGGCTGTCTGATTGGTTGGCATTGGCTCAACCTAGGGACAGGGCATGGGTGTTTTTAATATGTATATTCCTGTTCATCATCATTGTAGTTAGAAGTGTAGGACACGAGGGGGTAGTGTACGTGAGGTGTGGAAAATGGTCAGTTTAGAAGGGGTAGGTAGGTGCGGCCTGGAGCTGCTTAGCCCTACGGGCTTGGGCCTGTCTGAATTGGCTGGCTCGGTCAGCTGGTCCTTTCGTTCTGTGGACCTTTCTTTCGGGTGTTTCTGTGTGGTGTTCGCTCGTGGCTTCTGTGGTGGGCTTCTCGTTCTGGGGCATTTTACTGATTGCGTCATAACAACACTAGTCCAAGAGTTACCGTATGATGCAATCGCGTCATAATGCCACCTGTAAGTTAGAAATATTCGCCAAAATAAGTTTATGACGCGATTTTGACGCAATTTGGACTGGTAAGTTAGGCATCAGTAACAAAAGGAAGTACCTAGCAACCCCATAGCGTCCCTCTCTGAGGAGCCCGGGCCTTTGTTAACTCAGTAGTTTCTCTGCCCCCAGACTGTGAGGCAGGGTCCCGGCCCTTTAAATTTTTGGCTCCCCCCCTCTGGCTCATCATGCATAGCTATAGGCATGCAATTGTGGATTATTTCATCTACCCAGTGAAAGTGTTTAGTGAATAATTCGAATTATATACAGTATGTATATAAAATGTTACTTGTGACTTTTGGTGACTGAGGGGAGTGAATCTTGGTTAACCCCTTGAGCATTGATGCAGTTTTGTCTAGGTATCATTGATGATTTTACACTATTTTTGCTTGAAAGACAAATATATTTATCAATAAACACTGCCTACGAAATAAATACATTATAATCACGAAGATGTCACAGGAATGCTTACAGGAAGCTTACAGGAAGTACGGTATGTACTCTATGGAATTTTAGTTATATTACAGTATATGCCTATGTATATTATATATATATTATATATATATATATAACAGCCCCAAGGTCCCGAGCAAGGCCAAGGCCCATAATCGAGTATTTGTATTATTATTTTATTTTTTATTTTATTTATATTTTTATTTATTTGATTTATTATTGTTTTAATTTATTTTCTTTTATTTATATTTTTATTTTATTTATTTTATATACAGTATATATATATATACATATATGTTTTTTTTGTTTTTGTATTGTTCCTGTTCCCCAGGGTGTCTAGCGGAACAGCCCCAAGGTCCCGAGCAAGGCCAAGGCCCATAATCGAATATTTGTATTATTATTTTATTTTTTATTTTATTGATATTTTTATTTATATTATTTATTGTTTTTTAATTTATTTGATTTGATTTATATTTTTATTTTATTATATATATATATATATATATATATATATATATATATATATATATATATATATATATATATCTATATATATATATATATACCTGTATATATATATATATATATATATATATATATATATATATATATATATATATATATATATATATACCGGTATATATATATATATATATATATATATATATATATATATACAGTATATATATATTGTTTTTTATTTGTTTTGTGTATGTGCAATCATTCATTCATTCATTTCTCTTCTTCATTCACCCACCTTCATTCACCCACCTTCATTCACGCACCTTCATCATCAAAGTGGATATAGGCTTCCTGGGAAAACCACTCTAAAAAAATAACGAGTCAAGTGGAGGTGTGGTGGAGTGGTCTTGCCACTGGCCTGGTAATCCAAAGGTCCCGGGTTCAAATCCCGATGTATCAATGGGAAGATATTATTGGGATGGAATTTGTGCTGTACCTGGTATCAGTGCATTACCACAAGCCCACCGAAACGTCAATAAAATACCCTCATTGTTCCCTGATTAAATAGCACTGTATGAATATTCCCATATTCAAAATATGATATAGGGGTGCAATGCCTGGTGAGTTATCTGCTCAACAGGTGGCGTTGTGTGTGTGTAAGTGTGAGAGTCCGAGTGTAGGGGGTGAGACAGTGAAGCACGGGAACGAGGTGGCTTCAGAGATGGGGTCGTTTCGGACCATGAGTGAGCACCGTGCCTCATGTGAAGGCAAGATGGCAGGTGCTCTTTGTACTCTACGTGCTTCACATGTCTCACTCCCTAGACTGGAACAAGACCTCACGGGCTTCACTGTTCATTGTAAAGCGGTGAATGTTAAGGCTCTCAGCCTATGCCCGAGAGGAAGTAAGTTGGAATATAGAAAAAAAAAAGAAAAAAAAAAAAAAAAAAGTACCTCATTGGGTGGCTTGGAAATCTCCCCATATTTATCTGGTTTGACACCTTCTATATATATTTATATATATATATGTATTGTTACGTATCTTGATCCTCAAGTGGTTAACTTGATGAATCTAGATAGCACAGAGATATATATTAAGGTATCAGTCAGCTGAAGGCAAAACAAAAGTAAAATCTAATAAAATTATTTCCTGTTGTTGCTTCCTTTCCTTTTGGATCTTAGGACTTAGTAGCCTTTATTGACTGATACTCTTTAATTATGAAAAATACTGAAACTAATTAAAGTCATGTAGTATTTATAAAGAATTATTATTTAACCGAAGCTTAGTAGGCTATGGTTATGAACCGAAGAAGTATATCTAAAGAAGGACTATTAATTCTATAAAAAGTCTTGAAAGATAAATATTAAAGTAAGAATATTTCTGTCTCTTACCCTTTTTGAAATGAATAGATAGTTTTCTTATATGTCCTTTTATTTATATGTAATGTAATTATTCTTGGTTCTTGTCTTACGTTAACAGTATTATATTATTATTATCATCAGGATTTATATCAAAGTCACATAAAAAGTTAGATATATATTTAATAATTAGTTAAATGTATTTCTTAACCACGTAACATTGAGGTTTGATTATGAGTAAATTAAGTTACAGGATCGCTTCATAGATTCGATTCAGGTCTCACTCAAATAATATGAAAAGCAAAATAATATTTTGAAGCTAAAATAATTTTCTTCAGCTTAGGAAATCACTAGAAGTAATATTAACACAGCCATGTTAGTCTAAGGCGATATTACTAATATGAGACAATAGCATCACCGTACTAAGCACCGTTAAGCAATGTAAGCTTAATTAAAAGAAAATGAAAGAACACGTAAGTATTAATATAAAACAATAGTATTACTTTCATCATAACCCAATTACTTAAAGAGTTGCTTTAGTCCACAAGTTAGTCAACTAAAATAGTTAAGTACATAATAGTAGCGTTAACGTTAATTCCCAATCAAATAGTTAAGTACATAAATAGTAGCGTTAACGTTAATTCGCAATCAAATAGTTAAGCACATAATAGTAGCGATAACGTTAATTCGCAATCAAATAGTTAAGCACATAATAGTAGCGTTAACGTTAATTCGCAATCAAATAGTTAAGCACATAATAGTAGCGTTAACGTTAATTCCCAATCACATATCTCACTAACCAACATAACGTAAGTGTTTACACCGAACACACTTAACACACACTTATATAATCTGACTGACAGTCACAATCCCATTATAATACTTCACCCCGTCTTCCTCCAGCTGCAAGTTCACCTTCCCCAACTCCAAATGAGACTGATTTGAATGCCCACTACTCGGGTCTTATATACTAAACAATGATGGTGTAGGAACAAATCAGGAGGCGAGTGATGGTGCGCGCCCCTATCATAGCTTCTCGAGTTGCATAGCAGGTGCGTCGTCCAATGGGGGCTCCTGGCGTCGATCATACGTCATAGCGTCGGGTCATCGAAGTAGTTTGCAGGGTCCCCTATGACGCACGCAGGTGTGAAGGCTTGTTTGCTGGTATACGGACGAGCTGGTTTCCCACTCGCTGGTTCGCTCGCTAGTCTGCTTCGCCGCTTGGGTAGTTTGACACTCCTTCAACTCTAATTCTAACTCTTAAATTAACATACAGGGCTCCGTATGTCAGACCTCCCCCCTAGAAAAGAGTTTATGGAGTATAGTACATAATATTAAACATAATACATAAATAGATTCACCACCAGATTGGCAACAGCAAGATTATAATGAGGATATAATAAGGATATCACCCAAAGTAGGCAACGTCTCCAGGTACCACATCAGAACATAGCCGGAACGTAGCTGGAGCGTTATTCGAACTGCAAGGCATCTCACAGCTGAAGGCTTGACAGCGCACTACTAAAGCATGATATTTACCTCGCTACAAGGGAGAGCTAATTGCCAAAATCCTCTCATTAAGTTAAACTTACTGCTGGATGAGGCCAACCCGGTAAATGTAATCTTTGATCCGTGGCAGTGGGTAGGTATCGTTCTTTGTGACAGCATTATCTTGCCTATAGTCCATACATAACCTATGGCTCCCGTCTGGCTTTGGCACAAGTATGACCGGACTACTCCACTGGCTTAAGGCCCTTGTGATCAGCTGTTTGAAAAAATGAAGTCAAGCTCGACCTGCAGTATACTCCTGCGTTGTGTTGAGACACGGTAGGGGGATAGTTTAATGGGAGTTGCATCCCCTACGTCGATGTCGTGCAAGGCCAAAGAAGTGAGCCCTGGAGTATCACGGAACACACTGGGAGACTGAGATAAAACAGAGATTAGTTGGTTCGCTTGATCAGAGGGAAGATGACATAGTTTAGATGGTAATTCCCCCCAAGCTACTGAATTATACTGAAAGTTGGATAGGCTACATGACAAGTCAAAGTCTGCATGGATACCTTCAGGCTCTGGAACAGTCTGTTGCTGGTCAGTAAGAGAACTGAAGACTTTGTCCGCACCAGGCTGCCCACAGGTCCTGACGTTCACTGCCACAGTGGGAGAATCTGGAGGAGAGGAATCAGGGGACCTATGGTAGGGTTTCAACATATTTATATGGAATACTTGCGTGGACTTTCTCCTGTCTGGAGTAGTTACTAGATAATCGGTAATGCTCACCCTCTGAATGATCTTATATGGGCCCCTGAGCTTGGCAGATAAAGGTTGTCCAAAAAGGGGGAGCAGGACCAAAACCTCATCACCGGGCTGAAACTCCCTCTCACGGGCTTTTCTGTCATACCAGTTCTTCATGGAGCTTTTAGCCACTGTCAAGTTTTGAGCGGCAAACTCACATGAGGATCTCAGCCGGGTTTTGAAATCTGAAACATACTTGAGGAGGTTTTGGTTCCCTTCCTGGCCAACTAGGCTATCCTGCAATAGTTGCAAAGGACCTCTTACCTGGTGACCGAAAACTAGCTCATTAGGGGAAAAACCCAGGGATTCAGTTGGAACCTCACGAGTAGCAAATAAAAGAAAAGGTACCCCCTTATCCCACTCAACTCCGGTCTCTGTACAATACTTACGTAACATTCCCTTTAATGTCTGATGATATCGTTCGAGAACCCCTTGACTCTCTGGGTGGTAGGTGCTAGACTTAACATGCTCGATACCCAACTCCAGGGACTGCTGAAATTTTTTAGAGGTAAAATTAGTTCCTTGATCACTGCACCTCATGGGGGAAACCCATTCTGGTGAAGAATTTGAGCAGTTCCTTGATGACAGTTGGAGCAGAGGTAGTCCTTAAGGGTATAGCCTCTGGGTAGCGAGTTGCCATGTCCATAATAGTTAATAAATAAATGTTACCTTGGGAAGTCTTAGGCAATGGGCCTACAATGTCCACTACCACCCGAGTAAAAGGATTCTTGAAAACGGGCAAGGGCACCAGAGGATATACAGGCACCTTCTGATTGGGTTTTCCTGTCATCTGGCAAGTGTGACACACTCTTGTGACACACTCTACAAAACTCCACTACATCTGCACGAATTCCTGGCCAGTAAAAGTGGGCTCTGATTCTGTCTAGAGTTTTTCTCACACCTAGGTGTCCTGCCAATGGTATACAATGTGCCATTTCCATGATATCTCTACGACAAGGTTTGGGGACTACTACTTGATGGACGTCCCAAGCCCCGTCATCGATTGGTCTGTGTGGCTGTCTCCATCTACGCCACAATACTCCTCCTTTGAGGTAGAAACATTCACCACCCTCCTTCTCACATTCCTCTTCACTCCAGGACCTGGCAGCTATCTCCTTGCATTCACTATCATCTCTCTGTAGCTCTACCAGGCCACTAGGACAATTTGGAGGGGTTTCATGGTCATCATTAGGGTCAAGATGAGCCATAAAGGTGTCAGATAAATCCACCTCAGTCACATCATCAGGCACAGTTGGAGCGTCATTCACACTCTCATCATCCCTTTCATCAACTCTTACATTCGGTACATTTCGGTCTGAGGGAACTGCTACTCGAGACATTGAACGTGTGACAGCACACACAGGGAAAACAGTTGGCATCTCCTTTTCGAGCTCACCGGTTAGTGGCTCGTTAACAGGGGAAAGTGACAAAATGGGGTCTGGTCGGACCTTCTCACCTGCTACATCATTCCCCAAAAGGAGTGTTACCCCAGGCACAGGGATATCTTGGGACCTACACAAAGCTATGGTGGCCTCACCCTGTAGTAACTCACATTCAATTTCGCCTTTTACCAAGTGTGCATAAAATTGGCCTCCAGCACCTCTCATTACAACTGGTTCGCCAGGTGGGCACTCAGTGTAAGGATTCACCATGAGGGTGCTAGTAGAACCTGTGTCTCTCAGAATTTTTACCTCATGCATGCAACCATTTAATCTCACGTTGCCAGATGAAATAAAGGGACGGTAACTGTCCTGCACTGATGGTGAAATTATTATTGGCTTAACCCTAGTGGGTTGCACCACACATGCTACTACACCCCTGTCTAGATGATTTACGTTAGCTGCTAGGTACTCCTTCTGTCGGGAGTCCTGTATTAAAGGAACTTTTGGTGCTAGGTACTCCTTCTGTCGGGAGTCCTGCATTAAAGGAACTTTTGGTGCTAGGTACTCCTGTCGGGAGCCCTGCATTAAATGCACATATGGAATTTGAGATACGGCGGCAACTGTCTGCCCCGATCTCTCGGTTTTCTCCTTGGCCCAGCACTGATAAGCTAGGTGGCCTCTCATGCCACAAAAAGTACATACTTTAGGGGATACGGGAACGTTCCCTCTTTGAGCATTACTATTACTTTGGGGCCCACCTCTGTTACCATTGCCCTGAGTCGCATTTTTAGTTGGGGGAACAATTCTATTTTGGCTAGCTGGGGAAGACGTTACAGGCTTGTGACTGGGTCTGTCAGATTTGTGATTGGGATACTTAAAATTAGAACTAGAATTATCGTAGGGCTTCTTTCCACGAAATTTGTTGTTGAGCACGTATGTGTCAGCCATGTCAGCGGCGTCGGCAAGACAATCTACCTTTTTCCCCTTTAAATGATAGGATACAGAAGAATCAATTTTCCATAGGAAATTTTCTAACAGGACCAACTCCTTCAGATCGTTGTAGCTTGTGACTTTCTTACTCTTGACCCAATGATTGAAAGTTTTAGTCATGGTCCTGGCAAATACCTTATGGGTTTCTTCTACTTTCTTCTGGTTTTTACGGAAAGATTGCCTGTAAGCCTCAGGCTGCAATTGATAGGTTTTTAGGATAGCTTCTTTGAGATTGTCATAATCCTGCCTAACCTCTGCTACTTCTGACAAATACGTGGCTCGAGCCTGCCCTGTCAAACCGGTTTGTAACATAAAAGGCCATTGATCTCTTGTCCACTTCATACCTTCAGCAACTTCCTCAAACAAAACTAAGAAATCCTGCACATTATCCTCAGTGAAAGGTGGAATGACACTAGTCATAGTCAATCCCAGAGGGGGAGAAATTAAGGGAGCATTTGTATTGACATTTAGTTGAGCCGTACGATATTGATATTCACATTGTTCGGTCGTTGCACTGGCATTTATTCTGGCTAGTTCTATACTTGCGTTGGCTTGTTCGGTATTTATTCTGGCTAGTTCTATTTTTAGTCTGGCTAGTTCCAGTACTTGATCACCGGTCAAACCAGGTGGCAATTGTTCATCAAGTTGGCTAGGCTTACTCGGGATCCCACCAACTGCTCCGTCACCCTCCCCGCCTTCTACAGGGAACAGGTGGGTTTTTATGGTCTGAGCCACCTCTACTTTAGACATGTTTGAGACAGTTAACTGGAGATGTGAGGCAAGCACTTTCAGTTCGGATTTTGACAGACAGTCAATATCAGGGGCTGTGGGTTCTGATTCTATGAAAACTCGAGCATCTTCGTCATTAATTAGATGAGGTATGATTAATATTTGATTTTTAAGTAGTGAAACGGTAATGAAACTGAGTGAAACTGTATGAAACGAATCCTGGCGAGGTCGCCACTCTTCTGTTACGTACCTTGATCCTCAAGTGGTTAACTTGATGAATCTAGATAGCACAGAGATATGTATTAAGGTATCAGTCAGCTGAAGGCAAAACAAAAGTAAAATCTAATAAAATTATTTCCTGTTGTTGCTTCCTTTCCTTTTGGATCTTAGGACTTAGTATCCTTTATTGACTGATACTCTTTAATTATGAAAAATACTGAAACTAATTAAAGTCATGTAGTATTTATAAAGAATTATTATTTAACCGAAGCTTAGTAGGCTATGGTTATGAACCGAAGAAGTATATCTAAAGAAGGACTATTAATTCTATAAAAAGTCTTGAAAGATAAATATTAAAGTAAGAATATTTCTGTCTCTTACCCTTTTTGAAATGAATAGATAGTTTTCTTATATGTCCTTTTATTTATATGTAATGTAATTATTCTTGGTTCTTGTCTTACGTTAACAGTATTATATTATTATTATCATCAGGATTTATATCAAAGTCACATAAAAAGTTAGATATATATTTAATAATTAGTTAAATGTATTTCTTAACCACGTAACATTGAGGTTTGATTATGAGTAAATTAAGTTACAGGATCGCTTCATAGATTCGATTCAGGTCTCACTCAAATAATATGAAAAGCAAAAATAATATTTTGAAGCTAAAATAATTTTCTTCAGCTTAGGAAATCACTAGAAGTAATATTAACACAGCCATGTTAGTCTAAGGCGATATTACTAATATGAGACAATAGCATCACCGTACTAAGCACCGTTAAGCAATGTAAGCTTAATTAAAAGAAAATGAAAGAACTCGTAAGTATTAATATAAACAATAGTATTACTTTCATCATAACCCAATTACTTAAAGAGTTGCTTTAGTCCACAAGTTAGTCAACTAAAATAGTTAAATACATAATAATAGCGTTAACGTTAATTCCCAATCAAATAGTTAAGTACATAAATAGTAGCGTTAACGTTAATTCGCAATCAAATAGTTAAGCACATAATAGTAGCGTTAACGTTAATTCGCAATCAAATAGTTAAGCACATAATAGTAGCGTTAACGTTAATTCGCAATCAAATAGTTAAGCACATAATAGTAGCGTTAACGTTAATTCCCAATCACATATCTCACTAACCAACATAACGTAAGTGTTTACACCGAACACACTTAACACACACTTATATAATCTGACTGACAGTCACAATCCCAGTCTTCCTCCAGCTGCAAGTTCACCTTCCCCAACTCCAAATGAGACTGATTTGAATGCCCACTACTCGGGTCTTATATACTAAACAATGATGGTGTAGGTACGAATCAGGAGGCGAGTGATGGTGCGCGCCCCTATCATAGCTCCTCGAGTGGCATAGCAGGTGCGTCGTCCAATGGGGGCTCCTGGCGTCGATCATACGTCATAGCGTCGGGTCATCGAAGTAGTTTGCAGGATCCCCTATGATGCACGCAGGTGTGAAGGCTTGTTTGCTGGTATGTGGACGAGCTGGTTTCCCACTCGCTGGTTCGCTCGCTAGTCTGCTTCGCCGCTTGGGTAGTTTGACACTCCTTCAACTCTAATTCTAACTCTTAAATTAACATACAGGGCTCCGTATGTCAGAATATATATATATATATATATATATATATATACTGTATATATACCATTCATTTTTGTTTACACCTTGTACATATATGTATATATATACAGTATATATATATATATATATATATATATATATCCACACACATACACACATTTTTTTTACCATTAATTATATTTTGTTTGACACCTTGTATATACTGTATATATATATATATATACCGGTATATATATATATATATATACTGTACATATATATATATATATATATATATACCGGTATATATATACAGGGTGTTCCAGAAATATGTGCCGAAAATCGGGGGATGTATTCCTGACACATAACTGAATGTAAATCACTAAATGACCATATAAGCAAATATCAATAGTTGTCGAGTTACAGCACCTAACAGTTCTGCTTGAATGAGTTTTACTCTGGGAATTGCTTGTAAATGAAACATTTACCAAGGACAACGTGATTTATTAACAAAATAAAACAGTACCTTGGTCGTTTATGGTATGTTACCGCATACAGGGTGACAACACTATCTCTCTCTCTCCAGTATCTGATACTGCACACACGAACGTATCATTACGATTCTTATTACTAACTTAGGTACAAGTTATCACATACTGTACATTCTACAGCTTTCGGCACATTCCTGACAAACATGTCATCTTGGCTGTGTGCTGTATTACTTTACGGTCGTTAAGTAATTTCGCATCTGTCTCAGACATTTTGTACAATCCCTGGATTTAAACACATTCCTGGCAGACCTCGGAGGTGCTGTAACTCGAAAACTATTGAGAATTGCCAATATGGTCATTTCGTAATTTACATTCAATTATGTGTCAGGAATACATGCCCTGATTTTCGGCACATATTTCTGGAACACCCTGTATATATATATATATATATATATATATATGCCTGGAGCCGCAGCCACCATCGGGGTAGGAAATGACGGAAGAAAACCTGTGGGGGGTCTAGAGGCCTTACGACAGAAGGACTAGGGGCCACTGCTGGTTGACAAGTCAGAGGAGGCAAGGAGTTGATAATGTTGCATAACCTTATGCAATAAATCACTTATTTGATCTGAAGTGACACACTTACTGTGAGAGTCCCTGGATGAGTGGGAGCTTGCTTCAGAGTCCTCACCTGTGAGTGATTGGGGGGCCGGGGAGAACAGCACTTCCTCCGGCTCCCTACTCAACTCAGAATTCTCCTGTTGTACCTCTACTTCATGATCCGCCGGGGGCCACATTAAATCTGGAACCGATGATGGCAACATATTTATGTTACTCTCCTCGGCTCTTTCCTGATTTACGTTAAAAAGAGATTGAGATGGCTCAGATTGACGCCAGTAGCCACCTGCCACAAAGGGCAGGGAGTCTGGGATTACCTGAGAGTTATCATCTACTTGTGACCCTGACGGATATCCCCTGTACTGTTCGGCCAGAACCCTCCTAGGGCCTGTCGACCGAACACTACGGGGTACATAATTTAATTTTGGTATGGCAAAGGTAACATTGGTAGGCACACTTAAAGATTGATCATGACTAGGTGTGGATTCCAGTACGTCTGCCCCTACTTCCGAGTCGCCAGATTCGAGCTGAGGCGTGTCAGAGGTAGGGGTAGAGGGCGGTGGCTTGAGGGGTGTCCCTCCGGCTGCCGCTGCTTGCCTGACTCGTTGATCCCCGAGAATCCTCTCTCCGGCGCTTGATAGACCGGGAAGACTCGGCGGAAGAGTGTCTAGACTGTTTGCGGGGGGATCTAGATCTTGACCTTGACTTCTGCCTAGGAGAGGGTGATCTTCTCCTCTTGGCATGGTCGGAAGGGGGAACCTCGGTGAGCTCACTCTCAGTGCCACTGCTACTACTCACTACCTCTTTGCTGAGGGCTTTCGACTTGACTTTGGGTCTGACAGATTTAGAGGAACCGGGTTTAACAAGGGGTGACTTTATAATTAGTTGGTCCCATAGGGCCTCATCATCACAGTGAAGCGCCTTATGGGCCGTGTCTTTGGCATAAGAATTAAACGTAGATTTTATCTCTTGGAGTGCCGCCAAACACGATAAGTCTTTATTAGTAACTAACGCGGTTTTCAAATCAGAGAAAATTGAACAACATTTAGTTAACCACAAGCCTCTAGAACGATCTAACCATTTTGCGCACTTAATGCATAGTTTGTGAGCGAAAATAGGCAACAGAGAGCAGGTAGGAATAGCCTAATGCATAGTTCAAACCGCAGCATGGTGAAAAAAGGCCCCCCCCCCCCCCCCGTGCCGGGATCAACCACCCAAACTCCGCCGGGAGTCACTCAGGAGCCTGGAAATAAAAACAATTCCAGGAATCAATGCTCATAAGGATAACCTGCGAGGTGTTACACATCCTATGTCGAGTCCGCCGGACAGTTAGCTATAGTGCACCACTACTCTAACCTTCCGCTGGACTTGTCTAAGCTGATTTATAACTACTTACCTGTGACAAGTGTCACAGGCCCCTTGACCTTTAGTGTCTGATAATCTATGAAACAGTTTGCAAAACTAATCTTTCCACTCTTGTACACTCGACTTGTGGCGCCGCAGGGCGATGAAGTCTAGCCGTGTAGCCGGGTCAGTCAGGGCGAGTTAACTCGGTGGGCCAAGTTAGCAGCTCCCGTAGGAATGCAGTTCCGCCGGAAGAATATGGTTCAGCCAAACTACGCTGGGATCTTTGCATTGTTCCTACCCGTTTTGAAGACGGATAACCTGGGCCCACAGCACGGGGCCGCCGGAAAAAAACAACCAAACTAAGGTGAGGAGAGACAAGGCACAGCTCCACTCACCAAAGCCCCACACATAACACATCATAAAAATATAGGGATGTCTCCCCTATCCCCAGAACATGCAAACACACATGTTCAATCACTAGGGGTATACATAGGCATATAATAAAAATACAGAAAATTTAGCATCCTAAATTACCTGAAGCCTACGCCGGAGACCCCTACTTAGGCTGACCACGAGGTACGAAAAACATCACAGGTAGAAGACGCTCCGAAGACCCAGCAACAGCCCACAGATGAGGTGAGGCCCTCCAAAGGGGCCTACAAGCAAAACACGAACTCTGGAAGGCGGAGCACAATGTGCAGACACCATTAAACCAGAGCATTTGCTGATTCTTGAATAATAGGACATGTACTTTCCTCAATACTGATAGTCTGTATCATGCCTTGTAGAGTGGTAGCCTCCTAGCTAAGGAATCACAAAAGCTAAAGGCGTAACACAACATAATAAACAAACACACGCGGTACGAAGATCCTGGGACACGTAGACGCCTGTTACAATAGTACCCTAAATTTACACATACTTCCTGCGGACATACCAATCTGGCAGCCGTGCTAGCTAATCTAAACCTTGTTACTACAACACAGATGTATACAAATGAGTAAGGACTCACTAGAAGCTCTGGAACGTCGAATGAAGCGGAGCGCGGCGAAAGCCTTGTTTACAGTATGGCCGTGGAAGTTGGAAGGACGAAGATGGCCGCTAGAGGGTCTGGTGTCGGGGAAGCAAAACATGAGAAATCCACGCATATGGCAAGTCATATGATAACAGATATTAAGTTATTTTTTATTTTTTATATTTTACAGAGTTTTTTTCTGTAGGGTACCCGATCAAAATGACGATCCCATAAGGGAATTAGGCGTGCACTTATGACGAGTACTCCATGATAACTTCCGCGCGGGATATTCAAAATGCTGGCACGGAATGTTGAATGGAGACTATTATGCTAATAGGCGATGTCGTCAATGATGAAGGGGACCTATTAAATATTTGCATTTTGGCTCTTCATTTCAAATATTCATAGAGCAAAAAGTATTTGTCGTAGGAACTTCTAGTTTTTTTATTCTCTTCAGCATTATCTGCCGTATTCATACAGCCTAAATTGAAAACCATAGACATCGTAACAACGAAATAATTCGAACATGTTATAAACCATATCATGCAAAATCATGCTTTTTTTGTTTTCGGTCACTGCTTAAGAACTATTGAAGATAAACAATTTCTGTTTTCAGATTTGGAAAGAGCAGAAAAAATACTATTATTTGAGCAAATAAATATATATGGTCATCACTCACAATTTAGAGATAGGACGGTGTGAAGACAATTGCATGGGAAATAATTTTATTCCAGAGTCGTTTACACTTTCATATTTCGATTTTTTTTTATTTTTTTTTTTATTTTTTATAATGTAGTAGTTATTTCTCTTTCCATTGACATATGATACATCACAATAAACAGCATTCTGGTGGATAGAAATACAGAAATACACAATGCTTCGAAAACTCGCCTGGCCGGAATATTTCAGGCCAAACCAAAAGTGTCTTACCATTTCTATCTTTAGAACATAGCCGGATGTGAGTGTTAATTCTTTTATCTATTTTATAATCAACACATAAGTAGGCTACACGTCTTCTCAAATATTACCATTATTATTTTTTTATAAACAAACCACATGTCCTTCCATCCTGCTTTGAGAGTAGTAGGCCAGCAACCCTTTTTGCCCCACAGATAACAAAAAGTGACCACCAAGGGTACCAACAGAAATTCACCAACCAGGACCAATATAAATTCTGTAGATCACAGGAGGTGGATTCACTAACGGTTCTTATATAGTTTTCCATTTTAAAAACTATCAGTATTACCTTTGTTAACTAATTCTAGCATGACCAGCTATCTATGTGACCCATATTAATCGCTGTAGGCCCTTGTCTGAAAATCTACAACTTTACAACCATGAGGCAACTAGAAGCGTGACATGACTGACCCTCAGTATTGCCAATTCAGCCTCCCTGTATGAGAGTCCTACAACTCCTATAAAACGAGTTATTTTGTGTACTCAGAGTGTTATGCCCTGCTTTTCTACAGGATTAACTTGGGTAATGTGAGTTCTAACTGACTGGGTATAGAAGGCTGCATGCACAAAACAAGGTATGAGGAATAGAGAACACAAAATAAACACACGGTAACAAGACACACGATCACGTTTATTGATATACACACTTCTGAATACTCGTACAAGACAAATGATAGAATTGAAGAGCACTAGCATAAGTGGATCTGGATGGAGCCTAGTCTCCCACTTCCAACGTTCAGGTATTAATCTTCTGATCACTGGCTTTATTCACAAGTTTATAATTATACTAGAGACCATCAATGTTACTTATAGATTCAAATTCACTGTTAGATTTATTACTGGTAGCTCTGGTGCACAAGTAGTAGTTCACAGACTAGATTAGACACGCGTATTTTAGAGCACGGGAATTCTAGTAACCTCAGGGGGTACTGATCTAAGTTTTATATTCTTATATCAGAAACACATAGAACGCAAATCAGTGGGCGAACATTAGATATCACTAGGGTTTCACTTCTATGTAATAATATCTGGATATATGGGTAATTACGAGAGTTAATATCGCCTGTTAATTAATAAACACTGATACACTTAGCACTTCCTAATGGAATGGTTATATATGAATTATACTGGAGCAAAGATATAGCCACTTCATAGAAATATTAATAAGTGAGTCTCTAAATAGTACTGTAACACTGTAGTACTGATAGAGTGAATCTTGGGTAGTATTTGATTGGTCTGGTCCTGGTTATCTTGCGTCCGTGATGTTGGGGGCTAACGACTAGTTCCGCGGCCGTCCAGGTGGTCCATATGTAGGAAGTTCTCAAGACGGATCTCTTGGCGATCGTTGCTGGCTACACTCTTATATACCCACTGGTTTATGAAGGTTATAAGGTGCACGTAGATTTCTTGTACGTGGACAGATCCTTCTATCTAAATCTGCCACGGAGTCTGCCGGCTCTGGAACTCAATTCTCAGCAACAAACAATGATAGAGCTCAAAGGTCAACTCTGGTGACCAACCCTGGTTGGTGTCTATCTTTCAACTGATTTTACTGGGGGCTGGAGCTTGGTTTATAGGCTCGGTTTTGGACCCTGTAGGCCATAGGGATCTCGAGTTTTGATGGACTTATTTGAGCTCTCAATTGATACGGGAACTAGGTAAGGTGGTGATTACTGTTGTGGCACATGGCTATATGGAGCCTTCATAATGTGATATAACTGAGCCTTAGTAAGAGGTACTATTTTGGCTATACTGGAAGTATTTAGGGGAGAGAGACTGGATCTACTTTGCAAGGAGGATTGGGACAGCTTAGATTGTTCAGACAGTTCAGTCTTCATTCTATGGTATAGCTGAGGTGCTAATTTGGTTATCGGAGTATGCAAGAAAGGTTAATGGGTTATTGTGGGTTAATAGAGGTTAGTAAAGGTGTTAGTCATACATGGTTAGTTCATTGATAGGAAGAATTCCTGTGCTACCTGGCAATGACCCGGAAGTCAAAACAGGGGTCAGGTATATCTCCGCAGGGGTAGGGGTCTCCCTCCTCGGGTGGGTGAAAAGGGGTAGGTGCGCGCCCTCTCTCTGTGATGGTCGTCCGGCGGCTGTGGCTGGGGGCTTGCCATATTACAAGTGTTTGTAATAACCCTCTGTTTATGAGACAGATGTGGGTGTTCGTAATACCAAAACCGAAGGTGCCTTGACCAGCTGGTTTAATTGGTTGGGTTGTTAATTGCATGGCTTGTTGGATGTGGTGGAGACTGGGTTGCTAACTCTGCCACATTTATCTGGAAGTATGGCAATAGAAGTTAGTCACTGGCGAGGCGGCTAGCCTCGCACTGACGATCATTTGGTACAGGGTTGTGAAGGGGTTGTGAGGGAATAGATGGCATGCAATGGGTTAGTAAAGTTCTAATGGTGTTCCTTCCTACTGGGGGAAGGTAGGCTGGATAGGAGTATATATATACAAAAGGTTTGAGAATGTTAGTAACGGAAAAGTTAAGGATATTCAGGGGGTATGGTGGAGAGGCTAGGTTAGTAGGGAGTGGAGGAGCGTGGGGGTTAACGAGAGGTAGAGGGTTAAGGGGGGCTACGTGGAAGTTTGACCCTAAGGTCTCTGGGCGTAGGGGTGGCATTAGGCTACAGTTGGTATCTTAGACTGGGGGTTACCGACAGGGAAGGTAGAGTAATTAAACGCTACCGGGGGGGGTGAGCAATAGGTGGTGGTATATGAGTCTGGAAATTATAGAATCATGTGGACTGTGGGGAAGATGAGGTTAGCTGTAGGTGTGTGCTTGACTGTGGATAAAAGTAGAGAAAAACATGGTGTATTATTACTCGTCAATACGAGGGGTTATGGACACTATTATTTGACACGATTTCTTGCTGATCTAGTTGTCCCTGGGAACTGCGTTTTCTATGAAATATAGACCAAAGAAAGCTGCAGTTCGTAGGGGTACTTCGTTATTGTTTCGTGGTAGATATGTGTCGAGACAATGGTAAAAAAAGGGTTATCTATACAATCTCTGGTTGGGGTAAGAATTAGAGTTACTGCATGGTGGCTAACATCTTCAGTCATTATCTCTGTCTAGGTCTTACAGGAATAATGGTTATATATACAATGGTGTACCCGTGGGTATCATAGTTTCTTATCAATTATGACATGGGGGTTAACATATTACTTGTCGGATGGAAGAACATACATAGATTTATGGGGGCGGTTGGTCTTCAGAAACTTAGTCTGGCAAGACAAGGTATTTTAGGGGGTTAACATATTACTTCTCGGATGGAAGAACATACATAGATTTATGGGGGTGGTTGGTCTTCAGAAACTTAGTCTGGCAAGACAGGGGTTAACATATTACTTCTCGGATGGAAGAACATACATAGGTTTATGCCTGTCTGAACTGGTTGGCATTGGCTCAACCTAGGGACAGGGCATGGGTGTATTAAATTAAGGTGTATTCATGTTCCTCATCATGTAGGTAGAGTCTGGCGGGTAAGAGGTGTAGGACACGAGGGTAGTGGATACGCGAGGTGGGGGAGGATTGTGAATTGTAAAGGGGGTGGTTTGAGGCTAGGCGCCGCGCCGCTCGTGACCTAGGATAGTGACCCTTAATGCGCTGGACATAGGGGTGGCATTTCCGTACGATCGAACAGGTAGGGTGGTGTGTGCAGCGGAGCGTGAAGGATAAGCGGACAGGATGACCCAAAACAGGGTACCACTGAGCATAGGGTCACGAAGCAAAATAGAGTAGTGTGGATTGTGGATACGAAGGAGGTGATTGGAAGACGTATAACAATTGTGGAAAAGTAAATGGAAGAGATGAACACAATGGCGGATATAAGATAATTAAACTAAGGATTGAATACATGCATGAATGACGACATTATAGCCGTCGTCCTAATATGATGATGAAACCGGGTTGGTATGCACGTGGCACAATACGACACAAGGACAGTGCCGCTATGTCGTATCTATACTGGTGGCGTTCTCTGGTTAATATTATATATACACTTAGTTACTAGAAGAACAAGGCAAGGGGGGGCGACTGAGCACGGGGGTACATATATCTATACTCGTCATGGAGAGAGAGAGATACGAGGTAGCTTTCCTGCATCTCTCCTGATAATCGTCTGCAGATTGTTCATAGTGAGTTTATCTAAATCAACAGGCATAAATCACTACAAGAACGGGCAAGGGACACAAATTGACAGACGAACAAAACAACGTGAGGTTAGAGACATAGAATTGCTAGAATTGGGGGGGACTATGATTGTTATATAACTAAATACAGGGCTGACATAATCACGATCTGATTTGGTGTGAAATGGAAGCTAAGGTGTCTTAGATCACCTCGAACCTACACAATGAAAGTATTATAGCCTGTATGGTGGTTACATAATTAAATACATACTTAGGTGGTACATCAAGAATATCAGTGAGTAAAGTATTGTGGTTTGTATATTAGAAGACTGTGATTGAGAGACGTATAATATGTGGAATGAATTGAGAGAGAGAGAGAGAGAGACCAAATCGGGAATGGAAAAGGGGCCTGGGATCTTGTTGGGGATGGGAGTTTCGCTCTCAGGATTTTCGTTCTTGTGGCTCGTTAGGGTTGGAGGTTTCGCTCTCAGGTTTTTCGTGGTATTTTACTTCCCCATTAATGTACTACCCGAGTTGACGTCAGGTATAGTGCAAAATAGTCGTTGATGGGAAGTCCAATAAACTCATCACGTGAAACACCACGAGACTATCACCTGGTTCTTACAAATCGGACTAAGGTTACTATACTTTTGTACTTCCGTGGTAGTACAGTGGGTTAGCGCGCGGGCCTGGTTGACCTATGATGATCATGGTCACTAACCAGGGTTCGAACCCCACCCAAGGCATCTCAAAACCTGTGGATTTTTAGGAGGGTTAAACTCCCTTCAGAGGTTCGAGCCCCACGCCAGGCCCCAGGAAAAGGTTGACCCTAAGTGGGCCTGGGGAGTTTTCAGGATAGAAAAATTCCCTTCACACCCAGCATTTCATTGGTGGCAGCGGTGGGATTTGGTGGAGGTTGAGAGTTTAGCTAGGCTAATGATGGTGGGGGACCGACTGGTGAGCAGGTGCTCGGTACGCATGAGGGGGGGAAAATCACTTTGGTGGGGGTCACGCGTGAGGGGGGGATTAATGGCGCGTGTGGGAGGATCAGAGTGGTGAGGTGTGAGTGATTTAGGAAACGGAATTTGTTGGTGGGACAGTGGAGGATTGGTGGGGGAAGAGTTAGGCATAGAACATGGGTTATTGGGGGAGGACTGATGTACTGATTTGTGGTTGTTAAAAGGACGAATTTGGGGAGTTTTGTCGGTGGCAGTGACTGTTTGTTTAGAAGTTATATGGGATTGGTGGGTTTGTCTGTTATGAGGGGGTGAGCAAGTGTGGGGTTTTGAAGTTTTTTAGGGGTGTGAATTGTGGGGGGGTGGAAGGGAGCTACTGACGGAAAACTGTCACAAGGGAAATTTTGTTGGTGGGGAAATAGCTGAACATTTCTGGTGGCATGGGGAAAACATTGTAGGGTACATAGGTTGGCATTTTCCCTGGAAACATGGGTACATAAATATTTGGTAGAATGGTTTTTACATACTTAAGAGTCTGTCCTGGAAACATGGGAGGATTGATCCTGGACAGATGGGGGTCTGGGTGATTGACAGGTAAATTGTGGGGATGGGGTGAGTAGGTCAGTTTGGAGAGATTGTTGCGGAAGAGATTTGTCTCGGACAACAATGGAATTTGGTAGGATGGATGAAGGAGACATTGATGGAGATTTTGGTTCTGGTGCTGGATTATGGGGCAGAGGTAGGTTGGCGAGCGGGGGTGTTACTGGAGGTGGATTCAAGAGCGGTTCGGGTAATGTTGGAGAGGGTGACAAGGGAGGGGGGGAATAGGAGGTAGGCGGAGCTGTAGCATTCTTGGTTGATGCGGGTGTTCGAAGGGGTTCACCGAGGTTGGGCATGTGGGGAGATGATGGTGAGGGGGGTGAGGTTGACAGTTTTGAGGGGGGGACAGGTGATGAATATAAGGAAGTGAGAGGCGTGACAGGTTGTTGAGGGATTGACGGGGGTGAAGGTTGGTCTTGGGTGACAGGGGCATGTAAGAGAGTGGAGGGGGGGCTCATTTTCTGACCAGCATTTTTCAGGGGGGACATTGAAAGAGAATTGGTTACGGTGGGGGTGACCATTTCTGCGTGCTGTGGTTTGTTGGCAGGCATAGAAAAAGGATGGGGTTTATGGGGTAACACAATTGATGGAAGATTATCGTTGGTGGATGGCTGGGCAGGGGAAAATTTAGGGATGGTCAGAGAGGATAGAGGCAAGGAAGAGTGCACTGGGGTTGGACTTTCATCGGGAGTCATTTTGGGAGGGTGCACGGAGTTTGATTCCTTAGGGGAATGGAGGGACTTATTGATGATAGTGTTCGGTGGAGGAATACATTTACTTTCTTGGATAGGGGCTGAAGGGGTGGATGTGGATTCACCGAACTGAGTTGGCATCTTTCTCTGATGGAGAGCATATGTTTTTCGAATGAGCCGTACGGGTCGAGACGGGCGGTGAGGTGGGGTGGGAGGATGTCTAACAATGCGGTGAATAAGAGTTCATTTTGTTGCTCGTCATCTTGAGAGCTATACGTGGTCCTCACGTATCTGTAGAGTTGTACGAGGGTCACATTGATATCCCCTTCATACTTGATCTCGTCGACTTTTATTATTTTGGGGGCGACGAGGGAACCCAAAAGTGGCCCTAAGGTCCGGATCACGAGGGATCGAAACTGGTTCCAGGTAAGCTTTGGCGCTACCTGTTCAACAATTTGGGAAAAAAACTGGTTCCAGGTAAGCTTTGGCGTTACCTGTTCAACAATTTGGGAAACGGCTTTTCCCAACTGTATAATGTGCAATAATGCAACGGCGATTTTGTCGCGGTAATTTTGAAGTGCCACATCATACACTGGCTTTATTATGTCTAAGTAAGTGGCGATATCATATGTGTTTACATCATACTTGGGAATGTGTGTGAGTGTCATAGCGAGCTGCCATTTTTGTGATGTTCCCATGCTTCTACTGTTCCAAACTTGCAATGTAATGCAACCTTTTATCCGAATCAATAACCACCGCTGCCGCCAATGTTATGCCCTGCTTTTCTACAGGATTAACTTGGGTAATGTGAGTTCTAACTGACTGGGTATAGAAGGCTGCATGCACAAAACAAGGTATGAGGAATAGAGAACACAAAATAAACACACGGTAACAAGACACACGATCATGTTTATTGATATAGGCCTACACACTTCTGAATACTCGTACAAGACAAATGATAGAATTGAACAACACTAGCATAAGTGGATCTGGATGGAGCCTAGTCTCCCACTTCCAACGTTCAGGTATTAATCTTCTGATCACTGGCTTTATTCACAAGTTTATATACTGGAGACCATCAATGTTACTTATAGATTCAAATTCACTGTTAGATTTATTACTGGTAGCTCTGGTGCACAAGTAGTAGTTCACAGACTAGATTAGACACGCGTATTTTAGAGCACAGGAATTCTAGTAACCTCAGGGGGTACTGATCTAAGTTTTATATTCTTATATCAGAAACACATAGAACGCAAATCAGTGGGCGAACATTAGATATCACTAGGGTTTCACTTCTATGTAATAATATCTGGATATATGGGTAATTACGAGAGTTAATATCGCCTGTTAATTAATAAACAATGATAGGGTAAGGTGGGGTGAATCCGCCGGGGGGTGGAATCGCCGCGGACGTAAGATACTTGTCTAAAACAATTCGTCATAAATCCAAATATATATGGAATTGATTCTAGGTATGTTTATAGTACGTGTAGATGATGATAGAACACAAAAATGCGTAGTTGTCATTTATTTAACGAAGAAAAATATTTTTCCATAATATTTCAAACTGAAAAATATGTAAGCGGTCTTGAACATTTTTCGTGGCGGCGACTTTGCGGCGACTTTACATCTCCCAATACACTTTTTTTCATTACAAGATGGTTGTCTGTGATTTCTAAGTGGAAACTAAAAAAAAAAAAAAAAAAAATTCAGGCATAAATATACAGGTATATACGGTAATTATATAATTTTCTAAATTCTATAATTATATAAATATATAATATATAATTATATAATTGTACCAAAATACTTGGATTATATCAATCTAATAATAAAACATCTTAATTGTTAATTAATTGGGGGTAAAATCGCCGTGGCAGGATTAAATCATCGATAATATATAACCGCGGCGGATTCACCCCGCCGCGCGACTAACTGTTTTTGCCACCCATTACAAACCTTAATGTTTTGTTTTTCCAAATAAAAATGATATGAGTGTGTGCAGGAAAGCGAGAATGTTAAAGTTATGTAAACAAAAAATTCTGAATTCTGATTCAGTTGGATGCTGTTATTAAAAAAACACGTTTCGCGGCGGATTCACCCCACCTTACCCTACGCTTAGCACTTCCTAATGGAATGGTTATATATGAATTATACTGGGGCAAATATATAGCCACTTCATAGAAATATTTATAAGTGAGTCTCTAAATAGCACTGTAACACTGTAGTACTGATAGAGTGAATCTTGGGTATTATTTGATTGGTCTGGTCCTGGTTATCTTGCGTCCGTGATGTTGGGGGCTAACGACTGGTTCCGCGGCCGTCCAGGTGGTCCATATGTAGGAAGTTCTCAAGACGGATCTCTTGGCGATCGTTGCTGGCTACACTCTTATATACCCACTGGTTTATGAAGGTTATAAGGTGCACGTAGATTTCTTGTACGTGGACAGATCCTTCTATCTAAATCTGCCACGGAGTCTGCCGGCTCTGGAACTCAATTCTCAGCAACAAACAATGATAGAGCTCGAAGTCAACTCTGGTGACCAACCCTGGTTGGTGTCTATCTTTCAACTGATTTTACTGGGGGCTGGAGCTTGGTTTATAGGCTCGGTTTTGGACCCTGTAGGCCATAGGAATCTCTAGTTTTGATGGACTTATTTGAGCTCTCAATTGATACGGGAACTAGGTAAGGTGGTGATTACTGTTGTGGCACATGGCTATATGGAGCCTTCATAATGTGATATAACTGAGCCTTAGTAGGAGGTACTATTTTGGCTATACTGGAAGTATTTAGGGGAGAGAGACTGGATCTACTTTGCGAGGAGGATTGGGACAGCTGTGATAGGAGCGTCTCTCTTAGATTGTTCAGTCTTCATTCTATGGTATAGCTGAGGTGCTAATTTGGTTATCGGAGTATGCAAGAAAGGTTAATGGGTTATTGTGGGTTAATAGAGGTTAGTAAAGGTGTTAGTCATACATGGTTAGTTCATTGATAGGAAGAATTCCTGTGCTACCTGGCAATGACCCGGAAGTCAAAACAGGGGTCAGGTATATCTCCGCAGGGGTAGGGGTCTCCCTCCTCGGGTGGGTGAAAAGGGGTAGGTGCGCGCCCTCTCTCTGTGATGGTCGTCCGGCGGCTGTGGCTGGGGGCTTGCCATATTACAAGTGTTTGTAATAACCCTCTGTTTATGAGACAGATGTGGGTGTTCGTAATACCAAAACCGAAGGTGCCTTGACCAGCTGGTTTAATTGGTTGGGTTGTTAATTGCATGGCTTGTTGGATGTGGTGGAGACTGGGTTGCTAACTCTGCCACATTTATCTGGAAGTATGGCAATAGAAGTTAGTCACTGGCGAGGCGTCTAGCCTCGCACTGACGATCATTTGGTACAGGGTTGTGAATGGGTTGTGAGGGAATAGATGGCATGCAAAGGGTTAGTAAAGTTCTAATGGTGTTCCTTCCTACTGGGGGAAGGTAGGCTGGATAGGAGTATATATACAAAAGGTTTGAGAATGTTAGTAACGGAAAAGTTAAGGATATTCAGGGGGTATGGTGGAGAGGCTAGGTTAGTAGGGAGTGGAGGAGCGTGGGGGTAAACGAGAGGGAGAGGGTTAAGGGGGGCTACGTGGAAGTTTGACCCTAAGGTCTCTGGGCGTAGGGGTGGCATTAGGCTACAGTTGGTATCTTAGACTGGGGGTTACCGACAGGGAAGGTAGAGTAATTAAACGTTACCGGGGGGGGTGAGCAATAGGTGGTGGTATGTGAGTCTGGAAATTATAGAATCATGTGGACTGTGGGGAAGATGAGGTTAGCTGTAGGCAGGGGCGTATCTATGGTAAATAGTGCCTAGGGCAAGAACTGGAATTGCGCCCCCTGGGATGGGGGACGAGCGCATCGAGTCTCTCCAGCGGGGGGGGGGGCTGTAAGCCCCCCCCCCCCCCCCCCCCCCAGAGATTTTTTTAAGTATGAGCAATTCTAGGAGCATTTTAAAGCCATATTCAGAGCTATATTTAGGTAATTGAAACACTAAATAATTATATATATATATATGTGTGTGTGTGTGTGTGTATGTGTGTGTGTGTGTGTTAGGTTTGGTTCATTGTTTTGTGTTAGATTAATGACGCCTATTTTCAGTTTGGATTGTAGTTTACATTTTGTTAAGATTAAACAAATTATTGCACGACAGTAGCCTACATCTGACATTTACTTTAAATTAAAATTACAACTGCACCTTCCTTGCTTTTACTGGTGCAAATTGGTCTATGATTTCCTCAAAGTCAGTTATTTTCAGTTTCTTCCCTTTCTACATCTTACACAATGCTCTGATATTTTTAAATTGGCACTCTAGAGTCTAAACCACGTCTAAACTTATATATTAAATTCCAAAAGTAGGCCCCTATTTAGCCTAAGCAATAAACCAATTTTCAAAAGAAATACTGTACAGTAAAGGTAAAACCACTTTCCTGCTTCATGAGGAATAGTCTCGTGATCTTCTTACACAATGCTCTGAAATACTGTACAGTAAAGGTAAAACCACTTTCCTGCTTCATGAGGAATAGTCTCGTGATCTTCTTACACAATGCTCTGAAATACTGTACAGTAAAGGTAAAACCACTTTCCTGCTTCATGAGGAATAGTCTCGTGATCTTCTTACACAATGCTCTGAAATACTGTACAGTAAAGGTAAAACCACTTTCCTGCTTCATGAGGAATAGTCTCGTGATCTTCTTACACAATGCTCTGAAATACTGTACAGTAAAGGTAAAACCACTTTCCTGCTTCATGAGGAATAGTCTCGTGATCTTCTTACACAATGCTCTGAAATACTGTACAGTAAAGGTAAAACCACTTTCCTGCTTCATGAGGAATAGTCTCGTGATCTTCTTACACAATGCTCTGAAATACTGTACAGTAAAGGTAAAACCACTTTCCTGCTTCATGAGGAATAGTCTCGTGATCTTCTTACACAATGCTCTGAAATACTGTACAGTAAAGGTAAAACCACTTTCCTGCTTCATGAGGAATAGTCTCGTGATCTTCTTACACAATGCTCTGAAATACTGTACAGTAAAGGTAAAACCACTTTCCTGCTTCATGAGGAATAGTCTCGTGATCTTCTTACACAATGCTCTGAAATACTGTACAGTAAAGGTAAAACCACTTTCCTGCTTCATGAGGAATAGTCTCGTGATCTTCTTACACAATGCTCTGAAATACTGTACAGTAAAGGTAAAACCACTTTCCTGCTTCATGAGGAATAGTCTCGTGATCTTCTTACACAATGCTCTGAAATACTGTACAGTAAAGGTAAAACCACTTTCCTGCTTCATGAGGAATAGTCTCGTGATCTTCTTACACAATGCTCTGAAATACTGTACAGTAAAGGTAAAACCACTTTCCTGCTTCATGAGGAATAGTCTCGTGATCTTCTTACACAATGCTCTGAAATAATGGAAATTACTCTAAACCACGTCTAAGCCTAGAAGCTAAATTCTAAAAGTATTTAGCCTAAGCAATAAAATGTTTTCTAAAGAAATAAAGGTAAAACCTTATTCCTTCTTCGCTAGGAACGGTTTCATGATCTTACACAATGCTCTGAAATAAGGAAAATTACATTCTAAACCACGTCTAAACCTTTAACCCTCCAACCCCGGCTAGGGTAGATCGTGACTGTACTATGTGTCCGGGGGTTTTGAGGAATTTTGGTCCATGTTGATTCACCTGTTACTCCTGAAATACATGACACAAAGTTATAAAAAAAAAAAAAAATGTTGCACAAACCTTCATGTGTAGAATGCCGTTGAGTAGAGGTCTCTAGCCCAAGTGATTGCATAATGGCGAGCGCGGGAAGTGGAGTGATTTTTATGCGGGAAAATCTTCCCGCGTTCGGATGCGTCGCCTTGGCCCAGGCCCCGGCTTGGCTAACCTACTGCGCACTTAGCCACTCGTCGCGCCAGAGTTTTTACCTCCCGGAGGCGATTTTATTTATTGATAGTGATGTTATTATAGTTATTTGGAGTCCAATTATATAAAATATGTGTATTAGGCTATCATTGTCAATAATATTTCACATTTTCACTCGATACCGTAGTTTTTATGAGTAATTGAGGCTGGTTATTGTTATATTAGGCAGTGATTATTCGTTATCACAGGTGTTTATTATACTTTGGCCATCTAATATTAGTTCGTGTGTCACTTTCACTTTGGTAAATATGCTTGAGAGAGTGTCACTGTCACTGATAATGCTCATTTTCACTTGATACGGTACATTTTATTAGTAATTGAGGTAGGTTATTGTTATATTAGGCAGTGATTATTCGTTATCACAGGTGTTTATTATACTTTGGCCATCTAATATTACTTCGTGTGTCACTTTCACTTTGGTAAATATGCTTGAGAGAGTGTCACTGTCACTGATAATGCTCATTTTCACTTGATACGGTACATTTTATTAGTAATTGAGGTAGGTTATTGTTATATTAGGCACTGATTATTCGTTATCACAGGTGTTTATTATACTTTGGCCATCTAATATTACTTCGTGTGTCACTTTCACTTTGGTAAATATGCTTGAGAGAGTGTCACTGTCACTGATAATGCTCATTTTCACTTGATACGGTACATTTTATTAGTAATTGAGGTAGGTTATTGTTATATTAGGCACTGATTATTCGTTATCACAGGTGTTTATTATACTTTGGCCATCTAATATTATGTCATGTGTCACTTTCACTTAGTTATATGCTTTGTAAACGTTTTATATACAATTTATTGTGTCTTTTTTCACTTATTTATATATGTTTTCATAATACATGACTTTTTTATCACAATACATTGTTTTATTTCCACTTGTTGCCTATATACATACATATTGTCAGTCTTTGGTACTTTCACTATGATTATTAGTTAGTACTCCTGCTTGGTGTGGTATTCAGCAAAGCACGGTATAGCACATAGTGACAGCTGGCACTCCACACACTGCATGGTGGTCTTTTTCTGCTTCCTCGGCCTCACCTGGCTGTTCCAGCAGACATGGCACCGCCTTCTGCTAATGGTGACTCCATCTCGTTCCAGAGGCAGGTAACCGAGCTTGTGCACATTTAGATACTGTGCACACTGCATACGGTCCTGAACGGGGCGCCCAGGTTGTGCCACTGCCCTCTGTGGCGTAGCATACCTGTCCAGGAGCTCCACCAACACCTGTTTTTGGAACCTCCGCAGGCTACTGAACTTCCTGGGTGTGCGCGGATTCCGAAGCCTGTAGATATTGTAGGCATTCAGCATTGACATGTCCACCATGTGCAGAAAGAACTTTTTGTACCATCTGCACGAGGTACGCAGACAGTCGATGAAGCCTATCTGCATGTCGGACTTGTCCACCAGCCTCATATTTATGTTGTAGTCCATTACAGCATCGGGCTTGGTCACCCTGACTTGGGTGCGGCGATCCACCTTGCCAGTCTCAACCATTTCCCCCTTGTGGACGGTGCTCAGGAGGTTGACCTTCCGCTGGTCGTGCCAGTGAATAGCCAGAATGGGTCCCGACTTCTTTTTGAAGACATCGCCTTTCTTGGTTTTAGGAGGGAAAGTTGGCATGCCCTTCCTTTTCGCTCTAACTGTGCCTACAGTCCCTGTCTTGCGCTGATGGAGGTACTTTGAGAGAGTGGGGGACGTGTAGTAGTTGTCCGTGTAGAGGACGTGATTCTTCTGGAAGTACCGGTTCATCATGGCTTGAACCACTGCTCCGCCAAAGCCAATGAGGGGGTCTATTTCCACGTCCCCTTCCTTCCCGCTGTAGACCAGGAAGTCCAGGACATAACCAGTTTGGCAATCGCACAGCACAAAGAACTTTATACCAAAGCGATGTCTCTTTGAGGGGATGTACTGCCTGAAGCTCAGCTTTCCCCGGAACAGCACAAGAGACTCGTCAATACAGACGTTGCAGAAGGGCGTGAAGTATGACGTGAAACGTTCTCGCATCATCTCGTACAACGTCCTAATCTTCCACAGCTTGTCAGAGAGATGCATGTCGGTGTTGGTGACAAGATGGAGCGCTCCGAGGATGTCGAGGTACCGGTCCCGAGAGATGTATTTCCCGAAGGCAGGGGTGGATATCAGATCTTTGGTGATCCAATAGTCAGCCAACCTGTGCTTCTTTACATGAGGCATTAGCATGGTGATTGCCAGGAACACCATGAACTCGGGATGAGTCACTGGGGTCCACCGCTTCATGTGGCCCTTGGTCACCTTGCCAAAAAAGTTCACCTGGATTTGGTGGTGCTTGTTTGTCTCTTCTATGACAAACTCAGTAACCTCCTTATCAAAAAATGCCTCAAAAAGCTCATGTGGTGGAGCATTGGGGCCTGCGGGAAAACTTGGGGTAACTCCTGAACCCTCCTGTACCTCATCAAAAGGGGTAACATCAGGGTCATTCACTTCATCAGCAGCCACATCCTGCCAGTTGAAAATATAAAATGGGTCCTGCTGGCGACGCTTACGAGGAGCTGCAGCTGGGGCAGCACGCCCACGAACTTTGGCGGCGCGCACCCTAGGGCGGCCAGGAGCGCGACGGCGCCCAGGCCCAGCCCGGCGGCCAGGGCGGCCAGGAGCACGACGGCCCTGGGCAAAGCGTCGGGGTTGAGGGTCGTCGATGTCCATAAAGTCATCGTCGTTGTCGTCAGAGCCGTCATCTTGCCCTGACGGTGGACCCAGGTAATCATGGCCAGAGTCATCTGTGAGGTGCCCTTCATCTTCAGACCCCCCCTCATAATCTCGCGGGGAACGAATGATGCGTGGGCGGCGTGTAGGTCGGCGAGGTGGGGAAGGAGTGGCAGGTGAGGCTCTGTCATCTTCATGCAGAGGTTCGGGGCTCCTTGGCCTACGACGATTCGTAGACAGCACTGGTTCAGTGTCTGTAGGTGCAGGTATGGATGCGAGGTCAAAAACATCGTCAGGAACCTCTGTTGTAGGCTGGAGAGGTGGGGTGGACCCTGGGGAAACTTGCGGGGGCGTATGGCTGGGACCGGCAGGGGTGGAAGCCGCGGGAGCCTCGAACAAAGAGCGCCTACTTGTAGCTCCTTTTTTCACATATTTTCTCCCTTTTCCCTTTTCTGTAGTAGTATGTCTCCTCTCGGGGGAAATAGGGGGTAAATAGGCCGAAAGTGGGGGGTCCTCAACCCTAGGCAGTGCTGGTGGTGGTGGGGAAGAATGGCGGGCGCCTGGGGCAACTTGGGTGGCGTGGGTAGATAAGGAAGACAATGGCGGGTCAACCTCACCCTCACGCTCAGCCTCACTGGCACCCTCACGCACTGCTCCCTCACCAAGTTTTAGGGCCTCTTTCCTGGCTGCCGCGGCCGCCTTTTCAAGAACTTGCTTCTTATAAAAGCGTATCTTGAATGGGGATTTAGCTGGCGAAGGGCTAGGTGTCGTGTCACTCAACCTAAACTTGGCAGTCGACCTAGTGCTGTCCCATTCGCTCACTCTCACTACACTCTCATCACCTTGCACAACTATATCACGTTCAGTACTATCATCACTTTCATCGTCATCGTCAAATCCAACAAATTGCGCGTCTCTTTCATGAATTTCGTCTAGATCGTCTAAATTTTCACTATAGTGAGACTGATAAGACTCGGAGCTATCACTGCCCAAGTCATCAACACTATTTTGTCCTTCACCACGTTCATAACTCCTCAAAGCTATTTCAATACCTCCGGGAGTCAACGCATCTTGTACGTGCCTTTGCGTTAGGGCGCGACGAACATGGGCAGGCGTCAAAGGGAGCAGGGAATCGGACACAGGGGAATCACTTTTTGGGCTAGTATCCATGTTGGCGGCAGGGTAGAGACTGTTTTGGTGGCGTACATGGTGTCTGGTGGCGTCACCTAGCGACCACGGAACGAAATTTTTACGCGCGCCATTTGAAAGCACATACGCAAGCAATGGTACAATGTTGTACCACCCGGGTTCCTCGGGTCAAAACATAATGGTACACACGTGTACCACCCGGGGTTGAAGGGTTAAGCTAAATTTTAAAAGTATTTAGATTTTAGCCTAAGCAACATCCAAAATAATTTCACCTAAACCTATAGGAAAACCCTTGATTTGATGCCAAAATCAGATGATAAATCATAAAAGTATAAATGACCGTATCTGCAATATGGTAGATTATTATCAACCATATTGAAGATACGGTCAATTTTACCTTTATCATCTGATTATCATTATGCTATAGTTAACCCATACTCTGGCAACTATTAAAATAGATGATTTTACTAAGTGTAGGAAGGATCTCTAACCATTACAAGAATACAAACTATCTCAATAATCCTTTGAGCTGCCTGAGATCCTTCTAAAGATTAATATAATCGTCTAATAGGCCTAGTTGCCATGATTCCATGATATAATAACTAGGACGTCGCCTACATGGCCTACAGAGTCAGAATGGGTTAAACTATAAATTATAGTCAGTTTCATTCCAGCTGACGGTAAATTGCAAATTTACAATGTATTCACCTCTGATTAATCAGCTGTTGCGAATAGTTTGTAGCAAATACGCTTTGAATTGTGAAAATTTTGTATTTATAAGATGCAGAAACACAGCAATGGCATTTATTTCCATTACATATCGAGAAATCAGTTGCTAAGTTATTCAATTTACCGTCAGATAAAATGAAACGGAGTATTATAGTATAGAGTGATGTATACATATATTTCGTACCTCCGAGAGGACCCTTGCTTTGCCTGTCCCTGGCCTGGGCAGCCTGGTGCCTCGAGTGTTTGTCAACAATGAACGTTCGCTAGCATTCGAGAATGCTTAAAGTTATAAATAGCCTATATCCTGATTTTCTTGTGGGTCTCTTATATAGTAAATTTCGAAGTATTAACAATAGTTTACTGTTAACTAATCAGTCAAATGAGAAATAATCCAGAATATCAATAAATATATACACCATTCAACATTGCATAAAATATAGTACCGGTAACGAAAGAGAACCACCTAGAAAATATTTAGAGGGGTAACTTAACTATTAATATGTTTAGGCAATGACTTGCAGGAATTCGTTGCCTAAATGGCTAAATTGTATTTAAAATATATATAGCCTACTGTGATTACTGTAGTAACTGTACATCATAATAAGAAACCGCTATAGCGGTATTCATCATATTATAGCCTATTAATGATGAATGGATAGGTATTTAGGCATAATACTTGATATTATATTTGCACTATAGTTAAATATAAAGTTTACTTGAGGAAGATTTGGCGCCCCCCTTCAAGTGGCGCTCAGGGCACGTGCCCTGCCTGCCCCACCCTAGATACGCCACTGGCTGTAGGTGTGTGCTTGACTGTGGATAAAAGTAGAGAAAAACATGGTGTATTATTACTCGTCAATACGAAGGGTTATGGACACTATTATTTGACACGATTTCTTGCTGATCTAGTTGTCCCTGGGAACTGCGTTTTCTATGAAATATAGACCAAAGAAAGCGGCAGTTCGTAGGGGTACTTCGTTATTGTTTCGTGGTAGATATGTGTCGAGACAATGGTAAAAAAAGGTTATCTATACAATCTCTGGTTGGGGTAAGAATTAGAGGTACTGCATGGTGGCTAACATCTTCAGTCATTATCTCTGTCTAGGTCTTACAGAAATAATGGTTATATATATACAATGGTGTACCCGTGGGTATCATAGTTTCTTATCAATTATGACATGGGGGTTAACATATTACTTCTCGGATGGAAGAACATACATAGATTTATGGGGGCGGTTGGTCTTCAGAAACTTAGTCTGGCAAGACAGGGGTTAACATATTACTTCTCGGATGGAAGAACATACATAGATTTATGCCTGTCTGAACTGGTTGGCATTGGCTCAACCTAGGGACAGGGCATGGGTGTATTAAATTAAGGTGTATTCATGTTCCTCATCATGTAGGTAGAGTCTGGCGGGTAAGAGGTGTAGGACACGAGGGTAGTGGATACGCGAGGTGGGGGAGGGTTGTGAATTGTAAAGGGGGTGGTTTGAGTCTAGGCGCCGCGCCGCTCGTGACCTAGGATAGTGACCCTTAATGCGCTGGACATAGGGGTGGCATTTCCCTACGATCGAACAGGTAGGGTGGTGGACAGGATGACCCAAAACAGGGTACCACTGAGCATAGGGTCACGAAGCAAAATAGAGTAGTGTGGATTGTGGATACGAAGGAGGTGATTGGAAGACGTATAACAATTGTGGAAAAGTAAATGGAAGAGATGAACACAATGGCGGATAAAAGATAATTAAACTAAGGATTGAATACATGCATGAATGACGACATTATAGCCGTCGTCCTAATAGGATGATGAAACCAGGTTGGTATGCACGTGGCACAATACGACACAAGGACAGTGCCGCTATGTCGTATCTATACTGGTGGCATACTCCGGTTAATATTATATATAATAATAATAATAATAATAATAATATTCATTCAGTCAGCAATTTACAGAGTTGGTACCACATAGTTTGTTACAAATATGACATGTACCAGCCTTGCATAATTCCAACTAAGGATAGTTACACTTAGTTACTAGAAGAACAAGGCAAGGGGGGGCGACTGAGCATGGGGGTACATTATAGGTTTGACTCCTGTAAGGAGATAAAGAAAACCTAATATTTAGTAGTGGCCCCGTAATCATTGACGAACATGCCTATTACATAAGGCATCCTCTTCAAACACTAATCCGCCGTAGTTTGAATCTACCGCGCAGAGCATTTAAAAAACTGAGGAGCCTTCATCATGAGCGCACGCGACCTCACTCATGGCTTCAGTCATTATGAATTGGGTTCTCACTACGAAAAAACTTCGTAAAAAATAAAAAGAAAAAGAAAATAAGAATAACTATCCAATAAGCTTTCCATCATATCGTGGATGTACTTGTGTGGATTTCTGACCAGACGCTGAATCAGGCGTCATTCCTCCTTCACTGACATATCAAGTAAACCAAAATCCTTAATACATCAACGAATGGGAAGGGGACGGTCGGGAGGGCCCCAGTCGTCAATGATTACGGGGCCACTACTAAATATTAGGTTTTCTTTATCTCCTTACAGGAGTCAAACCTATAATTTATTAGTGGCCCCTCCATCATTGACGAACATGCCTGATATCTAAGACTGGAGGGGGACATTCGTAATCATATCATAACTCTAGAAAAGCAGATAATAAAAACAACCACATAGTATTCTTACTTTTGAAAAATGTATTTAATACGGCGTAGGCCGGAAATATACAAGAAAAAGGGGGTTCAGGCAGGTGCGTGCTTCAAAGAAGCCTGCCTGACAAAAATAGGTAACCCTGAAGATTCTGAACACAGATCTGTAGTTACAAAAGGCACCCCACTCAACGAGTGGTGACAAAAATAATAAGTTATAAGTTTATATGTGCACATCATAAACCCCAAAATACATGTGGAGATCAATTGCTAATGAACTCCATTGAACTAATGTTACATTGCTTTCGCAGCTAAAACTACTATAACAACACCATTGTTTTGTACTAAACTTTGTACTAGCACAAATTCTCGCAGAGAAATTTTCATATCACATTTCAACCTTAAATTGTATCACAGCTCTCATACTCCGGCGGGGTCTAGGGTGTCCTATGTCAACTGACTGCACCCCCCCCCCCCCCCCCTTCCTTGAAAATAAACATAAGTGACTGCAGGGCCACCTAGACCCTCTGCCTTAAAGCTATACATGGTAAGGAAGGTTTGTATAGAGCAACTGACAGGTATCTAGAGAGAAACGTATGATTAGACGCCCACAACTGTGTGGACGCAATATCTTCAACTGAAAAGTTTTTCAGGAAACGTAAAGAGGCCGCCCACTTGCGTAAATCGTGGGCCCTACCCACAACGCCGGGATTACTCTCTTTAATGACTTCTACCAGAAGAGAGGCTAATCGCCGTTTAAGTAAGCGTTTACCCGTACTCGCTACCCATAAAGCACCTTGGGGGTTATGAGGAGCTATTCTTAAATATTTGGTTAGAGCTTGCACTGGACATAAATTATGATGCACCTTTCCCCTTTTTAACGCCGGCACCGTGAATTCAGAAAACACGTGTGCACTATGCTCATTCTTGGCTACAAACGCCGGGGAGGGTGCAATGGAAATTGAATCATTAAGTCTACCAAACCTAAGACAATTAGGTGTGTTGCTCATCGCCGCCAGCTCAGACACTCTGTTTCCGGTGGCCAAAGCCAAAAGGAAAACTGCCTTCTTTAAGATTAAAGCAAAGTCTGCAGTATTTTGATACAGACGAGAATGAAGTAAAGACAAAGCTTTGTCCAGAGACCAAGTAGGCATGAGCTGACGGGGAGGTGGGCGGAGTTTAAAACACGCTCTCATAAATCCTGTTTCCTCCGCCACCGGTATGGATAGACCTGTAAGGTCGAAAAAGGGCACTCTAATCGCAGTTAAGTGATTCTTCAAAGTAACCACAGATAAACGTTTCTGCTCAAACAGATAGTTCAAGTAATTAAAAACTAATGCCACTGAGGGTACAGTTTGTTCCGTTCTAACAATCCAAGAAGTAAAAGCTTTCCAATGAGATTGATATTGTCGCTTAGTAGACTGAGTATATTGATTGAGCAATTTATTGGTCACATCCCTACCGTATGGTGCTAGCCACTTGGCCTCCTGAATGTCCATAATGCAAAAGTCAGCGAGGTCTCTAGGTTGCCAATCGTGTCTAAGTGGAAGTACCCGACCGGGAGCGATACCGGGTCCGGGCACCACATTATTAACTGCTGGCACCACACCTGCGCTGGCCACAGGGGCGCGATTAGCGAGACTAAGCCTCGATAAACTCGTAGTTTGTTCACTACGTGGCACATTAGTGACGCATCTGGCGGCGGAAACAGATAGATGGAGCTCCATCTGTTCCAGTCTGTCACTAGGGCGTCTGGCCCCCCTGCCGGCGTTATCGTCCGGCGGGTGAGGTATAGAGGGAGCTTGTGAGTCTCCTCGGACGCAAAAAGATCCACTTGTGGATGGGAGAGCTCCGCAATCATTAGGTCGAAAATGGGTTGCTTGAGCTCCCATTCTACTGTCGTGCTCTGTCTCCGGGACAGAGCGTCTGCCCAGACGTTCGCTACGCCTGGGAGATAAGATGCGTGAAGATAAATATCTAGACTGGTGGCTAGAACAAAAATCTCTTCCGACACGAGTAGCAACTTCCTTGACCTCGTTGACCCTTGTTTCTGAATACAGTGAACTGCATTCAGATTGTCCATTCTGAAGGCCACTGACTTGCCCCGTAACGCCGGGCCGTGAGCCTGAAGGAAATACAAGGGGACTAGTAACTCTTTGACATTTATGTGAGAGATTTCTAAGTGGGACCAAAGTCCCTGACCCTGGTGCCCCTGATTTGACTGAAATCCCCACCCTATGGTGCCTGACGCATCCGTGTCTACCTATACCGTTGGAGGAGGAGAGGTCCATGACATGATTGAGTGCAATGTTTCCATCTTCGCCCAGACCGCTAGTAAGGTGTGGATTAATTTTGGTATGGGCCATAATTTTCCCGCCGGTAAGAGTGGGAAATATTTGTTGCCTTCCAATATTAATCGTTTTACTTTCAACCGGCCCAACTTGACAGTTAGCTGAATCCAGTTGAGAGAGCCGACCAGAGACTCCCAGACTCTTCGTGTCGTAGTCAGACTGTGAAGAAACCTGAACAGTTTCCTGCGAAACCTGTTGCGATTGTCCACACTCTGACTCAGAGTGAGAGCGGCGGTGTCCCAGACCAGCCCTATCCACTGAATTACTCTTGAGGGAACAAGGTTTGACTTTACCAGATTTACCTTGAAGCCTAGAGTTTTGACATGATTTAAAATGATATTGACATGTTTTATGCATAATTGTTGTGTCTCTGCCACCACCAGCCAGTCGTCTAGATACCACAACACTCTGATTCCCTGTTTTAACAATGGCATCAGGGCTTGCCGGACTAGTTTCGTGAATAATCGAGGTGCTAGGTTCAAACCGAACGGCATCCTCTGAAAAACAAAATTTTGGTGCCTGATCCTCAAGGCCAGAAACCTTTGAAATCTTTTGTTGACCGACACGTGCCAATAGGCGTCTGTCAGGTCTAGGGAACACATCCAGCCACCCGGCGGAAGTGTTAGCCTGATTTGATGAACTGTTAACATTCTGAAAGACTCGTTGTAAATGTGAAGATTCAGATACGACAGGTCTACGACCGGCCTCATCTGAACACTGTCCCGTTTGGGAACCAAAAACAGTTTTGACGTGAATACAGGGTAATCTGGGGGTACCGGGATGATGACATTCTTGGCAATCATCTCCTGGACCAGCAACTCCACCTCTAATGAAACACAATTTGCCGTTGTCGGCTGACGTAAGCGAGGTCGCCGGAGCCACTGCCAAGTGATGCCTTTGCGTGCCACCATCCGTGCCCAGGTTTTTAACGGCCATGCTTGGTGACACGTTCGGAACGACCCAGTTAGCAGACAAGGGTTCGCCGGCTGTACTTCCCTCGGTTCCTCCGGCTCTAAGGTAGGCACTGGGAGTGAGAAAGACTTTAGTTTTTTGATGGTGGGTTTGGTGGTGTTGGACGCTTCGCCGGCTGGCTGGTGTGGGCCGAAGACTGGCCCTGCCCCGGCTTATACTGGCCGCGTCCCCTCTGTCCTGAAAACCCTCTCTGTCTATGCCTGAACTGACCCAGGGGGGATTGGGAGGACTTAGGCGGAAGAAACGGCTTAGAACCCCCTGGCTGAGCTTTAGTAGGAGGCTTAGGTTTGGGGAAGTTAAATGCGGGTTTCTTAGCCTGTGCGGGACTGTGCTTCACGGCCTGTGCCATGTTAAACACTGTTCGCCATACATCAGGGGACATTAAAGAAGGTGTAAGTACTGGGGACATTACCACCTGGTTAGCAATGCGATCAGGCAGCTTGCGAACTAATGACATCCTAAGATCCTGTCGTGCTCGCACCGCCTCAAGTAAGGCTGTGCGTATGTCACCTAAGGATTGAATTGACGACTGAAGAATCAGACGCCGGGATAATTCAACTGATCTTCGAGCATCCGCGTCTGCGATTGCCTGAGTAGACCTGAGTAAAGACTTAGCCACCTGTTGAGAAACTATGTACTGTGAAAACAGGCGGAAAGCTTTTCCCCTTAGCCTAAATTCTCTGTCTAGGTGAGAAGGGGTAGGGGTAATGAATGGTTCCTTTAGTTCACAAAGATTAATCTTAGGGGCAGCTAAAAAAGAAAATAAAGCTGACGGAACTCCGCCGGCAGAACCTACCGGCATTGAGAACCATGAATGTGTATCCTGAGGGATCTGGTGGGAAGATTTAGAAGTGAAAGTGGTTGCAAAGTTTTGAGCCTCTACCTCCCAATCCACCCAAGGTCCTGGTCCCAACTGTCCCACCTTCAACACTGGATTAGCTGTCTCGTCTGTGACGGTCTGTAAATCTAGTTCAGGAGTAATAGCCGACAGAGCCTTAATATCATTAAACCCATCCAGCTTAGACCAGTCTGAAAAAAGTTTTGAAGCTGAGGCAGGGGGTAAAGCAGGCTTAGATGCATAAACAAAATAATCCTGATGATAATAACTAGGTATAGCCTTGATATTTACGTCCAAAACATTACCCAAGGCATCCAATGCCCTTAATTTCTTAGACTTATTTCCCTGGATAAACCACTCACGTGGTACCGGGAGTTCCCCTGACAAGGTAGGCTGGGCAAGCTCTGGCTTAGAGGGGTTCAAAGGGACCCATGACTCGTCTGGCCCATAAAGCAGGGGCATAGCTACCTTTCTAAGAGGCGCTTTGTCTAGAGGGGGTGGATTAACATCCGTAATGACCCTGACATTTGACGTAGTGAATGCCGCCGTAGCTGGCTTAGAGCTCCCTGCCGGTGACAGAGTAGGAGGGTTAGGAATCTTAGATAAATCGATTGACGTTATCAGAGGCCGTACCGCAGAACCTGTCAAGGGAGCCCCCAAGTCCATTGTGGGGTTTTCTCGTTGTTGATTAAAGAATTTTGATAGAGCATGAGTAAGTAACCCATCAATTTCTTGTGCTGTAACAAACTGGTTAGGTGCAGAACTTTCAGGTGAATTAGTATTATCATGGGCGGCGTCCAGGCCTGAGCCTGACCCTTGTCCTTCCCTATCTGAAATTAATGACACTTCATCTTGTTCCTCCCGATCCTCCTGAGAAGACCCCGCCGAGGCAGGGGCACCTTGTTTCCAAGATAAATCAGGGATAGAGGATGGGGTCGCCGCGTCCCTGTGGACATCGGCTACTGTGTGACTCGTATGAGTCGGACGTGGATGGTCAGACCCTGGCTGAGCAAACCGCCAAACACCGAGGCTCTGGCCTACGCTCTCTTGAGAGTCTGAAACATTCTCAATTATTGAATATCCTGAACTTTCCATTTCTAGGGTTAAAATATCAATAGGTAAATCTTGTTTAGGGACAGGCGCTTCACTATACTCTGAGGCTGTAACAGAAACATTGTCAGGTGTAGAGGTACGATGAGATGCACTAGACTTAGTAGAATGTCGAGAGGACTTCTTATGGGAATCCTTTTTGGAGGATTTGTGGCTACTGTGTGACCGCGAACTAGACCTAGGTTTGGAAGAATCACCACCATGGCCCCTGGGGGAAGCTTCAGTCTTGCACTTCTTACTAGCCGGGGAAGAGGCCCGACTTGAAGACCGTTGTCTGAGGGTTGACCTTGACCTCGATCTCGCCTGCGACGAGGAGGTGGCTGCCGGGGGAGTAGGCTCTCTCGGGCGTTTAAACGTATCCACAGACGATACAGAACCCTGGCTAGTCTCTGTCGGCTTAAAACCCGTTACTCTAGAGGTACGTTTAGGGGGAGGGTGCTCTGACAGCAACTTATCCCAAAGTGGGACGTTGTCACATTGAAGTGACTTATGTGCGACAATGGTAGTGTAGGCCGACATTTGTTGTCTGACCTCTCTCAACGCTACCGCCGCGGTCTTGTCATTGTCACACAGGACTTTATTGGCTAATTGGGAGCAAAATGAACAATTACGTGTAACCCAGAGACCCCTTGAACGGTCTAGACATCTAACACACCTTATGCAAAGGGTATGTGCAAAAATTGGGATACCCGCGCAAGTAGGGGTAATGCACAGGGCAAAAACTGGGGTCACATTAGCCATGACAGAGACTGGTGTGAGGAACTACCGCCGGGTCTGTATTGGTCCGCCGGAGCTCAGCTCTGGAAAAATAAAGAAAAATTTCCAGGAATTAATGCTCATAAGGTTAACCCAAGTGTTCGCATACAAGTGTTAATAACCCGCCGGGTAACGGGATGCAAAGACACAGCTAACACATCTCGCCACGCGGCTGGGTGTAAAGAGGCTAAACAAGTCTTCTTAGCTAAAGAACATGAAGAATACCCTCTGATATAATGGTCCAGTATGGCACTTATAGTCTGTAGGAGGTGGTGACTGTCTCAAGATTCAATTTTGTAACAAAGCCCCCCCTCATAAAGACGCCGGCCCTTGAAATATTTTAGTAGTATAGCCCAGGGCAGGAATATACGAGATCTGATTTTTTAACGAATTGTCCCAAACGATCGTCGTAAAAATAGAAGGCGGCGATACTGAAAGTATCACCCAATTAAGGTTAATCGAAATTGAATTTGTTTATAAATTCCTTAGTTCCTTTACTTAGGGGCACCCGCCGGGTGTGGAAATCGATTTGGTTAAACCTCACTGATCCTTCAAATGCCGTAAGAGTAAAGGCAGCGATACACAGAGTATCACTCACATGGATTGGTTAACTATAAGAGACCTAAGTCGTTTTATCCCACCCTGCTCAGGTGCACCCGCCGGGTGAGAAGTCTAAAAGTTAACCCCACAAGTTCCTGACCCCACTACTTTGTAAAAGATCGCCGGGGAGGAACGCCTAAACAACAGCTAGGTTTTCCCCGTGGTTGTCGTAAACCAGGTAGAAAAACCTATAAAAAACGAGTGTTCTCAAGAACGTCGTTTCTTTATATATAAAATATATATGTAAGGATGGGTACAGCCATCCCGCCGGGAATTTTAAAGGAGGCCTGAAACCAGGCACCCACAGAGACGCAGTCCTGGAGAGCCACAGACACCTCCCCTCGCCGGGGAACCAGCCAGTGTTAAAAACCACGTGTGGCCTAACACTGCTCATCGGTCAGGATTTTTCACGGTGAAACCGAGAAAAACCCGCCGGAAGGCAAACCCCACCCTGAACAGACACCATCTGAACAAAACGACATGAGGAGAGACACGCACGACTAACCAAGGTCACAACATAATCCGTGGAATTAGCCAATACACAACTAAACCAGGAAACAAATATAGTCCGAGGAATTAGCCAATACACAACTAAAACCCGGATACACATGACACAGTAGGGCATATTTATAAAATAAATAATAACACTAGACATGTGGCAAAGCTACGAGCGGCTGGCTAGGCCTAGGTAGACGGCATGAAAATAGTTGAAATATAAACACACACTGGAATATCACAACAGGAACCACCGCCAACACACCACCGAAGCGATAACTTCCCACCCCGGGAAGCCTGACACGGACCCAGAAAAAACTTCACTAAGTGAAGAAAAATACGCTGGGAACGTCAGCAAACACACAGCTTACCTCATCAGAAGGATAAAAGGCAGCAATAATTAACGCGTAATGAAAGCCGCCTGCATCACCAACTAACCAAACTGTGAAAAGTTCACGTGTCCACAACAGGACCACGAGGGTACATCCGAAATAGATGCCCCATACATACGACCCAAAATACATTGCACTGCGGGCAACCAGCCCAGGACACTCCTGCTACGCCTATCCTAACCTTACTCGATACATCCCAGAGTAAACAAATGAGAAAAAACTCACTAGGGACGCCACGAATGCGGAACCAGCGGAGCCTGAAAGGTACGTCCGGGCAGGCTGAGCGCAGAGCAAAGAAGGAGGAATGACGCCTGATTCAGCGTCTGGTCAGAAATCCACACAAGTACATCCACGATATGATGGAAAGCTTATTGGATAGTTATTCTTATTTTCTTTTTGTTTTTATTTTTTACGAATTTTTTTCGTAGTGAGAACCCAATTCATAATGACTGAAGCCATGAGTGAGGTCGCGTGCGCTCATGATGAAGGCTCCTCAGTTTTTTAAATGCTCTGCGCGGTAGATTCAAACTACGACGGATTAGTGTTTGAAGAGGATGCCTTATGTAATAGGCATGTTCGTCAATGATGGAGGGGCCACTAATAAATATATCTATACTCATCATGGAGAGAGAGAGATACGAGGTAGCTTTCCTGCATCTCTCCTGATAATCGTCTGCAGATTGTTCATAGTGAGTTTATCTAAATCAACAGGCATAAATCACTACAAGAACGGGCAAGGGACACAAATTGACAGACGAACAAAACAACGTGAGGTTAGAGACATAGAATTGCTAGAATTGGGGGGGACTATGATTGTTATATAACTAAATACAGGGCTGACATAATCACGATCTGATTTGGTGTGAAATGGAAGCTAAGGTGTCTTAGATCGCCTCGAACCTACACAATGAAAGTATTATAGCCTGTATGGTGGTTACATAATTAAATACATACTTAGGTGGTACATCAAGAATATCAGTGAGTAAAGTATTGTGGTTTGTATATTAGAAGACTGTGATTGAGAGACATATAATATGTGGAATGAATTGAGAGAGAGAGAGAGAGAGAGAGACCAAATCGGGAATGGAAAAGGGGCCTGGGATCTCGTTGGGGATGGGAGTTTCGCTCTCAGGATTTTCGTTCCTGTGGCTCGTTAGGGTTGGAGGTTTCGCTCTCAGGTTTTTCGTTCCTGTGGTATTTTACAGAGCCTAAAAACTATCAATGTTAACTCTACTAAGAAAACCTAACCTCATCAGCTATTCTTGGATTAATATTCAAGCCCGCAGGCCTTGTTTGGGAAAAGTATAAAAACAGAGGCGAGCGAGGCTAGTGATACACGCACCCTTCTGATGACCCCAGGGTTGCCAACATAACCCCTGGACCCGGATTCACTAACGGTCGTAGCGTGCGATGTCGTACAGCAACCTACGATCGTTCCTAAGGGAGTGCGGAAGGTGTATTCACGAACGCATCGTTGAGTTCCCTTACGGCTCTCTTTCGGTTATTTTCACCGAGGCTTCTCTTGACCAATCAGGCGCTTGGCCTTAAAGCCTTTGTAAATAAACAATATGTCACCCACATGACCAAAGCGCCAAGAAGAACCTAATATACCCCCCCTGATACTACTCTCCTTGACGCGGTTGGGGGGCTTCAATGACTAATTTTGAGTAGTTTTTCATTCCTCATTCTATGATTTTCCCCTTCTATTCTTATTCTGTCCCATCTAAACGCCTGTGCAGTAATCTGGAGACAACCCTCCAAGCAAACTGCACATTTAAACAATAAGAAGAAGAAGAAGAAGAAGAACCTAATATAATTTAATTTATGAGCTTTTCATTGTTTAGCATGGCTTATTCGATCCACCACAGCCAGCAGGATGAAGAATAGAGTATCTTGGGAATTGATGATAAGAAATTAGCCTAACTAGGCTACAGGGAAGCCTGTTAGTGGCCCAAGTTAAAGGATTTCCGACGGATTGATCATTGATAATTATCTGTTAGGCTAGTTGAGTAGTTGGGAGTGTATTATTTATACCTTAACCACAGTATATTGTTCTACTTTACCATGTCTACACCTAGACAGGGCGAGCCAAACCAAAATGCCAGACTTTACTATGTCTATGCCTACACAGGCAGTTCTAGCCAAGCCAAAATGCCAGACTTAGCCTAGGCCTAATTTTAAAAAATAGGCCTAGGGTAATATTTTTGTATTCACAACACCTCAAGGCCTATCTACCTTTTCAAAATAGGCCTAGCATAGGCCTTCTCAACCTATTACCCAACAGTTGGCCATGGGATATAATGATAGGTTGAGGGGGGCTTTGTCCCCCTCACCTCCCATAACTTATTGCCATCATCAAATATATTACCAGCATGGGACTAATAACAGCTAGTTAACAATGAGGACGGTACGCCTGCAAACACCATCTTTACCTGCTAGGCTTCTACTTTACCATGCTTAGGCTACACCAAGCTAGGCATTGCTAGCCTAACCAAAATACCATACGTAGGCCTAACTTTTCTAGCCTAAATAGCCCTAACTTTTTCAAAATAAACCTAGGTTATAGCCTAAACAAAATATTCACAACACCATATAGGCTAGCCTATTAATTTTTTTTTAGGCTAGGCCTAGGGTAATTCTTTTCATAAATATTTTCCTGCGATACTTTCAAATTTGTTGAGGAAATAGGCTACCCTAATCTAAGCCAGCTAAGCATTGCTAGCCTAACCAAAATGCCATATATAGGCCTAACTTTTCTAGCCTAAATAGCCCTAACTTTTTCAAAATAAACCTAGGTTATAGCCTAGGCTAGGCTAAACAAAATTATTCACAACACCGTTTATTATTTATTTATTTGTTAAGCTAGGCCTAGGGTAATCCTTTTCATCATTTTGTTCCTGTGATACTTTCAAATTTGTTGAGGAATAGGCTACCCTAATCTAACTCAGAGGTGGTGGGGAGTTGGAATAAAACATTTCCGCAATAAATGAGAGTTAAAAAGTGAGATGCGGTCTAGGAACGGTGTTACCGCATCTCCAGCTTGTCACAGCCAGGCGACAGAACCAACTAAGCCTTCGGACAGCCTCCCCCCTGCCATCCAGACCCACGACAACCCTGCCCCTGCCCGTATCGCCAAGATAACGGTGGAACGAGTGGGACACGTCCGTCCAGAGTGGACCACACCAGTCACCCACGCCGAGTCATTTTCTTTAATCACCAGAGCCAAAGAAAATTACCATCGCAGGGGTAACTATTACTAACCCCCCTCAGCCAGCCCAGTAACTCCTCAACCTAGCTACACAACCACAGGTGGTACCAGGTTGTTACCTAAATTACCTTTCATATCCCCTATCAAAGAACCTAAAGCTCTTTCAGAACCAAAACCTCTCTTCCCCAGATTACCTTTCATATCCCCTATCCAGGAACCTAAAGCTCTTGCATCCATTCAATCTAAACCATTGTCCCGGGTTAAAGTCACTCATAAACCAAAACTTGCCTATCATTCCAGCCAACAATAAGTCTTAACCCCCAGAATCAGTCATCATCCATTGTAAGAAACTCATCCGCTTCCTCTCCCACCAGGAAGCCATCACCCCATAATGTGTACAGATCTGCCCTGAGGAATCTTCCTCCAGCTACATCTACAAGGGCCAGCCAAAAGTCCAGGCGCACCACTCCCAGGACTACAAGGACCTAACCACCACGCACGGACACCACCCCAGCGCCTTTGATCCTCTCAAGCCGGGCGCCTTAAGTCTGGGCAAGAATATTCACAAGTACTTAGCCAGTCTGGACATCAGTAACTAAGCTTGCCTTTGGTATCTTTTTACCTGGGTAAAAGCAGCCAGAATAGCTGGTGTTCACACTTGAAGCTGTGTACAGTGATCGGAGACGACCAGGTCGGGTTCCCCCCTTCAGGAAGAGGACTAGCTTGTGCAACCCACTTTGGGCCCCACCTTCCTGGCCTTCGATGCTGTGCATAGACCAAGTAAATAAGGATTCCTGTCTTGTTCCTTTCCAGGGATTATAAGGATAGTGCAGTACTTAGAGACACCAGGTCGGGTTCCCCCCTTCAGGAAGAGGACTAGATTGTGCAACCCACTTTGGGCCCCACCTTCACTGGCCTCTATTTACTGTATTAGTCTTGTGGTTCCAGAGGAGATTGCAAGGGAGTAATTTAATTGTCCCAAACCTTAGACTAACCATAGTGTCACTGGATAGACTGCTTGCAACTCTATACAGACCATTATGCTAGTCGCCATAACCCCCCACCAAACCCTGTAGCAGAACTCCGGCATACTCTTAGTAAGTCCCTGCTCACGCGGAGTGCAAGAGGAACCCGGGTGTCTCCCGTGGTAGGCGCAGAGGGACAAGGAGCTGTAAGGACGTAGGAGTGCAGCCTAATCTCGGACCAACATCCGGAAGTACCACGCCCAGCCGCCCTCCTGGACCACTGGATTCTCCCTCGATCTACGGCACTTCTTCACTCCCGCTCTCCTTTAAGTGCCTTACTACGGTTTATGGGTATAGAGTTGTCTCAGGGTAGTGGTTGAAGTTATCTTCAGGGGTTCTCACTAAATAACGTCTTGCGAGAGGGCTTTCCTCTCTCTACTTAAATTGACGTTAATCTGCCCACTTGCCGGGACACATTAGACATAACTATCAGGGGATCCTTATATACGCACATTCCCGGGTTATTGGTCTCCCATAGCCCGTCAGAGGGGGCATGCCTATAAAAGACCCACCGCATAAAATTATGACATACACACATATTTACACGTAACCTTGTTCCCTTGTATAACTTCTAGCCTCATTCACTTAACATTCTGTCAGGTTCATAACTCGAATAGATCTCACTCTATCTCAGCTCCCGACGATTGTTGTATCAGCCTTCCGCATCTTGCTAGTTGCCCACACAAGTAGTCTTAGAATAAATAATCTTGCCAGGTGAGATCTAGCACACCTGTAGATTCAGTTCATTTGTGAGCCTTTCAGAGCCCACCTTATTATTGATGATCACTTGGTCATTATTGCTTTAGAGTCAGTTAACGTCACTATTGCCGGGGACATCATAGTATGATCCAGACGACATCTGCCATTACTGCACTCTTGTTACCTTGCTGAGATCTAGTTGAGTGGGAGGTAAGCCTCCACTATTTTGGATACTCTATAATTGTATCCGAGGAGTTATTGTTAAATTGAATCCGGACCCATTGTTCGACTCTTGCCTTATAATTGCTAATCCTATTATTATTGTATGCTCTATTTACCATTGTTGCCATTTTGATGATCTCAGTGTTCCAGGATTAAATATATTGCTCCTCCATGAACCAGGTGTAAAGTGAATAAAACCCATGTTAACTTGTTGCCTGTGTACTTATTCTCCTGCCGTGTTGTCTCTTTATTAAAGTTAAAGGTATACTTCTCCAGTTAGAGAGTTAATCATTGCACTCAGAATATCTCGCGTTCCAATTTGGACCGGGCATAACACTGGTGGCAGCAGTGTCTCTTTCTCGAGGGTAGCCTTTCAGGGTTTTTCCTGCTTTAATATTTCTGAGAGTAACGCGACAGGGGTGAGTAGTCAGGATGACGGGGAGAGCACTGGATATTATTCCTTTCAAACCGGAGGAAAATGACAGCCACCTATTTAGAGGTCGTCAAGCCAGTTCTTGACATCATATTTAAAGATGAAGTGGCCCCTAAAATTCATACAGTAGTAATGAAGCTAGGGCGACACATGGCCCTAGTTTCCAGTTATGTGAAAGAGAACCCGGGGATGACCTGGGAACAGTTTGAGACCTATACTAAAGCTGCCATTAACCCCGTCTTAGGTACCGTAATAGCTGACCAGCAATTCCACGCTATCACATACGACGGGGACCTCGACGCCACCATCAACAAGCTCAACAGGCTGGCTTCCACCGCTTTTACGACGGCTACAGCTGCGGAGAAGAAAGAAAACGTCCGACGTACCCTCATGAGGATCGTCCCTATTGCAGTCCGGGACCACTTCGCCATTACAGAACCGGCCGGATATGACGCGGATCTCCCTGTCATACGCCGCATTCTGGCCCTGCAGAAGTCCCGGGAGCAAGGGAAAATCGCCAGCATCAACAGAGCTCCGACTAAACCCCAAGGATCTCCTTCCGGACCAATTTTCCACCCCAGCAGCCCGGATAAACCAGAAGAGTGGGCCAGGATCAAGCCTGGAGATTGGAAGCCCTGCGGATCCCGGTGCCCTATCAACGGGCTGAAACGTTCCTTCTCCGAATTGTTGGCCAAGCGCTCAAGGATTCCTTTATTCTGGGGACAGATTCCCTGGTTGAAACCGTCCAGACGAGTTGCCACAATCCTGGAGGACGGCACTGCAGGAGCTGATGACCACGGTGAGGAAGCTGCAGAGGTTGGTGACCCGGACGACCACAGCACAGTCGAGCCGGAAGTCATCCGACCGGGTTTTTAGACCGCCCCCGCCCACCAACTTGGAGACTGGCGGGGGCTCGAGATAAGGATAGCTCTACTATGATGAAACCTCCCATTTACACCCACCTCACCATCCAAGGAGTCAAATCTCGACTACTCGTCGACACCGGAGCCTCAAGATCATGTATTTTTTCCTCATATCACCAGAGACATCACAACACTTTTGGACCTCTTCAACGCTCTTCCACCACCCTTATTGATGCCAACGACAACCTCATTCTAAGTACTGGCATCACTGCACCACTATATGTGGCCACCCCTCAACCCAACCACGGCCATCACCACGCTTTCATGGTATTTCCCTCCCAAGAGACCACTTACGACGGATACCTGGGATTCGATCTTCTCACTGTCCTTCGCACTACCATCCAGTGTGTGGAACGAAGATTGCTATTTTCCACCGACCACCCAGGACTCACCTCTCCGAAGACTACAACACCACTCCACAACCCCCTCAACCTTTGAAAGCCATCCGTGTTGCATCGGCCATCACCACTCAACCCATCACTTTGCTGCCACATCATGAACATTGGGTATCCATCCATCCATCCCTGACATGAGAACTCATTCACACTCCTTCTCTTCAGAGCCCTTTTAACAGGGATTGCCTCACTGCACCTGCCATCTTAAAACAAAACGCAGTACGTATAGCCAACATCTCCGACCACCCTATCACCTTACCCAGGGGTCTCACCATTGGAGAACTGGAGACCTACGATGACCAGCCCTCACCTACCACCACCACCATTCCTTCATCAACTCCATCACTCCCGGAAATTCCTGCTCACCTCACCCCTCAGCAAAAGGACGATCTGTGTCAGTTAATGACATAATACCAGGAAATCTTCGCCACCAACTCCCAAGATGTAGGCCACACCCATGTACTAGAACATCACATACATACTGTCGGACCCCCAGTGAGACAAGCTATACGAAGAAAGAACCCCCTTCAGCGCCAAGAAGAACAGAAACAAGTTGCAGAAATGCTAGAAGCAGGCATCGTCAACCCCTCAACTAGCCCTTGGTCCTCCCCAGTGGTACTAGTCAAGAAGAAGGATGGGTCCTCTCGTTTCTGCATCGACTATCGACAACTCAACGATGTCACCATCAAGGATGCCACCCCTCTGCCCCGCATCGACGACTCCCTAGATTCCCTACTAGGGGCCAGATGGTTCTCCACTCTGGACCTGCAATTAGGGTATTGGCAAGTCCCCATGGCCCCCGCAGACCAAGAAAAGACGGCTTTTTCCACCAGTCAAGGAAAGTTATACGAGTTCTCTGTACTACCGTTCGGATTGTGTAACGGTCCCGCCACCTTCTCCCGGCTGATGGAATCCGTACTTCAGGGATTAACTTGGGAAACATGTTTGGCCTACTTAGACGACATCATCGTGTTTGGCCGCACCTGGGCAGAACACCTCCAGCGCCTCCGCCAAGTTTTCCAGAGGATCCGGCAAGCCGGATTGAAACTGAAACCCACCAAATGTACCATGGCTCGACATCAGGCACAATTCCTAGGACATCTGATATCCGAAGAAGGACTCGCCCCCGACCCAAAGAAACTACAAGCCATCCAAGAGATCCAACCCCCGAAGTCAGTGAAAGGAGTGAGGGCTTTTCTGGGGTTAGCATCTTACTATCGGAGATTCGTGAAGAATTTTGCTACAATTGCCAGACCCCTGCACGACTTAACCCGGAAAGAAGAACCTTTTGTGTGGACCCCCGACCGCATCCAAGCCTTCAACTCCCTCAAGGACCTGCTCGTGTCTGCCCCCGTCGTCTCTTTTCCAGACTACCAACTTCCATTCCGACTCTACACCGACGTGTCCCTCCTCGGCGTCGGTGCAGTCCTCTCCCAAAATCGAGAAGGACGCAAGCACATCATTGCTTGTGCCAGCCGGACCTTAACCCCTGCAGAGACCAACTACCCCGTAACCAAGAGAGAATGCTTAGGCATCATTTGGGCCCTCCAACACTTCCGGGCCTACCTAGCGGGCGTCAAAATCACCATCATCACGGACCACCAAGCCCTACAATGGCTCAGAAGATCAGACACTAAAAACGCCCTGACAGTCCGTTGGCGAGAGTCACTGGAGGAGTTCGACTTTGAAATCTCCTATAGGCCGGGAAAACTCCACACCAATGCAGACGCCCTATCCCGGCTACCTCTTGCACCAGAACAACTCAAAGCCATTCAAGACCCACGACCCCCACCTACCACCACTCCCCCTCTCATACAGGCGTACCTCCGGAACGAAAAACCTAAGTGGATCTCCACCCGACTATTTGGCCTCTTGCAAAGAAGGGGAGACGTACTCTTCACACCCGAAGGTCAGATTGTACTAGGCCCCGAAGATGCAGAGCAAATGATGTCTTCCCTGCACACCAACAACGGGATCCACCTAGGACAGAAGAAATTGGTGAACACCTTCAAGGACACCTACTGGACTCCTCGCCCATACACCACTGCCAAACAGATCACCGAAGCCTGCTGCGCCTGCGCCCTGGGAAAAGATCAAACACGCACTCCAGGACCCTCCGGCAAACTCATCGCTTCTAAACCTTGGCAACTTCTGGCAGTCGACGTCATGGGGCCTCTGCAAAATGACAGGGGATACCGCTACATCATCACCTATGTGGATACGTACTCCAAATATGTCATCGCTTGCCCTGCCCGAGAACACACAGCTATGGCCGTAACAGAGGCATTATTATAACATGTGTTTCCATATTTTGGATTGCCTCAGGCAATCCACTCCGACAATGCCCCTGAATTTACCGGATAAATTTGGACACAGATCTCAGAAATATTCGGGTTCCACATTAGCCATTCTTCACCTTACTGGCCAAAAGGGAACTCCATATGCGAGCGTTCCCATCGAACCATCGCCAATCAAATCCGGACCCGCCTGCAACAGATGAACTCCTCGGACTGGACCAGCCAAGTTCGCATCATACAATGGGGAATAAACACCTGTCCCAGAGACAACGGGATCACCCCTCACGAGATGGTTTTTGGAAGCCCACCTCTCCTACTACCTCTACGTCACCTAGCTGCCCCTACTGAACCCTCACCAGGTCTAAACACCAACCTCGTCCATCTTAGAAACCGCCTACGTCAGCTCCAATTCACGCAAGATCTCCAGCCTGATGAAGTCCCCAAAAACAACCCTCACCGAGTAGGCGACCTGGTAATGGTAGCCATCTTGCCTGTACCCTCCAAACTGAAGCCACGGTACAAGGGTCCATTTGAGGTCCTAAAAATTCCTAACTGTTTCCAGGTCATAATTAACTATCACGGGGAATCTCGCACTTATAGGAATAGATTTGTCAGAAGGTTCCAACCTCTTAACAAAAATGTAACTTTAGTCGCTGAACCAGACCAGGATGTTAAATGTACTACCCCTGTTTCAAATCTTCACCCTCAAACCTCCCTTCTTCCCAGACCTGACCCCCTCACCCATTCCGTACCTCCTCCTCAGCCTCCTTTCACACCCCCCCTCATTTCTCCTTTGCCTGCCTTTAACTCTCCTGTTCCTCAGCCGCCTGTCGCCCTCCCCACTCGCCTCACCCAATTCACCCCTTATCACCTCCCTAAGCACCAACCTCCTCCACCTCCTCCTACCCTCTCTACCCAAACTCAAACCTCCCCCTCTTCTCCTTTACCTCTCCCTAAGCTCAAACCTCCGTCCTTTCCCTCTCTCCAAACTCAAACCTCTCCCTATCTCTCTGGCCTCACTTCACCTCAGCAACCCCTTTCTGACCAGCCATACCTCCTCTAGCCTTCCCCCATCTCCACCAAAACTCACCAACATACCCCCCGCTTTACCTATCACCCCCAGTCTTCGCCCTAAAACCCCTTTCTGTAATCCCTCACTTGTCCCTCCTGACTCTAAAAACCTACTTTCCTCTCCTAAATCTATTTCCCCTCCATCTCAACTTCCTAGGCGTAAAACCATACCAAAATTTCGCCCAATGACACCATTAACCCCCTCTCCCCCCTTCCCCAGACTGCCTTCTCATACCCGCTGTGGGAGACCAGTCAAGCCACCCACCAAATGGGAACCAGCCCTTTCCCAGCCAAGAACAAGAAAAGGGCAAAACTCAGCTGCCCGGAGCCACGTCACCAAGCCGGTTCCAAGCTCCTCCCCCCAGCCTGGTACTTCGGCGTCCGCACCACCGAATGACAAGGGCCCAGCCAGGATCTCTGTCCTCACTCACCACCCACCTCCCACCACGACGACACCCTCGCTGACCTCTCTCACCAATATGAGAATTGACCAGATAGCCCTAGTGCGGAAGGACTCCACCATCCTGATCAGATCACCTCACCAACTTCTCGACCAGCTGAGATACTACGACTCCTCTTCTCTCCTCACCCTCACCGGAGACCAGAGGGCCACACCGAACAACAGGGGGATTATCTACCACCACCTCCTCCAACACCTGACCCCCGTCTTCCAGGATGCTACCTCTAGACACTACCACTTTCAGTCCCGGGGTCGGGACTTTTCTCTGCCCGACGGTAGTGAGATGCGGTCTAGGAACAGTGTTACCGCATATCCAGCTTGTCACAGCCAGGCGACAGAACCAACTAAGCCTTCGGACAGCCTCCCCCCTGCCATCCAGACCCACGACAACCCTGCCCCTGCCCGTATCGCCAAGATAACGGTGGAACGAGTGGGACACGTCCGTCCAGAGTGGACCACACCAGTCACCCACGCCGAGTCATTTTCTTTAATCACCAGAGCCAAAGAAAATTACCATCGCAGGGGTAACTATTACTAACCCCCCTCAGCCAGCCCAGTAACTCCTCAACCTAGCTACACAACCACAGGTGGTACCAGGTTGTTACCTAAATTACCTTTCATATCCCCTATCAAAGAACCTAAAGCTCTTTCAGAACCAAAACCTCTCTTCCCCAGATTACCTTTCATATCCCCTATCCAGGAACCTAAAGCTCTTGCATCCATTCAATCTAAACCATTGTCCCGGGTTAAAGTCACTCATAAACCAAAACTTGCCTATCATTCCAGCCAACAATAAGTCTTAACCCCCAGAATCAGTCATCATCCATTGTAAGAAACTCATCCGCTTCCTCTCCCACCAGGAAGCCATCACCCCATAATGTGTACAGATCTGCCCTGAGGAATCTTCCTCCAGCTACATCTACAAGGGCCAGCCAAAAGTCCAGGCGCACCACTCCCAGGACTACAAGGACCTAACCACCACGCGCGGACACCACCCCAGCGCCTTTGATCCTCTCAAGCCGGGCGCCTTAAGTCTGGGCAAGAATATTCACAAGTACTCAGCCAGTCTGGACATCAGTAACTAAGCTTGCCTTTGGTATCTTTTTACCTGGGTAAAAGCAGCCAGAATAGCTGGTGTTCACACTTGAAGCTGTGTACAGTGATCGGAGACGACCAGGTCGGGTTCCCCCCTTCAGGAAGAGGAATAGCTTGTGCAACCCACTTTGGGCCCCACCTTCCTGGCCTTCGATGCTGTATATAGACCAAGTAAATAAGGATTCCTCTCTTGTTCCTTTCAAGGGATTATAAGGATAGTGCAGTACTTAGAGACGACCAGGTCGGGTTCCCCCCTTCAGGAAGAGGACTAGTTTGTGCAACCCACTTTGGGCCCCACCTTCACTGGCCTCTATTTACTGTATTAGTCTTGTGGTCCCAGAGACAAAGCAGCCAGAATAGCTGGTGTTCACACTTGAAGCCGTGTTCAGTGATCAGAGACGACCAGGTCGGGTTCCCCCCTTCAGGAAGAGGACTAGCTTGTGCAACCCACTTTGGGCCCCACCTTCCTGGCCTTCGATGCTGTGCATAGACCAAGTAAATAAGGATTCCTGTCTTGTTCCTTTCCAGGGATTATAAGGATAGTGCAGTACTTAGAGACGACCAGGTCGGGTTCCCCCCTTCAGGAAGAGGACTAGATTGTGCAACCCACTTTGGGCCCCACCTTCACTGGCCTCTATTTACTGTATTAGTCTTGTGGTTCCAGAGGAGATTGCAAGGGAGTAATTTAATTGTCCCAAACCTTAGACTAACCATAGTGTCACTGGATAGACTGCTTGCAACTCTATACAGACCATTATGCTAGTCGCCATAACCCCCCACCAAACCCTGTAGCAGAACTCCGGCATACTCTTAGTAAGTCCCTGCTCACGCGGAGTGCAAGAGGAACCCGGGTGTCTCCCGTGGTAGGCGCAGAGGGACAAGGAGCTGTAAGGACGTAGGAGTGCAGCCTAATCCCGGACCAACATCCGGAAGTACCACGCCCAGCCGCCCTCCTGGACCACTGGATTCTCCCTCGATCTACGGCACTTCTTCACTCCCGCTCTCCTTTAAGTGCCTTACTACGGTTTATGGGTATAGAGTTGTCTCAGGGTAGTGGTTGAAGTTATCTTCAGGGGTTCTCACTAAATAACGTCTCACGAGAGGGCTTTCCTCTCTCTACTTAAATTGACGTTAATCTGCCCACTTGCCGGGACACATTAGACATAACTATCAGGGGATCCTTATATACGCACATTCCCGGGTTATTGGTCTCCCATAGCCCGTCAGAGGGGGCGTGCCTATACAAGACCCACCGCATATGACATACACACATATTTACACGTAACCTTGTTCCCTTGTATAACTTCTAGCCTCATTCACTTAACATTCTGTCAGGTTCATAACTCGAATAGATCTCACTCTATCTCAGCTCCCGACGATTGTTGTATCAGCCTTCCGCATCTTGCTAGTTGCCCACACAAGTAGTCTTAGAATAAATAATCTTGCCAGGTGAGATCTAGCACACCTGTAGAATTCAGTTCATTTGTGAGCCTTTCAGAGCCCACCTTATTGTTGATGACCACTTGGTCATTGTTGCTTTAGAGTCAGTTAACGTCACTATTGCCGGGGACATCATAGTATGATCCAGACGACATCTGCCATTACTGCACTCTTGTTACCTTGCTGAGGTCTAACTTGAGATCTAGTTGAGTGGGAAGTAAGCCTCCACTATTTTGGATACTCTATAATTGTATCCGAGGAGTTATTGTTAAATTGAGTCCGGACCCATTGTTCGACTCTTGCCTTATAATTGCTAATCCTATTATTATTGTATGCTCTATTTACCATTGTTGCCATTTTGATGATCTCAGTGTTCCAGGATTAAATATATTGCTCCTCCATGAACCAGGTGTAAAGTGAATAAAACCCATGTTAACTTGTCACCTGTGTGTAACGGGAAGAAATTGTACTTTCCCTTTTGGTATATGTTGTAAGGTTTGACTTAACTTTAAGACTTTTTCCCCTTCATTCACTCTTCCCTATATTTAAGGGAAATGTATCGTTTAAGAAGGGTTAAGTAACCCTTGTCTATGTAAAGAGGGAATTAGCCTAGATCAGGAGGAGAACTAATATTCTCAAATCTATCTAAAATACTTTCAAGCCTAATTTTCCTTTCACCCCTTTTGTTATTCCCTGTAAAAATCCTTCCTTTTCGAATTTAGAGTAATGCCCCCTTGTGTAAAAAGACCGCCAATTCCTACCCCAGCGACGTCACCCTTTGTGGTCACCCTCCCCTTTTTTGGCGGATCCCTGGCACTGGCCCTCGGCCCCTCACTCTCGTGACCCCAGGCCTACGAGAGAGACACCTACCTACCCCTCAGTCTCTGTTATCATTCCCCGCTTCTTCTCCGGACTTAGGCTTCCTTTCCCTCCATTCAGAGGTTCGTAATTAAGGTTTATAGTGTTATAAGGTATTGCTTATTCAGTTAAGTAAGTACTAGGTGTGTAATGTAGGAGGTATTGCTGTGATTGACAAATTCGTGAACTCGAGCCTACCATCGGGTTGGTCGACAGGCACCCCTCACCTGCCAAGTGCCTACAACCATTCAAATTCCCCCATTATCATTGTGTTCAGTAAAACTTAGTCTGTGCACCTTTGCTAAGTGTTTTTCTGATATTTTAGACTTTGTTATTCCAAATTAACATCAAATTAACTTCGTGTGTAATAATTTCAGTCAGAGGGACGCCATTTGATGGCCTTCCAATTCTTGTGTTTTTCCATAATTCCCGACCAAACTTAGGCTAGTCTAATTTGCTAGTTTGTCTTTCACCGTTTTACATAATCCTGAGGTAGTGCGAGAACACCAGTTAAGAGTAGAATTGAGGACGATGAAGTTGATTAAAATGCTTTTGAAGCTTGACCGCCATTTTAGGATTTAGACCATCTCGCATTTCGGAGAGACGACCAGGTTTAGTAAATTACTAATGTAACAGTTGTATTGTATGTTTAGAACTTGTTCATTACTTTGAGTTTATAAAACCATGCATTTTGGTAACTATGATTGTATTTTAACATGTAATTCAGGAAAGGACATTCGTTTGAGATCGTATCCTTGAGTTTTGTTTACCTTTCGTGTCTCCGACGTTCCAAAGTTAGGCCTATTCAGATAAGTATTTATAACTAACGTCTCCTAGGCCTGGTTATTGTTCATTTTAAATGTTTTTACTGGGTTATAGTGTAAAGAGTTACTTGTTATCTTGATTTAGAGGTCCTCATTTCCCAACCCCAATACCGTCAAATTTCGGACCCCCATTGGGTCGGGTTTATTTCAGATGATTATTTGTTCTTACCTATTGTTACTTAAAGTTAACTTGTGAAAAGGCCGTTTAGGTATGGGTACTTGCTGAATTATTATGGTAGGTTATATGATTTTACATTTTTAATTAGGCTACATAACTTTCACCTAATTGGAAGTACAGTAGGCTATTATTAATTATTGTGCATTTAGAGTGTATTATGAAAATTGATTGCTATGATATAATTATGTTTGACATGGTCTAATGCATAGAGTTGCATTGCAAGGGATGGAACGCTGTAGTGAGATTCTGGGCAGCTGATTTCAGGGGATACGTTACTCGAGTTACAGTAGGAATAACGTTAAGCTTTGTTTGAGCCTTGTATAGCACCCTCCGTGTTGAGCAGTCCAACCTGTTAAGTTTGACCATGACAATTACCTTTGATTTATGCCATTATTGTATTGATTTGACTCCATAGATATGCTGTGTAATTATGTATTCCCAATTGTGTGTAGAGTACTGCTGAGTAACATATGTACCTGTACTTAATGAGAGGATCTTTGGATGCCTTAAGAGATTATTTCGGTACAGTACTGTAATGTCATAATTTGATCTGTCATTGTATTTCTGTACTTATATTAGCTCATCTATTTTTATACGTTAATAGGAATCCATGTATTTTTATATGTTTATATTAGCCTATATTTTTTATATGTATTTGTTTTAGTATTACTGTGTACCGTAATTAGGATATTTATTAACCCCATTATTAAGGGTTACCTATATGTCAACCGACTGTTAAGATGCATTCGACTTACCAGGGAACCAGTTTGGGACGGAGTCGATGTGATGCTGAATTGCTGATGGCGGAGAATCGGAGATTCACCCCTCCCATTGGCTGAGTGCAGGATGCTGAACTCGTGTACTGTACGAGGGTTCAAGGACCACAGGGAAGTGAGGAAGAAAGAGAGAGAAGCCACCCCGTTACAGTTTTGCACCAGTTCTAGTGAAGGCGGACATGCATCGCAAGTTCCTTCTGCATACAGATGCTTCCGGTACTCATGTGGGCGCCGCGTTGATGCAACCTCAGTCAGACGGCACCTTGCAGCCTGTGGGGTATTTTAGTAAGAAGTTGAAGCCCGCTGAAACTCGCTACTCCAGCACTGATCGTGAAGCTTTAGCCGTAGTATTAGCATGTAGACAGTTTCACCACTACTTGTGGGGAGTCCGTTTCAACCTCATGACGGATCATCAGCCATTGGTGTCAGCCTTTACGAAGAAGACTAAGTCGGCTCGCATGAGTCGGTGGAGTCTAGAGATGAGAGAGTATAGGTTTGACATCAGTTACAAGCCGGGTCCTAAGAATTATGTTGCCGACCAGTTAAATCGACCCGTGAGAGCAGTGAGGTGGGAACAGGATCAGAAATGGTTAGGTAAGACCAGCGCCGAGATGAGGGAGTTGCAGTGTCAGGAGGCCCGATGGAAGGATCTCATAGTTTTCCTCGAAGGTGGGGCCTTACCATAAGCATCGCTATCCTCGAGCCACGCTCGATCAGTTTGTAGTGGACCAAGGAGTTCTTTATTTTGTAGTGGCTAAGTCGGACGGAAGTCTGCATTACCTTCTAGTTGTGCCGAGTGAGCTGAAGAAAGCTGCGTTGAATCTGGCACATGACCAAGAGTCTGGTCATCTGGGTAGATTTAAGAGTATCATGAAGGCCGAGTCGCTGTTTTACTGGCCTAATTTACGTAGTGATGTAAGTACTTATGTTAGGGAGTGTTCGGTCTGTCAGCAGTATAAGGGCACCCAAGGACTCCAGCAGCGCTGGCAGGAATTGCCACCCGTTAAGCAACCTTTGGAGAGAGTCGGTGTTGATCTTACGGATATGACGGCAGGAGCCCAGGGGTATCGTTACATTCTGACAGTAACCGATCACTACAGTAGATTTGTAAGGTTCTATAAGTTAAGGTCCAAGGTCTCGGCGGAGGTCTGTGGGAAGTTCCGAGAGTACTTATGCGATTTCGGGTCGCCTCAGACCCTCCTCTCTGATAATGGTGGAGAGTTTACCTCGCAACAGTTCCGAGATTTATGCACTTCATTTAATATTAAGTTGGGATATGTGACTCCTTATCACCCGCGTGGGAAGAGTGTGACCGAACGGATGCATCGGACATTAAAGACGGTCTTAGCAACCTTGTGTAAAGGGCACCCCTTAAGGTGGCCCCAGTATGTAGGCGAGTGTCAGCGCGTTATGAACTGTGCAGTGCATGTGACGCTAGGGGAACAACCTCATTTTGCGTTCTTTGGTCGTTACGCTCCCAGACAATTAGGTGCAGCATTACCATCAATAGAAAATGAGGAACGCCAAGAGGCTATGTCCGTCGTGAAAGAGGTCCTGGAACAGACCTCACTGACCATGGCCAGGAAGTTTAGAGACGTGGCTAATCGGAACCGCCGGAATGAAAAGGTCAATGTGGACGACATGGTATGGATCAGGAACGAGAATCCACTACCCGGGACTAGCCAAAAGTTAAACGCAAAGTGGGTGGGTCCCTTTAGAGTCACGGAAGTAGTCCGAGATGGGGCTGCGTATAAGCTAGTAAATCCCTATACGGGTGTGTTTATGAAAAGGGCCGCTGAGAAAGTGAAAAAGTGAGAAAGTGACTCCTCATGGGTGAGGAGTATTGGCAGGTAGAGCAAGTTGAAATGCCGGTTGAGGAAGACTATCAACTTGAGAATTTAGCACCCAGAGCCCGTCAGCCGGCCCGGCGTTATATAGAATCTTGTTAGAGTGTACAGTAGAGTCCCTGTTGTGGTCGTCTTGTTGTGTACTCCCCTGTGGCCCCCGCATGGTTAATTAATCTTTCCGGTCAAACCCCCGTGCAGCGAAACTTTAAGAGACGTAGGTGCCTAGGTTATGTAGAACGTCTTACAGGTGATTGGGACTAGGGTGGTGGCGTTCCCATCAGGACGTGCTGTTGGCTCTGAGTACCTTTATGGTTGACTGGGGTTATACTCCTTTCGTCCCGAGGCTCAGCCAGCGCACAGAGTGTGAAGCGACTCCCACGATACGGGCGTCCACGCTGCTCTCTAGTCTGGTCTCCTGGGGTTTTCCAAGCAATAAAGGGGTGGAGAGAGGCTGTCTCTACAGGGACAAGATAGTGCCTGGTTGGCACTCTCCTGAAAAGGAGGGACACTTTATAGAGTGGTATAGTGATTTGTTGATGAAGGAAGGGACGCCCCACAGGCAGAGTACAGTACAGAAATGATGTGTCAGATTCTAAGACGTTGGGTATAGACTGCGAGCTCTGGGCATGGTAAGATGCCAGGCGGATCAGAAATTCTGCTGTAATAAGTTAAGGCTGGATTAATTGGTAACTGTATAATGTTTATGTTGATGAAAGAGTGAATGAGGTAAAAAGTCTTCAAAGAAAAGGTAGAGCTGTGTAACGGGAAGAAATTGTACTTTCCCTTTTGGTATATGTTGTAAGGTTTGACTTAACTTTAAGACTTTTTCCCCTTCATTCACTCTTCCCTATATTTAAGGGAAATGTATCGTTTAAGAAGGGTTAAGTAACCCTTGTCTATGTAAAGAGGGAATTAGCCTAGATCAGGAGGAGAACTAATATTCTCAAATCTATCTAAAATACTTTCAAGCCTAATTTTCCTTTCACCCCTTTTGTTATTCCCTGTAAAAATCCTTCCTTTTCGAATTTAGAGTAATGCCCCCTTGTGTAAAAAGACCGCCAATTCCTAACCAAGCGACGCCACCCTTTGTGGTCACCCTCCCCTTTTTTGGCGGGATCCCTGGCACTGGCCCTCGGCCCCTCACTGTCGTGACCCCAGGCCTACGAGAGAGACACCTACCTACCCCTCAGTCTCTGTTATCATTCCCCGCTTCTTCTCCGGACTTAGGCTTCCTTTCCCTCCATTCAGAGGTTCGTAATTAAGGTTTATAGTGTTATAAGGTATTGCTTATTCAGTTAAGTAAGTACTAGGTGTGTAATGTAGGAGGTATTGCTGTGATTGACAAATTTGTGAACTCGAGCCTACCATCGGGTTGGTCGACAGGCACCCCTCACCTGCCAAGTGCCTACAACCATTCAAATTCCCCCATTATCATTGTGTTCAGTAAAACTTAGTCTGTGCACCTTTGCTAAGTGTTTTTCTGATATTTTAGACTTTGTTATTCCAAATTAACGTCAAATTAACTTTGTGTGTAATAATTTCAGTCAGAGGGACGCCATATGATGGCCTTCCAATTCTTGTGTTTTTCCATAATTCCTGACCAAACTTAGGCTAGTCTAATTTGCTAGTTTGTCTTTCACCATTTTACATAATCCTGAGGTAGTGCGAGAACACCAGTTAAGAGTAGAATTGAGGACGAAGTTGATTAAAATGCTTTTGAAGCTTGACCGCCATTTTAGGATTTAGACCATCTCGCATTTCGGAGAGACGACCAGGTTTAGTAAATTACTAATGTAACAGTTGTATTGTATGTTTAGAACTTGTTCATTACTTTGAGTTTATAAAACCATGCATTTTGGTAACTATGATTGTATTTTAACGTGTAATTCAGGAAAGGACATTCGTTTGAGATAGTATCCTTGAGTTTTGTTTACCTTTCGTGTCTCCGACGTTCCAAAGTTAGGCCTATTCAGATAAGTATTTATAACTAACGTCTCCTAGGCCTGGTTATTGTTCATTTTAAATGTTTTTACTGGGTTATAGTGTAAAGAGTTACTTGTTATCTTGATTTAGAGGTCCTCATTTCCCAACCCCAGTACCGTCAAATTTCGGACCCCCATTGGGTCGGGTTTATTTCAGATGATTATTTGTTCTTACCTATTGTTACTTAAAGTTAACTTGTGAAAAGGCTGTTTAGGTATGGGTACTTGCTGAATTATTATGGTAGGTTATATGATTTTACATTTTTAATTAGGCTACCTAACTTTCACCTAATTGGAAGTACAGTATTGTGCATTTAGAGTGTATTATGAATATTGATTGCTATGATATAATTATGTTTGACATGGTCTAATGCATAGAGTTGCATTGCAAGGGATGGAACGCTGTAGTGAGATTCTGGGCAGCTGATTTCAGGGGATACGTTACTCGAGTTACAGTAGGAATAACGTTTAGCTTTGTTTGAGCCTTGTATAGCACCCTCCGCATTGAGCAGTCCAACCTGTTAAGTTTGACCATGACAATTACCTTTGATTTATGCCATTATTGTATTGATTTGACTTCATAGATATGCTGTGTAATTATGTATTCCCAATTGTGTGTAGAGTACTGCTGAGTAACATATGTACCTGTACTTAATGAGAGGATCTTTGGATGCCTTAAGAGATTATTTCGGTACAGTACTGTAATGTCATAATTTGATCTGTCATTGTATTTCTGTACTTATATTAGCTCATCTATTTTTATACGTTAATAGGAATCCATGTATTTTTATATGTTTATATTAGCCTATATTTTTTATATGTATTTGTTTTAGTATTACTGTGTACCGTAATTAGGATATTTATTAACCCCATTATTAAGGGTTACCTATATGTCAACCGACTGTTAAGATGCATTCGACTTACCAGGGAACCAGTTTGGGACGGAGTCGATGTGATGCTGAATTGCTGATGGCGGAGAATCGGAGATTCACCCCTCCCATTGGCTGAGTGCAGGATGCTGAACTCGTGTACTGTACGAGGGTTCAAGGACCACAGGGAAGTGAGGAAGAAAGAGAGAGAAGCCCCCCCGTTACATGTGTACATATTCTCCTGCCGTGTTGTCTCTTTATTAAAGTTAAAGGTATACTTCTCCAGTTAGAGAGTTAATCATTGCACTCAGAATATCTCGCGTTCCAATTTGGACCGGGCATAACAAAAATCTACTAATGGTAGGCTATGTGTTGAGCAGCACATGAATTTGTGCATCAATTAACCTTGACTAGGTCTAGGCTGGCATATGTAGGCTATTTAAAATACCACAGGAACAAAAAACCTGAGAGCGAAACCTCCAACCCTAACGAGCCACAGGAACGAAAATCCTGAGAGCGAAACTCCCATCCCCAACGAGATCCCAGGCCCCTTTTTCCATTCCCGATTTGGTCTCTCTCTCCCTCTCAATTCATTCCACATATTATATGTCTCTCAATCACAGTCTTCTAATATACAAACCACAATACTTTACTCACTGATATTCTTGATGTACCACCTAAGTATGTATTTAATTAGGTAACCACCATACAGGCTATAATACTTTCATTGTGTAGGTTCGAGGCGATCTAAGACACCTTAGCTTCCATTTCACACCAAATCAGATCGTGATTACGTCAGCCCTGTATTTAGTTATATAACAATCATAGTCCCCCCCAATTCTAGCAATTCTATGTCTCTAACCTCACGTTGTTTTATCCACTAACTATAGATTCCCAACCTTTAACCACGACTCTATACACCCGATAACCCTATGCCAGTTATTGTATTGATTTAGGCCTGTTAATTCGGATAAACTCACTATGACCAATCTGCAGACAATTATCAGGAGAGATGCAGGAAAGCTACCTCGTATCTCTCTCTCCATGACGAGTATAGATATATGTACCCCGTGCTCAGTCCCCCCCCCCCTTGCCTTGTTCTTCTAGTAACTAAGTGTATATATAATATTAACCGGAGATGCCACCAGTATTGATACGACATAGCGGCACTATCCTTGTGTCGTATTGTGCCAAGTGCATACCAACCAGGTTTCATCATCTTATTAGGACGACGGCTATAATGTCGTCATTCATGCATGTATTTAATCCTTAGGTTAATTATCTTTTATCCGCCATTGTGTTCATCTCTTCCATTTACTTTTCCACAATTGTTATACGTCTTCCAATCACCTCCTTCGTATCCACAATCCACACTACTCTATTTTGCTTCGTGACCCTATGCCCAGTGGTACCCTGTTTTGGGTCATCCTGTCCGCTTATCCTTCACGCCCCGCTGCACACACCACCCTACCTGTTCGATCGTAGGGAAATGCCACCCCTATGTCCAGCGCATTAAGCGTCACTATCCTAGGTCACGAGCGGCGCGGCGCCTAGCCTCAAACCACCCCCTTTACAATTCACAACCCTCCCCCACCTCGCGTATCCACTACCCCTCGTGTCCTACATCTCTTACCCGCCAGACTCTACCTACATGATGATGAACATGAATACACCTTAATTTAATACACCCATGCCCTGTCCCTAGGTTGAGCCAATGCCAACCAGTTCAGACAGGCATAAATCTATGTATGTTCTTCCATCCGAGAAGTAATATGTTAACCCCTGTCTTGCCAGACTAAGTTTCTGAAGACCAACCGCCCCCATAAATCTATGTATGTTCTTCAATCCGAGAAGTAATATGTTAACCCCTGTCTTGCCAGACTAAGTTTCTGAAGACCAACCGCCCCCATAAATCTATGTATGTTCTTCCATCCGAGAAGTAATGTGTTAACCACCTAAAATACCTTGTCTTGCCAGACTAAGTTTCTGAAGACCAACCGCTCCCATAAATCTATGTATGTTCTTCCATCCGAGAAGTAATATGTTAACCCCCATGTCATAATTGATAAGGAACTATGATACCTACGGGTACACCATTGTTTATATAACCATTATTCCTGTAAGACCTAGACAGAGATAATAACTGAAGATGTTAGCCACCATGCAGTAACTCTAATTCTTACCCCAACCAGAGATTGTATAGATAACCCTTTTTTTACCATTGTCTCGACACATATCTACCACGAAACAATAACTAAGTACCCCTACGAACTGCCGCTTTCTTTGGTCTATATTATTTCATAGAAAACGCAGTTCCCAGGGACAACTAGATCAGCAAGAAATCGTGTCAAATAATAGTGTCCATAACCCCTCGTATTGACGAGTAATAATACACCATGTTTTTCTCTACTTTTATCCACAGTCAAGCACACACCTACAGTTAACCTCCTCTTCCCCACAGCCCCACAGTCCACATGATTCTATCCTTTCAAGACTCATATACCACCCCATATTGCTCATCCCCCGGTAGCGTTTGGCTAACATACCTTCCCTGTCATTAACCCCCAGGCTACGATACCAACTGTAGTCTAATGCCACCCCTACGCCCAGAGACCTTAGGGTCAAACTTCCACGTAGCCCTCCTTAACCCTCTCCCTCTCGTTAACCCCCCACGCTCCTCCACTCCCTCCTAACCTAGCCTCTCCACCACACCCCCTGAATATCCTTAACTTTTCCGTTACTAACATTCTCAAACCTTTCGTATATATACTCCTATCCAGCCTACCTTCCCCCAGTAGGAAGGAACACCATTAGAACTTTACTAACCCTTTGCATGCCATCTATTCCCTCACAACCCATTCACAACCCTGTACCAAATGATCGTCAGTGCGAGGCTAGCCGCCTCGCCAGTGACTAACTTCTATTGCCATACTTCCAGATAAATGTGGCAGAGTTAGCAACCCAGTCTCCCCCACATCCAACAAACCATACAATTAACAACCCAACCAATTAAACCAGCTGGTCAAGGCACCTTCGGTTTTAGTATTACGAACACCCACATCTGTCTCATAAACAGAGGGTTATTACAAACACTTGTAATATGGCAAGCCCCCAGCCACAGCCGCCCGGACGACCATCACAGAGAGAGGACGCGCACCTCCCCCTTTTCACCCACCCAAGGAGGGAGACCCCCACCCCTGCGGAGGTATACCTGACCCCTGTTTTGACTTCCGGGTCATTGCCAGGTAGCACAGGAATTCTTCCTATCAATGAACTAACCATGTATGACTAACACCTTTACTAACCTCTATTAACCCACAATAACCCATTAACCTTTCTTGCATACTCTGATAACCAAATTAGCACCTCAGCTATACCATAGAATGAAGATTGAACAATCTAAGAGAGACGCTCCTATCACAGCTGTCCCAATCCTCCTCGCAAAGTAGATCCAGTCTCTCTCCCCTAAATACTTCCAGTATAGCCAAAATAGTACCTCTTACTAAGGCTCAGTTATATTCCATTATGAAGGCTCCATATAGCCATGTGTCACAACAGTAATCACCACCTTACCTAGTTCCCGTATCAATTGAGAGCTCAAATAAGTCCATCAAAACTCGAGATTCCTATGGCCTACAGGGTCCAAAACCGAGCCTATAAACCAAGCTCCAGCCCCCAGTAAAATCAGTTGAAAGATAGACACCAACCAAGGTTGGTCACCAGAGTTGACCTCGAGCTCTATCATTGTTGATTGCTGAGAATTGAGTTCCAGAGCCGGCAGACTCCGTGGCAGATCTAGATAGAAGGACCTGTCCACGTACTTGAGAACTTCCTACATATGGACCACCTGGACGGCCGCGGAACCAGTCGTTAGCCCCCAACATCACGGACGCAAGATAACCAGGACCAGACCAATCAAATGCTACCCAAGATTCACTCTATTAGTGCTACAGTGTTACAGTACTATTTAGAGACTCACTTATTAATATTTCTACGAAGTGGCTATATCTTTGCCCCAGTATAATTCATATATAACCATCCCATTAGGAAGTGCTAAGCGTATCAGTGTTTATTAATTAACAGGCGATATTAACTCTCGTAATTACCCATATATCCAGATATTATTACCTAGAAGTGAAACCCTAGTGATATCTAATGTTCGCCCACTGATTTGCGTTCTATGTGTTTCTGCCATAAGAATATAAAACTTAGATCAGTACCCCCTGAGGTTACTAGAATTCCCGTGCTCTAAAATACGCGTGTCTAATCTAGTCTGTGAACTACTACTTGTGCACCAGAGCTACCAGTAATAAATCTAACAGTGAATTTGAATCTATAAGTAACATTGATGGTCTCCAGTATAATAACTTGTGAATAAAGCCAGTGATCAGAAGATTAATACCTGAACGTTGGAAGTGGGAGACTAGGCTCCATCCAGATCCACTTATGCTAGTGTTGTTCAATTCTATCATTTGTCTTGTACGAGTAATCAGAAGTGTGCAAATCAATAAACGTGATCGTGTGTCTTGTTACCGTGTGTTTCTTTTGTGTTCTCTATTCCTCATACCTTGTTTTGTGCATGCAGCCTTCTATACCCAGTCAGTTAGAACTCACATTACCCAAGTTAATCCTGTAGAAAAGCAGGGCATAACACTATTCATAGCTTAATTCGGCCTGTCATAAGACATTAAGGATACAAATATATTCATACTTTGTATTAAATGCCTTAATGGTGTTGTAAACACAAGTTAACAATCATACTGCGCTATTATTGCCTCAATAATGACTTAGTGTGTCATAAAGAGCTATACTGCAGACGAATTTGTTATGGTCGCGGGTTGTGTTATCGATATTTGTGTACCTATATCCGGGTCAAATTCATGTAAGGGTGGTCTGGACCACCCTTTGCGAAAGGGGCTTCCTACGATCAAAGATGGCCGCTACGACGCTTCATGAATACCAGCGTTGAGTCGTAAGGGAACGGTAAGGGAGTTTTCTGATCGTACGACCGTTAGTGAATCCACCTCCAGGCCCGGCCGGCATTTACCTATGTACAAAACGTATATTCTCTATATACAACAACTAAAATAATGATCAGTAATAACTCTACAAAGATATAAGCTAATATTCTCCTATAACTCTGCCCAACATTACCAGTGACAAACTCTTTAGAAATAAATAAGATTACACGACGCAGCGGAAACACCACGTACAATACCCCCTTGTCCCCCTTGAACTCTCACGCTCCGAGGTCACCTAAAAACACCCTCGAAACTCTGTACTAAAGTTGAAATATATCCATTCTCCCTTAGTCCTCACAATAACTTAGAAAGACAAGTAAAACCTTGACTTGCCTAACATCTGACCATCATATTATTTTTAATTACTCTTCAAGTATAGTAGAGTAGTATCATAAAGTAACTGAGATTCACCTCCCCTAGGACAAGAAGGACTTCTTGTCCTACTAAACAGTGCTAACACACGCCCTTACTATCCTTCGACAAAGAATGGGTACCCTCCAGTACTGGTGCACATTAGGCCAGGGAAGTTTGAAGGAAGGCAAGTAACTCTAAGCTTTCTCAATTGTCGGCACCCCGCTTTGGAGAAAGTTTATTTTTACCCTTCCTAACAGTTTGGATGACGGCACCCCGAAGTCCTTATACTGTATGTGAATAAGAAATCCTATTCTAGGATCTTTGTTAATTGTGGCAACCCAATCATTTAACATAGAGACCTCTAATAGTCTGTATCTTCAATATTAAAATCTTAAGTGTGTAGGCAACCCTCCACTTATATTTTAATATTTTTAGTGCAACAATAGTGACCTATATATAAGTAATTTTATTATTTCTGGCAACCCAGGAATTAATTTAATTACTTACATTAGGTTATTTTTCTTTATAGTTAAAAAGTGAAAGACACAGGCACCCCTACCTTTCAACCTTTCACTATTTGAAATTACACGACCATTACTCACAGAAGATCTAAGTGCTAAAACGATCTTTTGTGTTATAAGGGTTTAACGAGACACCCTCACAGGAACTCTGCATATATAAATCCTAGGCGCATTTTGTCTGTGGCACCCCACCAGAATTTGCGACTAGAAGGTTAACACCGCCCTGAGTTCTTTGACCCTCTTATAACGGTTAGTGACAGTCAAGAAGAGCAATACCTAAACTCTTCTTGCGTTCGTCCAATATTTTCTTAATCCGGCATTACTGAGACACAATATTTAAAACCCTACTTCAAGAGTACCTTAACAAAACTTCATCACTGGTTAATATAAAGGTCAGGATAGTCGTGTATATTTGATAAAGCTATAGGGTTAAATACTCACGTTAGTCCGATATGGTGCCCAACTGTTTCATTACAAGTTACGGAGCCATATTTAAGACCCCACGCCTATTAACCCATCTGTAACTTAACCTCACACGACCGGCCAACCTGGACGGCCCACGGAGCATCAGAAGACATCATCAACGAGTGTATATATCTTCAAGGAAAAGAAAGAATATAGAAACTACCAAAATCAGTATCAGTGACGAGGTACAAAATAAGTTAGAGTTCAAAAGTGATCAAAATAAACAGAGTTCCTACTACCTCTTAATTAGTGAAAAGTTCGTAAAAGTTTTCAACTAAGTTAATCTATGGAAACAGATTAATATTATGTATGTACTAGTGATAACCATATTTAGTACGCCTTTATAACTCAAAGAATAACTAATATCTAAAATAAGACGGATTTTGAGCATCAACAAACTCTGCCATATTTCCGCCAAGTGATATAAATAAACAGAGTCCATCACCCCAAAATTTTGAGTTAAAAGAATAAAGTGTTCCAGTAACCTAATCCATAGAACCAGATTAATAATAGGTGTGCACAGTGATAAATACATATAGAATACTTATTTAACTTAATTAGTGAATTTATACCAATTAAGAGGGTTTTTCACACATTAACGAACTCTGAAAATAATCTCATCAAGTGTAAAATATTAGAGTCCACAAACTTGAACTCAAACTAAAGAAGTCCATCAGTGTATAAGATTTCATATTCCACGGCAGGAAATATAGTGAACTTATATAACCACGTCCTGTATTATTCACAAACTAAATCCAAGTCAAGATATATCGTGAATTTTAATTCGGATAAACTCACTATGACCAATCTGCATACGATTATCAGGAGAGATGCAGGAAAGCTACCTCGTATCTCTCTCTCCATGACGAGTATAGATATATGTGCCCCCGTGCCCAGTTGTCCCTTTTTTCCTTTTTCTTCTAGTAACTAAGTGTATATATAACATTAACCGGAGTATGCCCACCGATATTGATACGACATAGCGGCACTGTCCTAGTGTCGTATTGTGCCACGTGCATACCAACCCGGTTTCATCATCTTATTAGGACGACGGCTATAATGCCGTCATTCACGCATGTATTCAATCCTTAGAGTAACTATCTGTTATCCACAATGTTGTTTCTCTTTTCCACTTAACTCTGCATGTTACACGCCTCTTAAATCACAGTCTTATAGAATACAAACCACATGACTTTCCTCCTGGACATTCTTGATGTAGCCTACCAACTAAGTATGTATTTAATTAGATAACCACCTTGTGAGTTATAGTATTTTCACTGTGTAGGTGCGAAGGCGATCTCAGGACACCTTCGTTTTCCAGTCCACAACGAATCCGATCATGATTATGTCAGCCCTATAATTAATTATGATCCCCCTCCGTCCTCTGATCTAACCTCTAACCCGCAATACTAACCCTCTGCCAGTTATTGTATTGATTCATATCTGTTGATTTATATATGTTTAATTATGACCAATCTGCTCATCTCAAGAGGAATGCAGGAAAGCTACCTAGTATCTCTCTCCATTACGAGAATAGATATATGCAGCCCCCTGCTCAGTTACAACACCCATATACCAACCCCATGCTCAGCTGTTCCTTTCTTTTGTAGTAACTAAGTATATAGATATGTACCCCCGTGCTCAGTTGCCCCTTGTCTTGTTCTTCTAGTAACTAAGTATATATATATAATATTAACCGGAATTTGTCCGATCGATATTGCTATGACACAGAGGCACTGCCCATGTCGAATCGTATTCCGTGCATTCCAACCAAGTCCCATTCACCTTAAATTGGCGACGACTAATACCGTCATTCAAGCATGTATTTCCATCCTTAAGTTAATTATCTTTTATCCGCCATTGTGTTCCTCTCTTCCACAATTGTTATACGCCTTCCAATCACCTCCTCCTTATCCACAATCCACACTACTGTTTTGCTTCGTGACCCCATGCTCAGTGGTAACCTGTTTTTTGGGTTATCCTGTCCTTTTCTCCTTCACACCCCGCTGCACACACCACACTACCTGTTCAATCGTAGGGAAATGCCACCCTTATCTCCAGCGCATTAAGGGTCACGACCCTAGGTCACGAGCGGCGTGGCGCCTAGCCTCAAACCACCCCCTTTACAATTCACAACCCTCCCCCTGTAAAGACGCCATAAGAACGTTATAACATGCCGACTCAGTTCGTTCACTAACCTCAACAAATGGAAGGTAAGGACCTATCCTTGTACCCCCCTTAACTATCCTCTAACTCTCTAGCCCCACTCACAACCTGAACCAGAGCAATAGCCGGCGCGAGGCTAGGACGACCCCCTCTCGTCCCCCCTTAAAAATGTAAATTTCCCACTGACTTGCACTTTCACAAAACCACTATTCTTAACACCCACGAGTGATCCTCGTACATGAAAACTAGATGTAGTGATCAACCCTAACTAGGAAGATACCTCCTGACAACCTGAACTCATATCTCAACCCAATTAACGTAAGAACTCTCGATAACCATATTCAGAGAGCGGAATGCTCCCCCCCGACCCCACGGGAACCCCACCGACCCCTGCGGAGAATTACCATGACCCGCGCAAGCCAGCAAATTCTTGCCAGACAAAAAGGTGAGTTTCCAACAGGTTATGACCTACAAATCTAGATACCTATCCAAATACCATCCTATCCCATCCTTACCCAAAACCAAAATCTTCCTTATCCCATCCTAGATTACGAATAGCATGTCAGCTAGACCAGAGAAGGATACTTAGGTGAATTGATGAATAATACCTCCCAGCCTAGTCACGTAGGGCGCCAGCAAATTAGTACTTAAAAACCTTCACCAAATCCGCCTAAACAACTCTACTAGTACCTCATACTAGGGTTAAGATATCCAGAAAACAAGTTACTTACCGCCACATTAAAGACCCCACCTCCCTAACCCCCTAAGTTCACCAGAATAAATTAACTACTTCATAGCACTGACATCCAATACTTCTAGAATATTCCTGAAGCTTCCTTGACCTGCCTATAAATAAGACACAGAGACAACAGTCGGGCAGTTGAATATTAGAGCCCAAAGCAGCGGCTGGCCACACTACGTTGGCGTCTAGTACGTTCCCTCCCCCCTTCAAGATTCACGATAATTCGGCGTTCCGTAATCTGTGCAACTCGGTGAGGAAGTGAATTAACCCTTTACGAATGTTTTATTGCGATCGGGACTACCGGCATTAATATTATATTGGTAGACAACAAATTCACAAATTATCGATTGTTTCATTAACCCGGGAACTGCGGGGAGACTCTTAAGAGTTCCCCCGGCGGACTGCGGGGAGACTCTTAAGAGTCAGAAGAAAAAAAAATCAACTTTTGACATCGAAAACAAAAAAATATATATTTTTATTTTTTTTTACCCCTGGGCCATGCAAAATCTCAGTCCTCTACCTCCTCTCCTTCCCCACTTTCCTCCTCTCCTTCAGTTATCACCTATTTTCCGTTATTCCCTTATTCTGAGGTATATTTTCGTGCTAACATTAGAAATCCGGTTGCAGGGTGTGGTCATCACTGATAGCAAGCGAATGCAAGAGAGAGAGAGAGAGAGTATCGATCGACTGTGTCTCAGTGGCCTTGGGGGAAATTGGCGGGAAAGCAGCTTGCCTCACCCATACATTATACAACTCGCGGGCTATATCTCCGATTTTGACCATCCAAACGCTGTTTTCACTCGTTTTATTGTTGTTTCAGGTTAATACCTTTATAATCAACCCATAATAGGCGCATATGGATAAGTATTAATGCTATTAATGGTACAATGAATATTTTAGTGACGGAAACACCTCAAATACATGCGCACAGGGAGAGGTGTCTAATTACCCCCATGCGCACTTCAGAGGTTAACTTCTGATAGTGCCCCATCCGCTACTTGAGTTACGAACGATCATAACTCATAACTGATCTAAGGCAGAAAGATCATGTTATGTTAGAAGGGATTATGCGAGAAACTCTTAAGTGAGGACTCTGCAAGAATAACTCCTTGGCAACAATTGACTGTAGGCCCCATCAGCATTTGTTGACAAAAAGGTGCAAAACTGCCCGCACTCCTTGAACCTCTTATAAGGACCAGAGATAGTTAAACAGTCGCTTTTCTCGACTGTCTTACGTTAATCCGCCCGGCGTTGGCAGAATGGTTGCGTGGGACATTGCAGCTCGCTAGCGCTCGCCAGGATAGGGGGATAGGCTACAGTTGTCCTAGAATGATCTGCTTTATTTCATTAGTGTCATGTTGCCACAGACAGTCTAGAAATGATCTTTGTTTTGGTCTGTGACCGCGCCTTATATTTTATATTCGCTATAATATAAATGTTGCTTGTGTGGGAGGCGAGCGAGAGAGGGTGAGGGGTACTCCCGGCAGCGAGGTGAGCTATGACGCGGCTCGCTTGGGCGCTGACGGCGTTGGCGGCCGGGTGGTCAACTAGTCCCTTCCCGTCGCTGCCTCATGTTTTTTACCAGCTCAGAGCTTGCCTGACACGCGTATCGCCTACATCCTTTGCAATTCTGTCCCCCATACTCGCCACTTTGCATACTATTTCTCTCTCTCGACTTCTCCTTTCTCATTCTCTAATCTTTATTAAACTCAACATCCCTTCTGGTTTCAGCATAGACGTTCACCGTCGACCAGTCGTATTGTACGCGAAGCTCTCAGATATTTCCATGTATTAGGTTAAGGAGGTATTATGCTTTATTGAGGTTAGAGAGACGGACTTTTCCGTATGTGTCCTCTCTCGGGAAGGTTGTAGACCGGTATATGTCTCCCTGGCAAGGTGTTGAGTGATTCTGCTTGGTTATCTAAAGCTAGACTAGGGGTAAGGTTACTGTGTCGTTGTCTCCGATGTGTGCAGTGTTAGCTAAGCCCTGCACGACATCGACAGGTACTGTGGAAGCCTAAGTTGTCTTCGGGTGGGTTTACTTTGCGAGCACAGTGCTGTGGTGTGAGAGGGCCATAGCCTATCCCTCACAACATAGTGCTGCCTCTTTGTGTTGACTTCTGAGGGATCGCCAGGATAGAACTAGGTACTAGAGACCTAGATTTATCAAGAGAGCATCCCCGTCATATAACGTAATCTTCATTATACCACCTTCGGACAACGTTAGGCTACGAGCCGCATGCTCACCCATTGTTGCCCTGCCTTGATACCCCAGCTAGACTTTATTAACTGAGCAGACACTGGTTAGAGATAAGCCCCCATTATTATATGTATGCAACATTATTATTCACTGCACTTTTGAGCCGAGGTTGTTGTTGAGTTGCACAACCCTAGTAGGCTGTTGCGTTGTGTCACGAAGCATTTCTTTAGTTGTCGAGCATTACTACCTTTGCACAGTCTTTATTATTCGCCTGCCTATTATTACTATATGTCCTAGCATTTATTGTGACCCGTATTTTGCATTATAATTGTTCAAGATTCTTTACGAACATCTTCCCAGCATCAGACTTATTTCAGAAGTTTCCAGTTGATGTTGCAGGACTAGCATTGCACTTTCTTTAATACAGGAGTGCCAGTTATTTGAGTATCTACCGTAACGTTAATTAATCACGTTAACTATCTTTTCTTTGTGTAACATAATCGAGTAATCTTTTACTGTTTGAGAATAGGCTGTTTCATTGAGCGTCAGCCTAGTGTGTGTGCACCAGTTACCGAGTCATAGGATACCTCGTTGTCCAGGCACGACTCAGGGCGGTAATGGTGTTTTGTTTTCCAGTGTTTAAGGCAGGGGTTGGATCTAGTGTTACCGTTGTTGCATTTTGCCATTATCTAGTCCAATGTTGAAGAGCCCTGTGTCTTTGAGAACCTGGATCGTAACAAATGGCGACCTAGCTCAGGATCTTGTGAACTAAGAGATAATTGCAGGATTGTTGTGGTCATTTGTTTTATTGAGGAATATAGTGGGCACGTTAATTTTTTTTTTGGCAAAGTAGTATAGCACTTGAGAGTCTTCAGACATTTTTGGCAAGTGAATAGTGCTACATAAGAGTTTGGGGTACTTCTTTTCTGAATATTGTGGTGAGAAATTTTTGTGAGCATCATGTCTTATACCGGGTCAGAGGAGAATGGAGACACAGTACGTAATGTCGAAACTGAGGAACAGCAGCATGATGAAAGGGTTAATCGGGTGAACTGTGAGGAGGATGCTAGGATATTTTTGCAATGGCCTGTTACTGCCGAGCGGTTGGAGGGTATGGATCGGTACGGTCTTCAATGCCTGGCCACAGCTATCGGTCATGCGGTTACTAGCAGCATGACCAAGGATAACTTGATAACGTGTGTACTGGGCAGGGTGACTGGTGAGCGAGATGGGTTGAGTGCTCAGAGCCCTTCGGCCATGCTTCCCCTACACTCGACTCCCAGCCATCCCAGTAGTTTGCCGACCCCGGGTACGCTTCCGCAGTTGGGTGGTGACTGGCAGGGTGGGTTGCCCCTGGAGGGACCACCGGTAATTTCAAACATTGTAGCACCTTCACCTCCTCAAGGGTTATCTCCGGAATTATTGCTTCAGCTCGAATTAGCTAAGATCGAAGAGAGAAAGGCTATCAGGGCAGGTGAGCTCCAGCAGCAAATAGAATTAGCCAAGATAGAAGAGAGAAAAACTATCAGTCATGAGCACATAGAGCTAGCAAAAATTGAAGCTGAGTCGACTAGGTACTGTGCCGACATGGACGTAGAGAAGTCGCGAGTAGAGGCAACGGGACAGCGACTTGGGGCTGGTAACCGTGTTCATGAGCAGTCTCTCTCGCACTTATTGAAACTGGTTCCGGTGTTTGATGAGAGTGGTGTAACAGAATTTTTCACAGGCTTTGAGAAGAAGTGCCAGGAACACCAGTGGCCAGAGAATAAATGGGCAGCACTTGTATCCTCTAGATTAATAGGCAAGGGTCTTAACCCGTACAGCCCCAGCGACGTGTCTGACGCGTCGGCGATGTATGTAACGCACAGCCCCAGAGACGCGCCTGACGCGTCACCCTAATTGCGCCGACCGTAACCTCAGGTGTAGCCACTCAAGAGGGCTCAGATTTGTATGGGAACTGTGTACGTATCCCACGCAACCGTGCCGATGGTTGAAAACTCTCAAGGTCCACGTGCGTGCGCGCGAGCGCGCAATAACCTGTTTTTTTGGGATAATTGCCTTCAATTTTTTACTCATGTAAAATCCGTTTTCGGGGGCTCTGTAGGACCATTTTTAAAGCTTTTTGAGCGGTTTTTCGTGGTTTTTCCTTCATTCCTAACCCATTCGCTATTGTTTCTGGAATAAAACCATTTTTTGAAAACCGGCCGGGTTCTGGTGCGCAAACATTACAAAACTAGCCGGGGCTCCACGGGTTAAAGCCTACGATGCGTTGCCTATAGAGTCTTGTATTATCTATGAGGAACTCAAGGAGGCTGTCCTGAGAGCATACGAACTACAACCAGAGACCTACAGGTTGAAGTTCCGGGGTGTTACCAAGGGTCGGGAGAGCACCTTTTTGGAGCATGCCCGGGAGCTGTCCGATGCTTTTGGGAATTGGCTGAGGTCGGAGAAAGCTACTACGTTTGACGACATTAAACAGTTGGTGCTTTTAGAGCAGTTTTTCAAATGCACGGGCGGCGACCTGACGTTAAACCTTAAAGAAAAGCAACCAAAAACTCTACAGGAGGCAGCTGAGATGGCTGACCTCAGGCTATCACTAATTCGTGGGTGCGGGTCTGCCCAGCGTAGTGAGGCAGGTAACAAGGGGCGTGACGACCCACCCCCCCGAGTTAGTGATATACCTTATGCAAACAAGTACAAGAGCCATGATACCAAGACTGACCACAAGACTAGCACCGTCCCATTTAAGAAGGGGCCGGGCCCTTCCCAGTACCAAGGGAAGCCCAAAGGGGAGTTGGAGTGTTATCATTGTCATAAAAAGGGGCACTTTGCAAGAGTCTGTCCTAGCAAACCACCTACAGCAGCTGTGTCTTTGGCCTGCAACATTGGTGTGTCTCCGAAGTCATCTGAGTTTGCCCGGGGCAGTTCGTCAGAGGCTGAGGCACAGCCAATGCAGAAGCACCTGGGAGGCTCGAACCCTGCTCAGGATGTTTTTTGCGACCATAGAGGGCGGGGTTGCGTGATGTGGGCAAGCATGGAGTAGAGGTCTTGCGTGATACAGGTGCTTCCCAGACTCTGATGAAAAACTTGACTGGCTACCCTATAAACGCGGCTCGGGTGGTGGTGGTGCAGGGTATTAATGCAACTCGGTCATACCCGCTGGTGCGGTTGGAGTTGGAGGTGGATGGTGTGGCACGTGAATTGGATGTCGGGATTGTGGAGAAACTGCCAGTGGAGGGCGTCGACCTTCTTCTCGGCAACGACTTTGCAATGCCCGCTTCTGAGGTTCTACCCTTAGTCGTTGCCGAGAGGCCGGCCGACGTGAGTAGGGAAGAGCAAGAGTGGGTCGAGCGGTGCCAGACACAACCCATGGCGTGTGTTGTCACCCGAGCTCGGGCAGCTAAAGTGTCACAGCCTAGTCCTCCGTCTTCAGACCAGCGGAGGAACGATCAACAGGAGGAGGCTAAAGCTGGAGTTGGTTTTAAGAGTTTTGACTCGGCGGCTCTCCTGGGTGATTCAGTATTAGCAGCATTGCTTAATTCTGGAGTAGCCCCTGGGCCTGTCATCGAGAGTGACGAGGCTGGGCATGACGAGTCTCCACGACAGCAACGTTATGTACATCGAGAGAGACAGAGGGAGCAGCCCAGTATCGGGGAAGGTCATGCATTGCTCCGGGAGCAGTTAGATCGCTTGGCACCCTCAGATATACGTCGGTTGCAACTAGAGGACCCTGAGCTCCAAACGTGTGCTAATGGAGCTGTAGAGCTCGACGAGGACGGCGATGCACAGCCAGGAGATTTTTTTTATTTAGAAGGCATCCTCTATAGGCGTTTTCAAGACCCTAAACGTAGTTGGCAAGAGGGGTCCGGAGTAGTGGACCAGTTGGTGGTGTCACGGGAGTGCAGGGATAGCCTACTGAGGTTGGCGCATGACATACCACTGGCAGGACATCTAGGGGTGAGAAAAACGGTGGCGGCTTTAGAGAAATTGTTTTGGTGGCCGGGGTTGAAGGGGCAGGTGGTAACCTGGATAGCAAGGTGTCATACGTGCCAGAGGGTTGGAAAACCTAACCAAACAATTCCGAGAGCCCCGTTGCACCCCATTCCTGTCAGTGGACCGCCCTTCAGTAAGGTCATCATTGATAAGGTCGGACCCCTACCCCCTACTAGTGCCGGTAATAAATTTCTATTAACTATCATGGATGTGGCCACTTGTTATCCTGATGCATATCCAATGAGAAATGGCACGGCGAAAACTGTTGTCCGGAACCTGCTCTTGTATTGCTCGCGGTATGGTTACCCGCAAGAGGTGCAATCGGACCAAGGTTCTAATTTTACCTCTAATCTGTTCAAACAAACTATGATTCAGCATGGCATCAGCACTGTCGTCTCTTCTGCGTATCACCCGGAGAGTCAAGGGGTGTTGGAGAGGTGGCATGCCACGCTGAAAAGCAAGCTTCGATGTTATTGCGCAGAGAACGGAAAGGATTGGGACCTTGGTCTGCCGTATGTTTTGTTCGCGGCAAGAGAAGTACCTGGAGAGAGTCTCGGTTTCAGTCCGAATGAGCTTGTTTTCGGGCATCAGGTGAGGGGCCCTCTCCACATGGTGAAGGAGATTTGGGAGGGTACCGCTAAGCCATGTTCTATGTTGAGATACGTCCTCGAGAGCAGAGAGAGAATGCTTAGAAGTTTGGAGCTGGCCGGGCGTAATTTGGTGAGTTCGCAGGCCCGTATGAAGGACAGGTACGATACTAAGGCGAAACTCCGGGAGTTTCAGGTAGGTCAAGAGGTGTTGGTCCTGTTGCCTTTGGCCGGTCATCCTCTGGCTGCCAAGTATGCTGGGCCTTATCGGGTGGTGTCAAAGATCTCCGATCTAGATTACCTCGTTGCCACTCCAGACCGGAAGAAGCGTAACCAACTATGCCACATTAATTTGTTGAAGGAGTATGTGAGGTGCCCACCTGAGTCACTAGCTGTCCCTGTGTTGACCTGCTGCGGTCATGGTGGAGAAGGAGAGGGGGGCAGCAATGATCAGGTGGATGATAACTGGGATTGTCATGTCTCGGCTGATCAGTGGGCGGGGAATTCGAGCCAATGTGCGCATGATGCTCTGGCGCACCTGCCGGAGGAACAGCAGGTGGCAGTGCAGCGCCTGTTCGATTTATACCCCACTGTATTTGCCGAGCACCCAGGCCTCACTACTCAAGCGGTGCATGACGTCGATGTAGGAGAGCACCCCCCCTTCAAGTCGATACCTTATCGGGTGCCACCCATTAAACTCCCAGCGCTCAGGGATGAGCTGGAGTATATGTTGGCGAGAGGCTTGATCGAGAAGGGGGCAGTACGGTGGACTTCTCCTGTCACTCTGCAGCCCAAACCTGATGGAAAAGTTCGGTTCTGCATTGACTTTAGGCGGTTGAACGGGTTGACCCCCACCAATGCATATCCTCTTCCCCGGGTGGATGACAGTGTGGATAAGATCGGGAAAGCAAGGTACTTGACCAAGGTAGACCTCGTCAAAGGCTACTGGCAAGTACCACTGTCTGAGCGGGCTAAAGAGGTGTGCGGGTTTGTGGTGGATGGCAGTACTTACCGTTGCAACGTGATGCCATATGGTCTGAAAAATGCACCGGCCACTTTCCAGAGCTTAATGAACGACATCGTAGCAGACATCCCAAACTGTACTGTCTACCTTGATGACGTGATCATTTATGACAACGATTTCCAAAGTCACTGTGAGCACATAGAAGCCTTATTTAGTCAACTTAGTAAAGCAGGCTTGGTGGTTAATCTGGGCAAGTGTGACTTTGTGCAAGCCACGGTGCAGTATCTGGGGTTTGTGGTTGGGTTAGGGCAGGTGAGCCCGCCCCAACAGAAGATACAGGCTATCGACTTGTTCCCCAGGCCGACCACCAAGCGGCAGATCATGAGATTTTTGGGCATGATTGGGTATTACCGCCGCTTTATAAGAGGCTATTCTACTGTGTTAGCTCCTTTGACTGATCTACTAGCTAAAGATAAAAAGTTCCGCTGGGCACCTGAGTGTGAGCAGGCGTTTCGAGTAGTTAAACACCTTTTATGCACTCACCCTATCCTCAGGGCCCCGGACTTTGAACGACCATTTCAGTTGGCGACTGATGCCAGCGGAGTAGGGGCTGGTGCCGTACTTTTGCAGACAGACGAGGAAGGTCTTGAGCATCCAGTCAGTTTCTTTTCAAAGAAATTTAATTCAGCACAGAAAAACTATTCGGTTGTTGAAAAGGAACTGCTGGCAATCGTGTTAGCGCTCAGACACTTTGAGGTCTATGTTCCTGCCTATGGGCCAGTCGTGGTAGTGTATACCGACCACCACCCGCTTAAATTCCTCAATCAATTCCACAACCGGAATATGAGGCTGACCAGATGGTCGCTCATGTTGCAAGAGTACAACTTAGACATTCGCCATATTGCCGGATGTGAGAATGTGATTGCGTACTGTTTGTCGCGGGTGGAGGATCCGGGGTAGGCTACCACAGTATGTTGGTATAGCCTCCTGTCTTGGCTCGCGGTGTATTTTTGCGCTGGTGCTTGGTGGCTCGCGTGTGTAGCATCAGCGTAGGGTCGCAGGGCAGGAGTTGTTGGCTTTGATTAGAAGAAAATTAGGCTACATCTATAGTAGCCACCAAAAACAACATTAAAATAAATATGAAAAATTAAATAAAAACTCTTTCTTTTAATAATTAATTTTAAGATAATATTGTAGCTGAGTACTGAGTGCAGATGTTTTCCCTCAGTAGGCTGTGCTTCTTAAAGCTCGCTCTGGGAGCACAATGTTATGAATTAATGTATTATATTTGGGAAGGGTGATAAGATTTTTTTTTATATAAAAATGTTGTTGTATTTTTTTTTGAGGAGACTGAGCTTGCATTCCATGAGTGGCAGAGTGGTTAGGAGTGGCAGATTCTAGCGACATTCTGCCTGTTCAGATATGGGCTCATGGTTGAGTGTCCCATATCTTGGGGGGGGGGTGTGACGCCGCCCGGCGTTGGCAGAATGGTTGCGTGGGACATTGCAGCTCGCTAGCGCTCGCCAGGATGGGGGGATAGGCTACAGTTGTCCTAGAATGATCTGCTTTATTTCATTAGTGTCATGTTGCCACAGACAGTCTAGAAATGATCTTTGTTTTGGTCTGTGACCGCGCCTTATATTTTATATTCGCTATAATATAAATGTTGCTTGTGTGGGAGGCGAGCGAGAGAGGGTGAGGGGGTACACCCGGCAGCGAGGTGAGCTATGACGCAGCTCGCTTGGGCGCTGACGGCGTTGACGGCCGGGTGGTCAACTAGTCCCTTCCCGTCGCTGCCTCATGTTTTTTACCAGCTCAGAGCTTGCCTGACACGCGTATCGCCTACATCTTTTGCAATTCTGTCCCCCATACTTGCCACTTTGCATACTATTTCTCTCTCTCGACTTCTCCTTTCTCATTCTCTAATCTTTATTAAACTCAACATCCCTTCTGGTTTCAGCATAGACGTTCACTGTCGACCAGTCGTATTGTACGCGAAGCTCTCAGATATTTCCATGTATTAGGTTAAGGAGGTATTATGCTTTATTGAGGTTAGAGAGACGGACTTTTCCGTATGTGTCCTCTCTCGGGAAGGTTGTAGACCGGTATATGTCTCCCTGGCAAGGTGTTGAGTGATTCTGCTTGGTTATCTAAAGCTAGACTAGGGGTAAGGTTACTGTGTCGTTGTCTCCGATGTGTGCAGTGTTAGCTAAGCCCTGCACGACATCGACATGTACTGTGGGAGCCTAAGTTGTCTTCGGGTGGGTTTACTTTGCGAGCACAGCGCTGTGGTGTGAGAGGGCCATAGCCTATCCCTCACAACATAGTGCTGCCTCTTTGTGTTGACTTCTGAGGGATCGCCAGGATAGAACTAGGTACTAGAGACCTAGATTTATCAAGAGAGCATCCCCATCATATAACGTAATCTTCATTATACCACCTTCGGACAACGTTAGGCTACGAGCCGCATGCTCACCCATTGTTGCCCTGCCTTGATACCCCAGCTAGACTTTATTAACTGAGCAGACACTGGTTAGAGATAAGCCCCCATTATTATATGTATGCAACATTATTATTCACTGCACTTTTGAGCCGAGGTTGTTGTTGAGTTGCACAACCCTAGTAGGCTGTTGCGTTGTGTCACGAAGCATTTCTTTAGTTGTCGAGCATTACTACCTTTGCACAGTCTTTATTATTCGCCTGCCTATTATTACTATATGTCCTAGCATTTATTGTGACCCGTATTTTGCATTATAATTGTTCAAGATTCTTTACGAACATCTTCCCAGCATCAGACTTATTTCAGAAGTTTCCAGTTGATGTTGCAGGACTAGCATTGCACTTTCTTTAATACAGGAGTGCCAGTTATTTGAGTATCTACCGTAACGTTAATTAATCACGTTAACTATCTTTTCTTTGTGTAACATAATCGAGTAATCTTTTACTGTTTGAGAATAGGCTGTTTCATTGAGCGTCAGCCTAGTGTGTGTGCACCAGTTACCGAGTCATAGGATACCTCGTTGTCCAGGCACGACTCAGGGCGGTAATGGTGTTTTGTTTTCCAGTGTTTAAGGCAGGGGTTGGATCTAGTGTTACCGTTGTTGCATTTTGCCATTATCTAGTCCAATGTTGAAGAGCCCTGTGTCTTTGAGAACCTGGATCGTAACAAATGGCGACCTAGCTCAGGATCTTGTGAACTAAGAGATAATTGCAGGATTGTTGTGGTCATTTGTTTTATTGAGGAATATAGTGGGCACGTTAATTTTTTTTTGGCAAAGTAGTATAGCACTTGAGAGTCTTCAGACATTTTTGGCAAGTGAATAGTGCTACATAAGAGTTTGGGGTACTTCTTTTCTGAATATTGTGGTGAGAAATTTTTGTGAGCATCATGTCTTATACCGGGTCAGAGGAGAATGGAGACACAGTACGTAATGTCGAAACTGAGGAACAGCAGCATGATGAAAGGGTTAATCGGGTGAACTGTGAGGAGGATGCTAGGATATTTTTGCAATGGCCTGTTACTGCCGAGCGGTTGGAGGGTATGGATCGGTACGGTCTTCAATGCCTGGCCACAGCTATCGGTCATGCGGTTACTAGCAGCATGACCAAGGATAACTTGATAACGTGTGTACTGGGCAGGGTGACTGGTGAGCGAGATGGGTTGAGTGCTCAGAGCCCTTCGGCCATGCTTCCCCTACACTCGACTCCCAGCCATCCCAGTAGTTTGCCGACCCCGGGTACGCTTCCGCAGTTGGGTGGTGACTGGCAGGGTGGGTTGCCCCTGGAGGGACCACCGGTAATTTCAAACATTGTAGCACCTTCACCTCCTCAAGGGTTATCTCCGGAATTATTGCTTCAGCTCGAATTAGCTAAGATCGAAGAGAGAAAGGCTATCAGGGCAGGTGAGCTCCAGCAGCAAATAGAATTAGCCAAGATAGAAGAGAGAAAAACTATCAGTCATGAGCACATAGAGCTAGCAAAAATTCAAGCTGAGTCGACTAGGTACTGTGCCGACATGGACGTAGAGAAGTCGCGAGTAGAGGCAACGGGACAGCGACTTGGGGCTGGTAACCGTGTTCATGAGCAGTCTCTCTCGCACTTATTGAAACTGGTTCCGGTGTTTGATGAGAGTGGTGTAACAGAATTTTTCACAGGCTTTGAGAAGAAGTGCCAGGAACACCAGTGGCCAGAGAATAAATGGGCAGCACTTGTATCCTCTAGATTAATAGGCAAGGGTCTTAAAGCCTACGATGCGTTGCCTATAGAGTCTTGTATTATCTATGAGGAACTCAAGGAGGCTGTCCTGAGAGCATACGAACTACAACCAGAGACGTACAGGTTGAAGTTCCGGGGTGTTACCAAGGGTCGGGAGAGCACCTTTTTGGAGCATGCCCGGGAGCTGTCCGATGCTTTTGGGAATTGGCTGAGGTCGGAGAAAGCTACTACGTTTGACGACATTAAACAGTTGGTGCTTTTAGAGCAGTTTTTCAAATGCACGGGCGGCGACCTGACGTTAAACCTTAAAGAAAAGCAACCAAAAACTCTACAGGAGGCAGCTGAGATGGCTGACCTCAGGCTATCACTAATTCGTGGGTGCGGGTCTGCCCAGCGTAGTGAGGCAGGTAACAAGGGGCGTGACGACCCACCCCCCCGAGTTAGTGATATACCTTATGCAAACAAGTACAAGAGCCATGATACCAAGACTGACCACAAGACTAGCACCGTCCCATTTAAGAAGGGGCCGGGCCCTTCCCAGTACCAAGGGAAGCCCAAAGGGGAGTTGGAGTGTTATCATTGTCATAAAAAGGGGCACTTTGCAAGAGTCTGTCCTAGCAAACCACCTACAGCAGCTGTGTCTTTGGCCTGCAACATTGGTGTGTCTCCGAAGTCATCTGAGTTTGCCCGGGGCAGTTCGTCAGAGGCTGAGGCACAGCCAATGCAGAAGCACCTGGGAGGCTCGAACCCTGCTCAGGATGTTTTTTGCGACCATAGAGGGCGGGGTTGCGTGATGTGGGCAAGCATGGAGTAGAGGTCTTGCGTGATACAGGTGCTTCCCAGACTCTGATGAAAAACTTGACTGGCTACCCTATAAACGCGGCTCGGGTGGTGGTGGTGCAGGGTATTAATGCAACTCGGTCATACCCGCTGGTGCGGTTGGAGTTGGAGGTGGATGGTGTGGCACGTGAATTGGATGTCGGGATTGTGGAGAAACTGCCAGTGGAGGGCGTCGACCTTCTTCTCGGCAACGACTTTGCAATGCCCGCTTCTGAGGTTCTACCCTTAGTCGTTGCCGAGAGGCCGGCCGACGTGAGTAGGGAAGAGCAAGAGTGGGTCGAGCGGTGCCAGACACAACCCATGGCGTGTGTTGTCACCCGAGCTCGGGCAGCTAAAGTGTCACAGCCTAGTCCTCCGTCTTCAGACCAGCGGAGGAACGATCAACAGGAGGAGGCTAAAGCTGGAGTTGGTTTTAAGAGTTTTGACTCGGCGGCTCTCCTGGGTGATTCAGTATTAGCAGCATTGCTTAATTCTGGAGTAGCCCCTGGGCCTGTCATCGAGAGTGACGAGGCTGGGCATGACGAGTCTCCACGACAGCAACGTTATGTACATCGAGAGAGACAGAGGGAGCAGCCCAGTATCGGGGAAGGTCATGCATTGCTCCGGGAGCAGTTAGATCGTTTGGCACCCTCAGATATACGTCGGTTGCAACTAGAGGACCCTGAGCTCCAAACGTGTGCTAATGGAGCTGTAGAGCTCGACGAGGACGGCGATGCACAGCCAGGAGATTTTTTTTATTTAGAAGGCATCCTCTATAGGCGTTTTCAAGACCCTAAACGTAGTTGGCAAGAGGGGTCCGGAGTAGTGGACCAGTTGGTGGTGTCACGGGAGTGCAGGGATAGCCTACTGAGGTTGGCGCATGACATACCACTGGCAGGACATCTAGGGGTGAGAAAAACGGTGGCGGCTTTAGAGAAATTGTTTTGGTGGCCGGGGTTGAAGGGGCAGGTGGTAACCTGGATAGCAAGGTGTCATACGTGCCAGAGGGTTGGAAAACCTAACTAAACAATTCCGAGAGCCCCGTTGCACCCCATTCCTGTCAGTGGACCGCCCTTCAGTAAGGTCATCATTGATAAGGTCGGACCCCTACCCCCTACTAGTGCCGGTAATAAATTTCTATTAACTATCATGGATGTGGCCACTTGTTATCCTGATGCATATCCAATGAGAAATGGCACGGCGAAAACTGTTGTCCGGAACCTGCTCTTGTATTGCTCGCGGTATGGTTACCCGCAAGAGGTGCAATCGGACCAAGGTTCTAATTTTACCTCTAATCTGTTCAAACAAACTATGATTCAGCATGGCATCAGCACTGTCGTCTCTTCTGCGTATCACCCGGAGAGTCAAGGGGTGTTGGAGAGGTGGCATGCCACGCTGAAAAGCAAGCTTCGATGTTATTGCGCAGAGAACGGAAAGGATTGGGACCTTGGTCTGCCGTATGTTTTGTTCGCGGCAAGAGAAGTACCTGGAGAGAGTCTCGGTTTCAGTCCGAATGAGCTTGTTTTCGGGCATCAGGTGAGGGGCCCTCTCCACATGGTGAAGGAGATTTGGGAGGGTACCGCTAAGCCATGTTCTATGTTGAGATACGTCCTCGAGAGCAGAGAGAGAATGCTTAGAAGTTTGGAGCTGGCCGGGCGTAATTTGGTGAGTTCGCAGGCCCGTATGAAGGACAGGTACGATACTAAGGCGAAACTCCGGGAGTTTCAGGTAGGTCAAGAGGTGTTGGTCCTGTTGCCTTTGGCCGGTCATCCTCTGGCTGCCAAGTATGCTGGGCCTTATCGGGTGGTGTCAAAGATCTCCGATCTAGATTACCTCGTTGCCACTCCAGACCGGAAGAAGCGTAACCAACTATGCCACATTAATTTGTTGAAGGAGTATGTGAGGTGCCCACCTGAGTCACTAGCTGTCCCTGTGTTGACCTGCTGCGGTCATGGTGGAGAAGGAGAGGGGGGCAGCAATGATCAGGTGGATGATAACTGGGATTGTCATGTCTCGGCTGATCAGTGGGCGGGGAATTCGAGCCAATGTGCGCATGATGCTCTGGCGCACCTGCCGGAGGAACAGCAGGTGGCAGTGCAGCGCCTGTTCGATTTATACCCCACTGTATTTGCCGAGCACCCAGGCCTCACTACTCAAGCGGTGCATGACGTCGATGTAGGAGAGCACCCCCCCTTCAAGTCGATACCTTATCGGGTGCCACCCATTAAACTCCCAGCGCTCAGGGATGAGCTGGAGTATATGTTGGCGAGAGGCTTGATCGAGAAGGGGGCAGTACGGTGGACTTCTCCTGTCACTCTGCAGCCCAAACCTGATGGAAAAGTTCGGTTCTGCATTGACTTTAGGCGGTTGAACGGGTTGACCCCCACCAATGCATATCCTCTTCCCCGGGTGGATGACAGTGTGGATAAGATCGGGAAAGCAAGGTACTTGACCAAGGTAGACCTCGTCAAAGGCTACTGGCAAGTACCACTGTCTGAGCGGGCTAAAGAGGTGTGCGGGTTTGTGGTGGATGGCAGTACTTACCGTTGCAACGTGATGCCATATGGTCTGAAAAATGCACCGGCCACTTTCCAGAGCTTAATGAACGACATCGTAGCAGACATCCCAAACTGTACTGTCTACCTTGATGACGTGATCATTTATGACAACGATTTCCAAAGTCACTGTGAGCACATAGAAGCCTTATTTAGTCAACTTAGTAAAGCAGGCTTGGTGGTTAATCTGGGCAAGTGTGACTTTGTGCAAGCCACGGTGCAGTATCTGGGGTTTGTGGTTGGGTTAGGGCAGGTGAGCCCGCCCCAACAGAAGATACAGGCTATCGACTTGTTCCCCAGGCCGACCACCAAGCGGCAGATCATGAGATTTTTGGGCATGATTGGGTATTACCGCCGCTTTATAAGAGGCTATTCTACTGTGTTAGCTCCTTTGACTGATCTACTAGCTAAAGATAAAAAGTTCCGCTGGGCACCTGAGTGTGAGCAGGCGTTTCGAGTAGTTAAACACCTTTTATGCACTCACCCTATCCTCAGGGCCCCGGACTTTGAACGACCATTTCAGTTGGCGACTGATGCCAGCGGAGTAGGGGCTGGTGCCGTACTTTTGCAGACAGACGAGGAAGGTCTTGAGCATCCAGTCAGTTTCTTTTCAAAGAAATTTAATTCAGCACAGAAAAACTATTCGGTTGTTGAAAAGGAACTGCTGGCAATCGTGTTAGCGCTCAGACACTTTGAGGTCTATGTTCCTGCCTATGGGCCAGTCGTGGTAGTGTATACCGACCACCACCCGCTTAAATTCCTCAATCAATTCCACAACCGGAATATGAGGCTGACCAGATGGTCGCTCATGTTGCAAGAGTACAACTTAGACATTCGCCATATTGCCGGATGTGAGAATGTGATTGCGTACTGTTTGTCGCGGGTGGAGGATCCGGGGTAGGCTACCACAGTATGTTGGTATAGCCTCCTGTCTTGGCTCGCGGTGTATTTTTGCGCTGGTGCTTGGTGGCTCGCGTGTGTAGCATCAGCGTAGGGTCGCAGGGCAGGAGTTGTTGGCTTTGATTAGAAGAAAATTAGGCTACATCTATAGTAGCCACCAAAAACAACATTAAAATAAAATAGGAAAAATTAAATAAAAACTCTTTCTTTTAATAATTAATTTTAAGATAATATTGTAGCTGAGTAATAATAATAATAATAATAATAATAATTCTTTATTCCAGACACATAAGATAGATACAGTATAAATACAGTACGACCTAATGGTCCATATCACATACACTTCTCGTCAGAGCACAGATAATAATTATACACAAAGATATATTAATAAAGACACAATAAAATAAAAAATACAGTAGGCCTATTTACAGAATAGAGCACATATCACATTTTGTCACAATATAACACAGATAGGCTAACTAAGGCTATTGCTCAATGTTGGTTAACACCTATTGCACAGATCATTGCTCATAGTTCAATTAGACCTATATATTACATTACAGTACATACTATGTGTGCAGCAGCTTCTGCCAGTGAGATATAATACGGGATTCATAGATATGATCACTAGACCAAAGAGCTACAATCAGCGTGTTACTGGAGGATTGCAGTCGCTGCGAAAAGCTGTACACCAGTCTCCTGATGACAGCCCGACAGCACTGCACATCCAACAGTGTGCACACCATACTAGTGCTTTCATATTTAGAGAGACCAATGAACATCTTGAGTATATTATGATAGGATGTACACAGACCATTTATGGTGGCTCTCTTATACTTCCACCACAAATGGGCCGTGTACATAGAGGAACAATATGTCCGGAACAAAGTGACTTTAGTTTCCCAATTACACATGTGGAATTTTCTCAAGATGGTGTTACCACGTAAATATAGCTGTCTGCGCTGACGGCCGATATCTGCATCATCTGAGCAATCGTTTGAGATAATGTGTCCCAGGTATTTTATTTTGTTTACTTCTTGAATAATTTGATTATTGAGTGAGAAATTTGGCAGTTTACTTTTATACAGTAATTTTGATCTAAATATAAGAACAGCACTTTTCAGTGGGTTGAATTTAACACAATGTTTACTACCAAAAGATTCACATATATCAAGAAGTTTGCTCAGACCCGCAGAAGACGGTGCAATAATGACCAGATCATCAGCATACATGAGATGGTTGATGATTTTATTCCCACCATAACATCCAATCTGCTCTTTATTCAATTTATCACTTAATTCATCCATATATACATTGAATAAGTAAGGTGAGAGAATACTACCCTGTCTCACTCCATTGGTTACTGTAAAGGAATCCGAAATAATGTTACCCAATCTTACATTAAATGTTTGATTGGCGTACCAGTACTTCAAGATTCTCAGTATATAGGATGGCACTCCCCTTGTTGCTAATTTATCAAACAGGATATTGTGGCAGACTCTGTCAAATGCCTTACTAGCATCAAGAAAGCATGCAAAAATAGAGCTGTTCATTTTGATGTACCCATCCACTAGCTCCTTCAGAGTGTAGATGCACTGGTCCGTACCATGATTCTTTTTAAAACCAAATTGATTACTATTAGTTGAGATATACACTGAGATTCTGTCTAAAATGATTAACTCTAGTATCTTACTTACAATACTGGCAAGGGCAATAGGTCTATAGTTGTCTTTTGATGTAATTTTGCCAGCCTTGTCTTTAATTACTGGTATCAAGGTAACGGACATCATAGATTCTGGTAGGAAACCATGGATTAGAAAGCTGGTAAAGCAACTGCTGAGTTTCTCCAAGAGGAGAGTGGAGGAGTACTTCAAATGTTCAGCATATATACCATCAAAACCACAGGATTTGTTAGCATCTAGCCTACTTATTGCAGCCTTGATTTTTTCACTTGTAACTTTAATTGTGTCATATTTTTCTTCTTTGTTACACTCTGTTGTAGCAGCAATGGTATTTCCTTGGTGCCCAACAGAGTTAAACAAAGTTTGGTAATGTGTTTTCCAAAGATTGGCTATGTTATTAGTACCAGAGATCCCATCTACACTAACGGGTAGAGGTGTGCAGCTATTATGCATTTTTTTAATATCCTTCCAGAAGGCCAATGTGTCTTTGCTAGCAAAGTTTTTGGCCAATGCTTCTCTTCTTAATACATTTTCATTGTTTTTTATATATCTGATTGCATACTTGCATCTAGCCTTTAGTCTGGTGAACATGTCAAAAATGGGTCCCTGTCTCGGTTTGTTATGATCCAGCCATACACTACGAGCATCTCGGGATGCCTGGTATAGTTCTGAAACATGGTCATTCCACCCAGGTTTGTTAAAAGAGTAATTTTTGTTATGCTTGTGAAATACTATGTCACTAGCCTTAGTAAGACAAGATATAATATTATTGTACAGCTTGCTGACTTCTTCTCGATGACTAGCATTAACACAATTGGGGTCTTCACAGGTAATGGCATCCTCACTGCCAGGATCAAGCTCAGAAAGGAGAGTGTGTGTTAAAGTGCAAAATTGCTCACACTCCTCCTCGTCAAGCCCGCCCCATGGCAGTTTTGGATTTACACTATTGTTTGACTGGGTTAATTCTGGCGCTCTTTCCAAACTAGCTGTTAAGGTCAATGGGATATGATCTTCATATGTATATGTATACTGAATTTCCATATTTGTTATCATATCATGGAAATCAGCACTAGCTACGGTATGATCTAGCCAAGACGTTGAGCCCCATGCTGCACTGACACATGTGTAACTACTATGAGGGAGCATGAGCTGAGAAGAGATAATTAGATCATGCTCACCACAGAAGTTAGTCATATGACTAGCAAACAGAGAGTTACTCATGTCCTTCAGATTAGCATTCCAGTCCCCTATTACAGAGTAGCAGGTGGTATTTAGTTCTTGTAAAAGAGCACTTAGCTCTCCAAGGCATTCCAGGTATTGTTCTTCATTTTCATTACATTGGTAGGGCAAGTACACACTAAGAATAACTACTTTCCGTTGGATATCTTCTATTTCTATACCTGTACACCATGGTAAATTTGTTACAAGTGGTTTAACCCGGCTGTCTAAAGAGTCCCTCCACAAAATAGCTACTCCTCCCGGTGGGTGACCTGCTACTAGACCATCCATAGCATCGGTTGTCGAGACCCCAAACCCATGAAAATTATCACAGATAGTACTGAGGTTACCCAAATCCTGTTTAAAATACCAAGTCTCCTGCAGGCACACAATATCACTGGTATTAAATATGTCTACTACATCAGGGCGTAGGAGAAGCCCTCTGTTGGTTTTAGGGAGCCCCCTACAGTTATAAGTAGCAATACGCAAATTGTTGGGAGATGAAGTAGACTTTATATCCATGATTAAGAGTTGTTGGGAGGGTGGGTTACCGTAGTTATAGAGTCCTCATTTGTTGATACCGGTACCTGTGCCCTACGTTCTCTCCACCAGTACACCGATGCTTCCTCTGGCCAAAGTTCTTCATCCATAAACACCTCGGGATTTGGACACTCGCAGTTTATTCTGAATGAAATATATGTGTGCCTATCAGACCAGGGAATAATTGGTTCAACATCCATACTAAGACTGAGTTTATTGGAGAGATATTCTTTCAAGTCGGATGCCGTCACTCCTGGCTTAAAACCTGTCGCGAATACTTTGGCTATGCGTGATCTTTTCACTTTTTTAACTGTACTTATCCCCGTACTTTTATTTTTACCCTTAATCCCCTGATGCATAAAGTTCCTAGGTTGAATTTGCACAGCCATAGAATTCCTAACATTGTTTGTGGTACCAGTACCGGTACCTCCATTCAGCCTCTGTTCCCCCTCAGGTATGTGATGAGTTTTACCTTTGGTGGAATGTACCCTAAACCATTGTCCTTGAACAGTACCCTCCCCCTTATCACCTGAGGGTGGAGGCGTTGTGATCCTGTCGATAGGGGTTGTCGTCGAGCTCCTTCCCGTCGCAAGTGCTGTAGTGATGCCTTGCGCGTTGCCTGTACTTACAGCTACATTATAGGCCCCAGGTGTTGCTATACTCATTATAGCGGGTGTACCGCTTCCGACGCTCCTCACTGCAGGGTAGACTTCATTAATTTCCTCAGTGGCAGAAGTTACGTTGATGTTAGGCCTACCTCGGGTTGTCTCGTTGGTTCTACTCGTTATGGCTGTGGCTTCCTGTGTGATGGAGGAGGCGCCACTGGCACCTGGTGTGGAGCAGCTGGTGGTGGCATCAGTAATTTCCCCTGTGGCAAAGGTTTCAACGGAGTTAGGCCTCCCTCGGGTTGTCTCGTCGGAGTCGTCGCCGTCGGTTCTGATCGTTGTGTCGTGGACAGTTGTGGATGTGGCCGTGGTCTCCTGTGTAGTGGAGGGGGCGCTATCTGATGTAGTGCGGCTGGTAGTGGACACTGCAGGTGTGGTATTTATAGGCTCTGGATTAGTGTCATTTACAGATGCAGTAGGCCTAGGCCTATTTGAGGGAAAGCCACCTGAAGATATTAAATTTCCTTGGGATTGGCTGTAGTCCTCAATCACTAGCACTCTACTACTCAGATCACCAGTTGCACTCAATAAGTCCTTCATACAGTCATTTTGGGCTGAGGAACACTTTCTCAGATTAGAAACTTCTGACTGAGTTTTCTTGATCTCACTAAGGAGCACAGTAACGTCAACATGATCAAATTGGATGGGTGGGAGTTTACCAAGGTTATGGGCAACAAATGTGGGTATATTATTACCTTTTTCCAGAATCAGCTTAATTATGTCTTTAATATTCTCACTATTTTTGTTGGGACCCTGTCTTTTCCTGTTCCGGTCACTATTGTCGTCAGCACACAGTTCAAACAGTCTATTCTTGGAGGACACAATCACTTCCTCATCATAGAATTCAACACACAATTTTGTTAACACGTCAGTACTCAGAAAATTGGATTTATTAGTCAGGAAACACAGTAGCTCATCGATAATAAGTCCATCTTGGGAGGGGTGAGTTGGTCCCTGGCTTGAGATTGTCTCTTCGGGAGCCATGTTGTTGTGATCACTTTTCGACGGCACTTTATTTAGAGTAAATTCACACACTCCATTAAGAAACTACTATGTCCTTTATCAGAGTGTGAACACTAGGTATTCATGCACCTATGTGACAGGTAGAGTACTTGCTGGATGGCCCATTATGTGGAAAATGTGAGGTGAAAACTGGAGTCTAATCACACCGTCACACAATACTTCTTCTTCTTCTATAGTCCAGAAGTAGTACTGAGTGCAGATGTTTTCCCTCTTCTTCTTCTTATTGTTTAAATGTGCAGTTTGCTTGGAGGGTTGTGGTGTCTCCAGATTACTGCACAGGCGTTTTAGGAGGGGTGAAAAGAACAATTGTTAGTATAATAGGGGTTAGGAGAGATAGTAAAGGTGGATTTTATACTACTGTACTGTATATGAGGGGTAAGTTTGTCGTTGTCTTTTGAGGTCAGGGTGATTTAAGTCTAGGTGAGGGTGAGGTCAGAGATGATGATGATGATCAGTTGCAGTACAGTACAGTACTGTACTGCTCTATGTGTACTGTGTGATTCAAGTCAAGGTGAGGGTGAGGTCAGAGATGATGATGATGATCAGTGGTGGTATAGTACAGATTCAGTTGGATGGTAATTTTATATGCTTGTGATTTTGTTTGTTGTTCTGATGTAGGTTCCTAGGGCTGATGCGATGACATGTTTACTATGCTGTGGTAGGTCTCCTCCACCTAGGATATGCTTGATGTTGAATGTTCCTCCTTGTTGGGTTACTACACTTCTGAGGTGGGTGCGGGCACCGTAATGTCTGTGGCAGTGGAGTAGATAATGCTCCACTGTCTCAGGTGTGAGGCAGTACGGGCAATTTTCATTTGCTTGCAGTCCCATCCTGTACATATGTTTTCCCTCAGTAGGCTGTGCTTCTTAAAACTCGCTCTGGGAGCACAATGTTATGAATTAATGTATTATATTTGGGAAGGGTGATAAGATTTTTTTTTATATAAAAATGTTGTATTTTTTTTTTGAGGAGACTGAGCTTGCATTCCATGAGTGGCAGAGTGGTTAGGAGTGGCAGATTCTAGCGACATTCTGCCTGTTCAGATATGGGCTCATGGTTGAGTGTCCCATATCTTGGGGGGGGGGTGTGACGCCGCCCGGCGTTGGCAGAATGGTTGCGTGGGACATTGCAGCTCGCTAGCGCTCGCCAGGATGGGGGGATAGGCTACAGTTGTCCTAGAATGATCTGCTTTATTTCATTAGTGTCATGTTGCCACAGACAGTCTAGAAATGATCTTTGTTTTGGTCTGTGACCGCGCCTTATATTTTATATTCGCTATAATATAAATGTTGCTTGTGTGGGAGGCGAGCGAGAGAGGGTGAGGGGGTACACCCGGCAGCGAGGTGAGCTATGACGCGGCTCGCTTGGGCGCTGACGGCGTTGACGGCCGGGTGGTCAACTAGTCCCTTCCCGTCGCTGCCTCATGTTTTTTACCAGCTCAGAGCTTGCCTGACACGCGTATCGCCTACATCCTTTGCAATTCTGTCCCCCATACTCGCCACTTTGCATACTATTTCTCTCTCTCGACTTCTCCTTTCTCATTCTCTAATCTTTATTAAACTCAACATCCCTTCTGGTTTCAGCATAGACGTTCACTGTCGACCAGTCGTATTGTACGCGAAGCTCTCAGATATTTCCATGTATTAGGTTAAGGAGGTATTATGCTTTATTGAGGTTAGAGAGACGGACTTTTCCGTATGTGTCCTCTCTCGGGAAGGTTGTAGACCGGTATATGTCTCCCTGGCAAGGTGTTGAGTGATTCTGCTTGGTTATCTAAAGCTAGACTAGGGGTAAGGTTACTGTGTCGTTGTCTCCGATGTGTGCAGTGTTAGCTAAGCCCTGCACGACATCGACATGTACTGTGGGAGCCTAAGTTGTCTTCGGGTGGGTTTACTTTGCGAGCACAGCGCTGTGGTGTGAGAGGGCCATAGCCTATCCCTCACAACATAGTGCTGCCTCTTTGACTTCTGAGGGATCGCCAGGATAGAACTAGGTACTAGAGACCTAGATTTATCAAGAGAGCATCCCCATCATATAACGTAATCTTCATTATACCACCTTCGGACAACGTTAGGCTACGAGCCGCATGCTCACCCATTGTTGCCCTGCCTTGATACCCCAGCTAGACTTTATTAACTGAGCAGACACTGGTTAGAGATAAGCCCCCATTATTATATATATGCAACATTATTATTCACTGCACTTTTGAGCCGAGGTTGTTGTTGAGTTGCACAACCCTAGTAGGCTGTTGCGTTGTGTCACGAAGCATTTCTTTAGTTGTCGAGCATTACTACCTTTGCGCAGTCTTTATTATTCGCCTGCCTATTATTACTATATGTCCTAGCATTTATTGTGACCCGTATTCTGCATTATAATTATTCAAGATTCTTTCCGAACATCTTCCCAGCATCAGACTTATTTCAGAAGTTTCCAGTTGATGTTGCAGGACTAGCATTGCACTTTCTTTAATACAGGAGTGCCAGTTATTTGAGTATCTACCGTAACGTTAATTAATCACGTTAACTATCTTTTCTTTGTGTAACATAATCGAGTAATCTTTTACTGTTTGAGAATAGGCTGTTTCATTGAGCGTCAGCCTAGTGTGTGTGCACCAGTTACCGAGTCATAGGATACCTCGTTGTCCAGGCACGACTCAGGGCGGTAATGGTGTTTTGTTTTCCAGTGTTTAAGGCAGGGGTTGGATCTAGTGTTACCGTTGTTGCATTTTGCCATTATCTAGTCCAATGTTGAAGAGCCCTGTGTCTTTGAGAACCTGGATCGTAACAGTTGTTACTCCGGTTGAGCTTGAGACAGCGTTATTTAAGGTCCCCATCAAGGGTAACATATCGGAGTGTCATCAACGGTTACGCAAGAAGCCCATCTGTAAAACCTTCTCTACACTACCGGACAGCTTGGACGGCCCCAGAGCTACTGTTAACCCCCAACATCACTAACGCAAGATAACCAGGAAAACTCTATCAGTGTTACTTCGCAAAGTACCAGTGTTACGGTGCTATTAACTCAATCATCCAGTGTATTCGATTATGTCTCAACTTTCTCTGATGTTAGGAAACAAGTGATTATTATGCTAGTATGTATTAATATATATCAGTGAAATTTAGCTTAGGCGAACTGACTCCCGTAATTATTCTTGCCATCAGATTTAACCTGATTCGCCCTCACTGATATTTTCGGTCCGAAGTATCACCTAGACAAGTGAACATCCTAGACCAGTGCAACTAGTTACAGTTATCCCTTTACGTTAATTCTTGGGCAATAACCACATTACTTATACTTTCATCCTTGATTATGAGTCATATTACCAGAGAGTTAACAAAGCGAAATACTTAACCTGTGTGATTCATGTACCCTACGTATCATAAAGCAATGTGATCAGAAGAATAATGCCTGAACGTTGGAAGTGGGAAGTATGTCTCTATCCAAATACGCGATAAGTGCTGGGAGATTGTAATAAGTCCAATAACCTACCTGAGTGCTCCAACATCTATTGTTCGTGTGAATTCTATTACGTACCTTATACCTGAGTGTTATTTTGAATAAAGCTGTATTACAAACCATTTATCCGAGATTATCTATGTCCTCTGTTGATTCTCTGTATGTATTTTGCAAGAAATCCAATAACCCAGTCTTGCAGAACTCACCTATACCAAGTTAATCCTTTATAAAATCAGGGCATAACAATTAGTATGATTTTTGAAGCAGTTTTCGTGTGTTTAATTTGTAGCATATTCGCTCTTTGTAAATATAAAACTATATTTCTCTAAATGTCTCAAACCTTTGTACAAAATATATTATCGCTTCAGTTCCTCTATTCAGAGGTTTATGAAGTAAATAATTCATCCAATGTAAGTTTCTTAGAAGTGTTTGACATTATATAGCGCTTAAACCTCACGTAGAGTAGAATATTATAATAGTCCATAAACTAAGACGGCATGCGTGAGAATCTATAGGCTCCCTTAGCCCCACCCCTCACCTCCCTTGGCCCGCCCCGCGTTTAAATATACCCTTCAAACCATTCCTGCTAGATCTCTCCGTAGCACAGTTGGTATGGTTCCCGCTTACCACTGGGAAAACCAGTGTTCGATCCCACTCGAATTCAGTGTACTGTATTATATATTTTTTATTTTGTTATATTTTTTATTTTGGTTATATTTTAGGGTTAGGTTAGGTTAGGTTAATCTACGTAATTGTTTAATCGAAGTCCTCTTTTTCTAGTTATTAAAAACGTATTCTATGGTGTATAATTATATGATATATAGAAGCAATAGAACTGTTCAAATGATCTGGGAAGTGTATATTAAACCAAATACAAAACTTTTAATAATGAGGTAAGAGATATGTGTTTTTTATCACTTTTCAACCCAAGACCAGCGGGGGTCTGGGGGCAGCAGCCCCCAGGATGCCCAGGTTACCTTAGGTTAGGTTAGGTTAGGTTAGGTTAGGTTAATGACCAGCTATGTAAATACAGTAGTGAACATTTGGTTCAGTCTGTGCTCAAAAATCCATTTTCTTTAGGAGGAGGCCATACACTAAACAATTACCTTAATCTAATCTAATCTAATATAATAGTTGTACAGTCACGAACATAAATACTGCGACACCAACCAGATTATGTTCGCCCTTTCGTCTCCAAAGGTAGCCTATTGCTAAGCTTTATATTCAAACTCACAATGATTTCTTTATTTCATTCTAGCTACCGTCAGACGACTTTATTCAGCTCAATATAAACCTCTCGTGATGGAGTTGACGTTATCTAGTTGTTGTTGCAGCATTTACGCTCGTGACTGGAATGCTAGACTACTCGGCCCACGGGACAGCTCGGCCCTCGGCGAGACAGCTCGGCCCAGTAAAACTGAGACAGCTCGGCCCAGTGTTAATTGCGAGACAACTCAGCTTTTCACAACCCTTATTTGCTTCGACATCATAAAAAAGATATAGATGGCTATATTGATCATTTTGGAATCACTATGTCCCTATCTATTTATGTATCTATCTTTTCGTTTCATCAAACAAGTGACAATTCATTAACTTTTATTTCTCGTATTGATAATTTTGGAATCACGATGTCCCTACCTAACCTAACCATAGCATATGGGGCCGAGCTGTCTCAAATAATGGGCCGAGCTGTCTCGCCGTCGTGGCCGAGTTGTCCAAAAGTGGGCCGAGCTGTCCGAGCCGAGTTGTCCCGTGGGCTGAGTCGTCCAGTCACCTCGTGACTGTACTATTGAGGGGCGGGGCCAAGGACAGCCTCCATGGCCTCCTTCCTGCCATATCCTCGTATAAATACGCGTCCATACGTTTAGTGAGTTTTAACGATAGTTTAACTTACTGACAGTAGCTTATTTCTTACAGTTTCTTACAGTAGATCCTCTGGAAAAAGGTAAACTAGGCCTGTGTATCCAGCTCAGTACCAGTACTTGCACTGCTGCAGTCGTTCATGGTGTTGGCGGCGGCGGTAGCAGACGCAACATTTTCACTATTCTGTATTTTTGCTTTATAATCAAACTTCAAATCTTGTCTTCCCCATGCTTTATCAAGATTACTTTCAAACTCCCTTATTGATTCGGAATCGACTACATACTGGGGCAGTGCATTCCACTCATTTACCACTCTATCACAAAATGAGTTCTTTGCCTTCTCAAGCCTATTTTTTTCTTTGTAAATTTTCTTAGAGTGTCCTCTCGTTCTTCTTCCCTCCCGCATCAAGAAGATACCTTCACACACATCCTCATCATACTTTCCTGACACTATCTTAAAAGTCTCTATCATATCCCCTCTCTTTCTCCTATATGCTAGTGTCGGAAGCCCCAGTGTCCTCAACCTCTGCTCATAGCCCGCGTCCTTATCAGCCCTACAATTCTATTGGCTTTGTTTATCTTTTCCGCTAAATTTTCTGAGAAATTTAACTTATTGTCTATCACTACTCCTATATCCTTTTCTGCATTCACTTCCTCCATCGCTTCATACATACTGTATCCTACCTTGTCTATCTTGCTTGTCCCAATCTGCATGTACTTGCATTTTTTTGGATGAAAAGGCATTAACCAATGCTCAGACCATCCCTTCATGCCCTCCACATCTTGAAGCAAACCCACATCTTCCTTACTCCTGACTCTTCTATACAGCTTAGTGTCATCCGCATACAGGTATACCTCACTTCCATTAGTTATAACTTCAGGTAAGTCGTTGATATATTTAACGAACAGTAGTGGTCCCAACACAGATCCCCGAGGTACCCCACTTGTAATTTCCCTCCACCCCGAGCCTATTCCATTCACCAGTACCCTGTCTCCGATCTTTCAGGAAGGCTTCTATCCATTTCACACATTTTTCCCCTATATTATAGCTTCTAACTTTCTCTATTAACCTTTTATGTGGGACCTTATCGAAGGCCTTCATAAAATCGCAATATACCACGTCTATTACATCACCATCCACTGTAAACAATTCTACTATAACATGTGCTTATTATATAAACTATTTCTATAAGGATTTGGTGCTTAGCAAGTTAACATTCATACTTTGCAAGCAATTTGTGGATTCTCATATATTTATTTTTTTCGCCATGTGTAATGATTATAGGGTTCTAGTTGATACATATATTAATTGTGTGCATAAATATATATGTTACTACCAAAAAAATACCATTTGTAAATGTAGTGTCTTTTAAATAAAGCTGGATATATTGTTGAGTTGCCTAGTGTATTACCGCTTGTCCTATGCCCTGCGGCTATACGACCATTCTCCATCTGGTGGTCACCCAAAGAAGCTTGCCCGTGGCGCGTCTAATTCTAGCGACAGTGGCAGCCTCGGCCCCATCACTGACAGAGATGGTATCTCCTAGGTAAAAAAAAATTGTCCACCAGCTCCAAAGACTCATTTCCAAAATTCACAGCCACAGGATCATCATTTAACCTCTTAAGTGCGCATGGGGGTAATTAGACACCTCTGCCTGTGCGCATGTATTTGAGCTGTTTCCATCACTAAAATATTAATTTTACCATAAATAGCATTAATACTTATCCATATGCGCCTATTATAGGTTGATTATAAAGGTATTAACCTGCTACAACAATAAAACGTGTGAAAACAGCGTTTGGATGGTCAAAATCGGCGATACAGGCCGCGAGTTACATAATGTATGGGTGAGGCAAGCTCCTTTCCGCCAATTTCCCCCAAGGCCACTGAGACACTGTCGATCGATACTCTCTCTCTCTCTCTTGCACTCGCTTGCTAACAGTGATGACAATGCCCTGCTTGCAACTCGCTAATGTTAGCACGAAAATATACCTCAGAATAAGGGAATAACAGGGAAAATAGGTGATAACTGAAGGAGGGGAGGAAAGTGGGGAAGGAGGGGAGGTAGAGGACTGATATTTTGCATGGCCCAAGGGCAAAATTTTTTTTTTTTTTTTTTTTTTCGATGTTTAAAAAAAAAAAAAAAATCTCTGACTCTTAACCCGTACAGCCCCAGCGACGCGTCTGACGCGTCGGCGATGTATGTAACGCACAGCCCCAGAGACGCGCCTGACGCGTCGCCCTAATTGCGGCGACCGTAACCTCAGGTGTAGCCACTCAAGAGGGCTCAGATTTGTATGGGAACTGTGTACGTATCCCACGCAACCGTGCCGATGGTTGAAAACTCTCAAAGTCCACGTGCGTGCAATAACCTGTTTTTTTGGGATAATTGCCTTCAATTTTTTACTCTTGTAAAATCCGTTTTCGGGGGCTCTGTAGGACCATTTTTTAAGCTTTTTGAGCGGTTTTTCGTGGTTTTTCCTTCATTCCTAACCCATTCGCTATTGTTTCTGCAATAAAACCATTTTTTGAAAACCGCCCGGGTTCTGGTGCGCAAACATTACAAAACTAGCCGGGGCTCCACGGGTTAAGAGTCTTCCCGCAGTCCGCCGGGGAAACTTTTAAGAGTCTTCCGGCAGTTCCCGGGTTAAAGAGCATAGCTCGTCCAATATTTTGACTTGGGTATCACAAGAATCGTCATTGTGAATGTACACCATACTCCTATGTAAAATATTAGGTGGCTGGGTTCTATATATATATATATATATAGATATATGCAATTTTGTGGGGGGGGGTGAATTTCGTGACGTCACAGGGCTGTCAGGGGTTATAGTGACGTCAGCGTAGTACCGTGAATACCTATATTTTCAGAATACCACCCTCAGTCAAACTAATTTTCCTTGTCTAGTTGTGAAGGTGCCAGTTTCTATAATATGTTTCCCAATAATAGCCCCATGGAAAACGAAGGGATACCTTACCTATCACATAAAGATTCATAATATATTAGTAAATGAAAGTAGAGAACATTGGAAATAACCTAAATAATCCATATAGCCGGGAAAAATACAATTGTATTTAGGAATCGGCTCATCTGTCTTCTTCTTATGGGGGTCGGCCGGGTATTCCTATTCCAGCCACGCCTTTGTATCAGCTTCCTCTCTTTTAGGGAAAGCCACAACAAAAAACCCAGGAAGAAATATATCCCTACATTTGTTTAGAAGATCCTTACATTTGGAAACCCATTACACCATCAGACAGTATACTGAAAGAAAGGGAGGTGGCTGTGAGGAAAGGAAGAAGGCACGTGTTTCGTCAATGAAGGGAGGCGCCATTGTAAAGGCCAAGCTTCCCCGCCAAACAACTGAACTGGGAGGGAAATGAATGAATGAAATGGGAAGGGCCTGTCACTGATCGATCGATAATAGCAGAGTGCATTTTTAATTTAATAAATGTGTTATGCCCTGTTTTTCTACAGGTTTAACTTGGGTAATGTGAGTTCTGAATGACTGGGTATAGAAGGCTGCATGCACAATACAAGGTATGAGGAATAGAGAACACAAAATAAACACAGTAACACGACACAAGTTCACGTTTATTGAAATAAAGAGCATAGAAAGATAGTTATATTTGCACAAAACAAATGATAGAAGGGAACTGCTAGCATTTGCGGATTTGGATGGAGCCTAGTCTCCCACTTCCAACGTTCAGGTATATTCTTCTGATCACGGGTTTAATTAGCAAGTTTATATTTTACTGGAAGACCTCAATATATTCGTATAATTCACTGTCACTGATTTTACCTCTTGCTGGCTGGTCGCGTGCCCACGTAGCAACTCACAGTTAGGATTAGACGCGTATATTATAGAACACGGAAATCTCTAGCAACCTCATGGGGGTACTGAACTAAGTTTGATATTCTTAATGCAGAAATATGTAGAACACGAATCAGTGGGCGAACGTTAGATATCACTAGAGTTTTAATATCTGAATAAGGTAATTACGAGAGTCAAGGTCGCCTGTAAATAAAAAACACTGATCGCTTAGTACGTCCCAAATGGAATGGTTAAATATGAATTACACTGGGCAAGGTCTTAGCCACTTTATAGAAAGTTAATAGGTGCGTATCAAGCTAGTACTATAACACTTAGTACTAGTAACATGAATCTTGAATAGTATGGGTAGATCTGGTCCTGGTTATCTTGCTTCCGGTGATGTTGGGGGCTAACGACTGGTTCCTCGGCCGTCCAGATGGTCCAAAATGTAGGAAGTTCTCAAGTCGGATCTCTTGATGATCGTTGCTGGCTACACACTTATATACCCACGAATTTGTGTGAAGGTTATAAGGTGCACGTTAGGACTTGTACATGGACAGATGCTTCTATCAGTCTTCTCTGCCACGGAGTCTGCCGGATCTGGAATCTCTCAACTCCGGAACAACACAAGGGCAGAGCTAGAGGTAAACTGCAGGGTAGTGACCACTGGTTGGTGTCTAGCTTTCAACTGATTTGACTGGGGGCGGGAGGTAGATTTATAGGCTCGGTTCTGGACCCTGCAGACAGTAGGGATCTCGAGTCTTATGGACTTAATTGAGCTCTCAATAGATATGGGGACTAGGTAAGATGGTATTTACTGTTGTGGCACAGGGCGATAGGAAGCCTTTATATTTTCATATAACTGAGCCTTAGTAAGAGGTACTATTTTGGCTATACTGGACGTATTTAGGGGAGAGAGACTGGATCTACTTTGCGAGGAGGATGGGGACAGCTGTGATAGGAGTGTCTCTCTAGATTGTTCAATCTTCATTCTATGGTATAGCTGAGGTGCTAATTTAGTGATCAGAGCATGCAAGAAAGGTAAATGGTTTATTGTGAGGTAATAGAGGTTAGTAAAGGTGTTAGTCATTCATGGTTAGTTCATTGATAGGAAGAATTCCTGTGCTACCTGGCAATGACTCGAGAGTCAAAACAGGGGCCAGGTATACCTCCGCGGGGGTGGGGTCTCCCTCCTCGGGTGGGCAAAAAGGGGGAGCTGGGCGCCCTCTCTGATATAGTCGTCCGGCGGCTGTGGCTAGGGGCTTGCCATATCACCAGTGTTTGTAATAACCCTCTGTGTATGAGACAGATGTGAGTGTCTTTAATACCAAAACCGAAGGTGCCTTAGCTAGCTGGTTTTACTCGGCTGGTTGTTAATTGTAGGGTTTGCTGGATATGGTGGAGACTGGGTTGCTAACTCTGCCACATTTATCTGGAAGTATGACAATAGAAGTTAGTTACTGGCGGGGCGGCTAGCCTCGCACCGACGACCATTGGGTGCAGGGTTGTGAATGTGTTGTAAGAGAATAGATGGCATGCAAGGGGCTAGTAAAGTTCTAATGTTGTTCTGGCCTACTAAGTGAAGGTAGGCTGGATAGGAGTATATATAAAAGGTTGGAGAGCGTTAGTAACGGACAATTCAAGGATCTTCAAGAGGTATGAGAGAGAGGCTAGGTCGGACAAGAGTCGAGAAGCGCGGGTGTCTTAATGAGAGGGGGGGGGAGAGTTCAAGGGCTACAGGGAAATTTTGGCCCCTAAGGTCCCTGGGCGTGGGGGTGGCATTAGGCTACAATTGATATGGAAGTTTGAAAAGGCAGTAGAATACGTTAGCCAAATGCTACCGGGGAATGCAACTATGGGGTGGTATATGAGTCTGGAAAAGATAGAGTTATGTGATCAGTCAGAGGGTTATGGATACTATTAGTTGGCCCTGGGAACTGCGTTTTCTATTAAATATAAAATACCAACCACAGTGGCAGTTCGTAGGGGTACTTAGTTATTGTTTCGGGGTACTTATGACAGATACTGATAACCAGGTTATCTTATATAATCTCTGGTTGGGGTAAGAGGTGTAAGACACGAAGTAAATTGGCGTAGTGTGGACTGTGGATACGAAGGAGGCAAGGGGAAGACGTATGACAATTGTGGAAAGTAAATGGAAAAAGGTGAACACAATGGCGGATAAAAATACTTAACCTGAGGGTTGCATACATAGATTTATGGGGGGATGGGTCTTCAGAAGCTTAGTCTGGCAAGACAAGATGTTAGGGAATGTTAATATTAATACTTAGTTACTAGAGGAGCAATGCAAGGGGCGACTGAGCACGGGTTACATATATCTATACTCGTCATGGAAAATGATATAAGAGATCTAGGGACAGCGTGGGTGCTTTAACTTCTAAGATATATAACATCTACTTCTCGGATGCAAGAACATACATAGATATAATTATGGCTGTCTGATGTGTTGGCATTGGCTCAACGTCGGGACAGGCATGGGTGTTTTTAATATGAATGTATATTCCTGTTCATCATCTTTGTAGTTAATAAGTGTAGGACACGAGGGGTTAGTGTACGTGAGGTGTGGAAAATGGTCGGTTTTAGAAAAGGTAAATGGGTGTGTCCTGGAGCTGTTTAGCCCTGCGGGCTTGGGCCTGCCTGGAATGGCGGGCTCGGTCAGCTGGTCCTTTCGTTCTGTGGACCTTTCTTCCGGTGTTTCTGTGTGGTGTTCGCTCGTGGCTTCTGTGGTGGGCTTCTTGTTCTGGGGCATTTTACTTCCCTCTCCTTCATTATAGGCTCGTCCTCGAGCCTCAAGGGTGAAGTTAAAAGAATCATAGTAATGGTGGGTCATTTTCAGGGTATTTAGAAAGTTCCACCAAACACGAGAGCGACGGTCAGGTTTCTTTTGCAGGTCAATGTATACCTGTAAGAATGTGTCCTCTGTGTTGTGGCGGGCGGCTGCCCGGGCTTGGTGTGGGTGTGGTACACGGGCCAAGTGTCCAGTGGGGGTCTTTACTTTAACCTTTCGTATGAATGGTTTGTAGCTTTCCCCCGTGGGGGTCGGAGTGAGGTGTGGGGGATTGACAGGAAGACTGTCTAGTGTGGTGAATGGGTTTACTAACCGAAAGGGGATTCGCGCGTGACAACAGGGCTGGGGACGAAGGGGGAATGTGAGTCTGGGTTGTATTTGGTTTTCTTAGGCGGTGTTGTAGGTTGGGAATATATAGTGAGGCAATGCGCAAAATCGGTGTAGGTAAGGTGGGTGAAGGAGGTGTGTGGGAAGGAGGGGGTGTGTGTGTTGTGTGGCTTGGGTCCTTAGTGTCAGAACGGGGTGTTATTTTTGTATCGCTGTCTTTAAATCTGATGGGTCTGTTGATTATTCTACCTCTGGCGGTCCTGGTGGGAAGGTAGATGTTTGTCGTGGGACTTGAGTCGCTCGACGATGTTTTATAGTGAGGGGAAGCATGTTTTATAGGTAAATGACATGTGGGAGTTTTCTCGGGGGTGATTTTGGGGGGAGATTTTTTGGGGGTGGGTGGGTGGGGGGTCCGGTGAGATGAGGAGGTTGGTCGGTGTGTGGGTGGGGTGGTGGGGATCGTGGAGGGGAAAGGGGCGGATGCGGGGGGGGCTAGACGGGTGGGTAAGGAGTGTAGATTTAAGTTGGAGGGTTGGGGGTAGGGGCGTGTGTTGTTTGATGAGGTTGGTGATTTGCTGGTGATTATTCGTCTTCTTTCCCTTTGTGGGGGAGAATTCGACGAAGAAGAAGAAGAGGAGGAGGAGGAGGAGGAGGGTAGTGGTCTGGCAGCCCTACGGAACTTGGTTAGTAGGGTGTGTTTTCTGGAGGTTTTAAACGATGTTTGTCGTGGGCGTAAGTTGTAGCGTGAGGTTACTGAGGTAGATTGTGTGGTGCGGTTGGGTGTGTACTTGGTTTGGGGTGGCGGTGGTGGTTTTCTCACTGTGGTGCCTGGTGGAGGTATGTCAGGGCTAGACGGGAGGGTTTCTGTTGTGGTCGGGGTTGTGGGTGGAGGTTTTTGTACTTGGATAAGTTGGGGAGGAACTTGACTATCAGAAGTGAAAGAAGGTGTCATGGTGGAAGAGGGTGTGATATTGGGGGCTTGGGGTTTGTGGAGGTTAGTTGGGGGGGTATGGTGAGAAAAGATTTGTCGGTTCGGTGCTGGAGGGCTTAGGTCCTTAGGGGTTTGTATGGGAATATTCGTAGCGTGAGTGAGGGGGTGAGTAGGGGTATTTACTTTAGGGTCGGACGTGTGGGGTGGGGTAATGTCTTGTGGCTTTAGAGGTTTAAACGCTCGGACGAATCTAGTTCGGAGCGTGCGAGTTACGCCGTGATAGTCGATGGTGACTTGAAAGGCATTTGGGACTTGTATTACGGTGTAGGGTCCGACATAGCGAGGGCCTAACTTGTTGGTGATAGGGAGGTTGGCTACCATTACGGTGTCATGGATGGCGAAAGGGTTTTTTTCATCGATGTTGTCAGTTTTGGTGTCTTGACAGATCTGGGCGGTATGGAGGGTGTTTTGCAGATGTTGCAATGGGTCAATTGTGGAGGTGGTGGAGGGAAGGTGAGCGTGGTGGTGGAATGGCAGTAACAGGGGGGGTACACCGTAAACACGTTCATGAGGGGAAATACCGTCTTCCCGAGGACAGGTGTTCATACCCCACTGTATCATTTTTAGTTGTGATGGCCAGTCTGAGGTATTAAGAGCAATCATTCTTGTACGTAACTGGTTGTTGATGGTGCGATGGCTGCGTTCGCAGATAGCATTTCCTTGAGGCCAGTACGGGGATGAGTGTTTAATCCTGATACCGCATTGTTGGGTGAATTGTTTCCAAACGTGTCCACTAAACTCGGGGGCATTGTCCGATAGAAGAGCAAGGGGAAGGCCGAATATAGGGAACACTTCGGTGGCAAGCAGTGTGGCGACTGTGGTGGCTGTGTGGTCTTTAACTGGGCAGGCTATTAGAAATTTTGAATATACGTCTACAAATGTGACGATATAGCGGTTGCCAGCGTAAGAAGGGAACGGGCCCATGATGTCGAGGGATAGGACTTGGAACGGTTTGTTGGCAGAAATGGTACCAGCTGGGCCTGGGGTGCGTGATCTATCCTTTCCCAATAAACACGGTTTGCAGGATTCTGTCACTCGTTGTGCAATTTTGGAGGGGTTGGGGGTCCAGTATTGGTCTGTGAAGATCTTTAACATTTTCTTTTGTCCAAGGTGTATGCCGTTTCCCTCGTGGATGGCAATCATGTAGTCGTGGGCTATGGTGGGGTCCAAGATTATGTGACCAGTGTCTGTGGCAAGTTGATCTCCCCAGCGAGTCAGTCTCCTGAAGACGTTTAACGGTATCCAGGGGGGTCTGATTCGTGCTTCCCAAGATTGAATTAGGGAGGGGGCTGGGGGGGCATTCTGTCGGGAGGTGGGGTAGATACCAATTGAGTGTTTTGTAAGGCGGCTAGGTTGGTGGGGGGGTCTTTTGGTACTGGCAAACGTGACAGGGCGTCTGCATTAGTATGGAGTTTGCCGGGACGATATTGTATTGTAAAGTCGTAGTCCTCTAGTGTCTCTCTCCAACGTACCAAAATGGCTGAGTTGGTTTCGCACCTACGCAGCCATTGTAAAGATTGATGGTCGGTAATTATTTCGAGTTTTGCGCCTAACACAAATGACCGGAAGTGGCTGAGTGCCCAAATGATCCCTAAGCACTCTCTCTTGGTGGCTGCGTAATTCTGTTGGGGTGGGGTGAGTGTGCAGCTGGCATACGCTATCACATGTTCCTTTCCATCTCTGAATTGAGCTAATACTGCACCTATGGCGTACAGAGATACGTCGGTATAAAGACGGAAAGGTTTCTGGTAGTCAGGGAAAACGACAATAGGGGCTTGGATTAGCTTTTGCTTCAAAGTGTTAAACGCGAGGTCTCTTTCAGGTGTCCAGGCGAACGGGGTGTCTTTGTGGGTAAGTTGGTGGAGGGGTCTGGCTATGGTGGCAAAGTGGTGGACGAAACGTCTGTAGTACGTGGCTAAACCTAGAAACGAACGTACTCCTTTAACCGTGGTGGGTGGGGTTTGGTTTTGTATGGCTTGAAGTTTCTTTGGGTCTGGCGCAATACCATGTTCAGATATCACGTGTCCGAGAAAATCTACCTTATTCCGGGCAATCACGCACTTTGAGGGTTTTAATTTCAACCCGGCGGCTCGGATTCTTTGCAGGACTTGTCTCAACCTGAGGAGGTGTTCTTCCCAGGTTGGAGAGTACACAATAATATCGTCCAGATAGGCTAGGCAGGTTTCCCAGGTTAGGCCATGCAATACCGTTTCCATCAAACGGGAGAAAGTGGCGGGTCCGTTACAGAGGCCAAAAGGTAGGACGTTAAATTCATAGTGATGGCCACCACTAGTGGAAAATGCTGTTTTCTTTTGGTCCTCGGCCTTGATAGGCACTTGCCAATACCCTGCTTGCAAGTCGAGGGTAGTGAACCATTTGGATCCGTATAGGGAGTCAAGGGAATCGTCTATTCGGGGTAAGGGCGTAGCGTCTTTAATGGTTATGTCATTTAACCTCCTGTAGTCGACGCAAAAAAACGGGTTGTCCCATCTTTCTTTTTGACTAAGACAACAGGGGAAGACCAGGGGCTAATGGACGGGGTGGCAATCCCGGCCTCTAACATTTCCTGGACTTGGCGTTCCTCTTCCTGACGTTGTATGGGGTTCTTTCTACGGGATGGTTGTCGTATGGGGGGGCCTGTGGTGTTAATGATGTGTTGTTCTACATCCGTCTGTCCGATTTCGGTGGGTTGTTGGGCAAAGACGTCACTGAATTCCATCAGTAGGTCGTACATGCCGTTCTTTTGGTGGTCAGATAGTGTCTCAGGAAGAGGGGGCAATTGGAGGCTGGTAGGGGTGTCGTTACAATGTATGGGGAGGTCATCGAAAGTTTCGAGATCTCCTATAATGAGACCTTTCGGTAATGTCAGGGGTTCCTCTGAGATATTAGCCACGAGAATGTGGTTGATACGAGCGGGAATGATGGCGGGTTGTAAGAGGCAGCGATGGGGGTTGGGGGATGTGTTAGTGGGGGAAAATACCATGTGAGTTTGGGGTATGGGCCGCAGGTTCACCCATTTTTGATGGTGGGGGGGAATTTGGCATTTATCCTGAACTACCGCTGGGCTAATGATGGTGGGGGATTGACTGGCGAGCAGGTGCTTGGTACTTATAAGGGGGGCAAGGTCACTTTGGTGGGGGTCACGCGTGAGGGGGGGATTAACGGCGCGTGTGAGAGGATCAGTGGGGCGCGGTGTGAGGGGGTTAGAAAACGGGATTTGTTGGAGGGACTGCGGAGGGTTGGTGGGGGAAGCGTTGTCGGTGGCAGTAACAGTTTGTTTAGAGGTTATCTGGGGTTGGTGGGTTTGTCTGTCATGAGGGGGTGAGTCAAGTGTGGGGTTTTGAAGTTTATTAGGGGTGTGAATTGTGGGGGGGTGGAAGGGAGCTACTGACGAAAAACTGTCACAAGGGGGATTGGGGGGGTGGTGGAATAGCTGGGCATTTCTGGGGGCATGGTGGGAACATGGTTGTGTCCCTCGGTCAGCACGCGTGAGGGGGGGATTAACGGCGCGTGCGGGTGGTTCAGAAGGGTGCGAGGTGAGCGAGTTAGAAAACGGGATTTGCTGGGGGGACTGCGGAGGGTTGGTGGGGAAAAAGTTAGGTGTAGAACATGGGTTATTGGTGTAGGACTGGTGTATTGATTTGGGGTTGTTAACATTTCTGGGGGCATGGGGGAAACATTGTTGGGTACATTGGTCGGCATTTTCTCTGGAAACATGTGTACATAAACATTGGATAGAATTAGGGTTACATATATCAGAGTCTGTCCTGAAAACATGGGAGGATTTATTCTGGGCAGAGTTACGAGAATTGAGGGGATTACCGAGGGGGAGTTGCTTGGACTTGTCTTCTTTCGTTTGTTGAGGCATTTTTTTACTGAATTGAGTGAGGTTTTGAGAGATCTCGGGGCAAGGGGGGGTTTTAGGAGTAACCTTAGTGCTAGCTGCAACTTGGTAACCCTGAATCAGGTTTTGTTGAGGGGGAGGTTGTTTTTCTTTTTGGGAATGGGTTTCTGCGTGATTGGTTTGTCAGAGGCTTTGGGCTGGAATTTGTTTTTGAATGAGATCAGCCTTTGGCCGCAGTCAATCTGGGCCTCTAGTTTTTGAAGGAGGTCAAGTCCAAGGAAACCATCATAATGTTTACAGTTGGAGGAAAATACTGTAAATGTGTGATAACAACGAGCATGGGGGCCAGGAGTGGTTACTGATAGGGGTAAAGTGTCTCCTAGGAGATTTAAGTAAGTATCAGCAGCTGAGATGAGTTCTGTTTTGGTGTTTAACAAAGGGCCAAATCGTCGGGGATGTTTTTCATAGTAAGATTTGAACAAACATGACTTGGCAGCTCCCGTGTCGATTAGCAAGCGGACAGGAATGTCCTTGATTTTGGCCATGTAATAAATGGGGGCAGTGCGACTAGTTATGGCGTCCCCCGCCGAGCCCATCGTGGGCGGGGGATACTTTAAAAATCCTGGGGGTCGGTATCTACCTCTTCCAGGGTTTCCTCGGTATCATCTGAGGTCATGGTATGGGGGGCAATTTCTTCCTCTTGTCCCCACTCCTCTTCATTTACAGAAATGCGAGGAGTAGAGGGGCGGGGTTTGGCAGAGTCACGAATTTGGTGGAGGGCACACTGAGCATTACAGGCAGGGAATTCATAGGGGTTGATAATGACTAAGGTAGGATTTTTACTTTGGTAGGTGTTGTAGTTGCTGTTCCGGTTGAAGATTCTGCGTGGCTGGGACGGTTGGAACCGGGGTCTACTGGGTTGGGGCTTGCCGGAAGGGTAGGTGGGTCTGTTGTTGAAAGATGAGGCTGGGTAGGCACTCTTGGGGTTTTGGTGGTTGGTTTGCTGCGGGTGCGTGGGAAACCTCTTGATTGCAGCGATTTGGGTGGGTGCTTCTGTGCGCACGGCCAAAATACGTCGGATCGTGATGAGGTCTTTTTTGTATTCGACGAAATCGTGCACCCGGAAATGGTCTTTTACTGCTGAGGGCAATATTGACACAAGGTTGACCAGAATTTGCTGTTCTTGTTGGATTTTGGTCAACGTGGGGAAAGAATTTTTTATGTGTTGGGCAAGCTTACTGACTGTGGCATCTAGATCGCCTTCGAATTTCGTGTCTAGGATACGGGTGTGGGCCACGAAAACGCCCAACGAAGGTTTAATGGCTTCTATCACTATTGTGCGAAATTCGTTCCAGGTGAGATCAGGGCGCACTTGATAGGCCACCAGGGAAACGGCTTTTCCCAGGTGTGGTAATGTTACGGCTATTTTATGTGCGTCCGTGGTATAAGTAATGTCAACTAAGGATTTCACTATGTCCATGAATACTTCGATCCCATAATTTGTTTCCTCATACTTTGGGATGAAAACGTAGTTAGGTTGCGCCATGATGTTCTCGTGTTCTAGCTGTTCCAAACTTGCAATGTAATGCAACCTTTTATCCGAATCAAGAACCACCGCTGTCGCCAATGTTATGCCCTGTTTTTCTACAGGTTTAACTTGGGTAATGTGAGTTCTGAATGACTGGGTATAGAAGGCTGCATGCACAATACAAGGTATGAGGAATAGAGAACACAAAATAAACACAGTAACACGACACAAGTTCACGTTTATTGAAATAAAGAGCATAGAAAGATAGTTATATTTGCACAAAACAAATGATAGAAGGGAACTGCTAGCATTTGCGGATTTGGATGGAGCCTAGTCTCCCACTTCCAACGTTCAGGTATATTCTTCTGATCACGGGTTTAATTAGCAAGTTTATATTTTACTGGAAGACCTCAATATATTCGTATAATTCACTGTCACTGATTTTACCTCTTGCTGGCTGGTCGCGTGCCCACGTAGCAACTCACAGTTAGGATTAGACGCGTATATTATAGAACACGGAAATCTCTAGCAACCTCATGGGGGTACTGAACTAAGTTTGATATTCTTAATGCAGAAATATGTAGAACACGAATCAGTGGGCGAACGTTAGATATCACTAGAGTTTTAATATCTGAATAAGGTAATTACGAGAGTCAAGGTCGCCTGTAAATAAAAAACACTGATCGCTTAGTACGTCCCAAATGGAATGGTTAAATATGAATTACACTGGGCAAGGTCTTAGCCACTTTATAGAAAGTTAATAGGTGCGTATCAAGCTAGTACTATAACACTTAGTACTAGTAACATGAATCTTGAATAGTATGGGTAGATCTGGTCCTGGTTATCTTGCTTCCGGTGATGTTGGGGGCTAACGACTGGTTCCTCGGCCGTCCAGATGGTCCAAAATGTAGGAAGTTCTCAAGTCGGATCTCTTGATGATCGTTGCTGGCTACACACTTATATACCCACGAATTTGTGTGAAGGTTATAAGGTGCACGTTAGGACTTGTACATGGACAGATGCTTCTATCAGTCTTCTCTGCCACGGAGTCTGCCGGATCTGGAATCTCTCAACTCCGGAACAACACAAGGGCAGAGCTAGAGGTAAACTGCAGGGTAGTGACCACTGGTTGGTGTCTAGCTTTCAACTGATTTGACTGGGGGCGGGAGGTAGATTTATAGGCTCGGTTCTGGACCCTGCAGACAGTAGGGATCTCGAGTCTTATGGACTTAATTGAGCTCTCAATAGATATGGGGACTAGGTAAGATGGTATTTACTGTTGTGGCACAGGGCGATAGGAAGCCTTTATATTTTCATATAACTGAGCCTTAGTAAGAGGTACTATTTTGGCTATACTGGACGTATTTAGGGGAGAGAGACTGGATCTACTTTGCGAGGAGGATGGGGACAGCTGTGATAGGAGTGTCTCTCTAGATTGTTCAATCTTCATTCTATGGTATAGCTGAGGTGCTAATTTAGTGATCAGAGCATGCAAGAAAGGTAAATGGTTTATTGTGAGGTAATAGAGGTTAGTAAAGGTGTTAGTCATTCATGGTTAGTTCATTGATAGGAAGAATTCCTGTGCTACCTGGCAATGACTCGAGAGTCAAAACAGGGGCCAGGTATACCTCCGCGGGGGTGGGGGTCTCCCTCCTCGGGTGGGCAAAAAGGGGGAGCTGGGCGCCCTCTCTGATATAGTCGTCCGGCGGCTGTGGCTAGGGGCTTGCCATATCACCAGTGTTTGTAATAACCCTCTGTGTATGAGACAGATGTGAGTGTCTTTAATACCAAAACCGAAGGTGCCTTAGCTAGCTGGTTTTACTCGGCTGGTTGTTAATTGTAGGGTTTGCTGGATATGGTGGAGACTGGGTTGCTAACTCTGCCACATTTATCTGGAAGTATGACAATAGAAGTTAGTTACTGGCGGGGCGGCTAGCCTCGCACCGACGACCATTGGGTGCAGGGTTGTGAATGTGTTGTAAGAGAATAGATGGCATGCAAGGGGCTAGTAAAGTTCTAATGTTGTTCTGGCCTACTAAGTGAAGGTAGGCTGGATAGGAGTATATATATAAAAGGTTGGAGAGCGTTAGTAACGGACAATTCAAGGATCTTCAAGAGGTATGAGAGAGAGGCTAGGTCGGACAAGAGTCGAGAAGCGCGGGTGTCTTAATGAGAGGGGGGGGAGAGTTCAAGGGCTACAGGGAAATTTTGCCCCTAAGGTCCCTGGGCGTGGGGGTGGCATTAGGCTACAATTGATATGGAAGTTTGAAAAGGCAGTAGAATACGTTAGCCAAATGCTACCGGGGAATGCAACTATGGGGTGGTATATGAGTCTGGAAAAGATAGAGTTATGTGATCAGTCAGAGGGTTATGGATACTATTAGTTGGCCCTGGGAACTGCGTTTTCTATTAAATATAAAATACCAACCACAGTGGCAGTTCGTAGGGGTACTTAGTTATTGTTTCGGGGTACTTATGACAGATACTGATAACCAGGTTATCTTATACAATCTCTGGTTGGGGTAAGAGGTGTAAGACACGAAGTAAATTGGCGTAGTGTGGACTGTGGATACGAAGGAGGCAAGGGGAAGACGTATGACAATTGTGGAAAGTAAATGGAAAAAGGTGAACACAATGGCGGATAAAAATACTTAACCTGAGGGTTGCATACATAGATTTATGGGGGGATGGGTCTTCAGAAGCTTAGTCTGGCAAGACAAGATGTTAGGGAATGTTAATATTAATACTTAGTTACTAGAGGAGCAATGCAAGGGGCGACTGAGCACGGGTTACATATATCTATACTCGTCATGGAAAATGATATAAGAGATCTAGGGACAGCGTGGGTGCTTTAACTTCTAAGATATATAACATCTACTTCTCGGATGCAAGAACATACATAGATATAATTATGGCTGTCTGATGTGTTGGCATTGGCTCAACGTCGGGACAGGCATGGGTGTTTTTAATATGAATGTATATTCCTGTTCATCATCTTTGTAGTTAATAAGTGTAGGACACGAGGGGTTAGTGTACGTGAGGTGTGGAAAATGGTCGGTTTTAGAAAAGGTAAATGGGTGTGTCCTGGAGCTGTTTAGCCCTGCGGGCTTGGGCCTGCCTGGAATGGCGGGCTCGGTCAGCTGGTCCTTTCGTTCTGTGGACCTTTCTTCCGGGTGTTTCTGTGTGGTGTTCGCTCGTGGCTTCTGTGGTGGGCTTCTTGTTCTGGGGCATTTTAAAATGAATGAACTGTGCATACAACTATGTTTGCATATCTGAATATTCGTACTATATATTTTAAGTACATACACGATAAATTAGGTAAAACTGAGAGGTCAGGAGTTTATTTAAAAGTTATCTTACCGTACGAAAGTATAAGAGACGAAGCGAAACATGGTGAACAAACTGACGAGTGATAAATGTGCCACTTTATCTAATGTTTCCCAATAATAGCCCCATGGAAAACGAAGGGATGTCTTACCTATATCACATAATGATTCATATATTACTAAATTAAAGTAGAGAACATTGGAAATAACCTAAATTGTCCATATAGCCGGAAATAATACAATTGAATTGGGATTTCGATTCTCGCTGGTATCTAGTTAAAATTATCCTATGTATGGTAATATTCACAGTTGTGTTGCCAACGGCCACCAGACTTTTGCCTTGCTCGAATTCTACGTACATCATTCTCGGTCATTTCGTGACATATTCCATTAAGACTTCGTTCACAGATGCATTCTGATGTTGTGTAAGCGCCAATTACTATTATGTGTGATATAGCGTAAATTTGGGAGAATATATCGTATTGCTATGCTACTTATTAATTTCAATATTTCTAAGTCTCTCATAAATGCTATTTTAAAGAAAACGTTGCTGTTTGCGTTATTATAGAAAACGTTAAATAAGAACATAAGAAAATGGGAGTCTGCAGAAAGCCGATTGGCCTAAGCAAGGCAGATCCCTGTCCCACACAACCCCAATTACAAAGCCCAATTATAGGCTCAACACTCTAATACCCTGAGGATCATCTTCCCAAAACGGTTAGAGATTAACGCAGGATTACGGGGGTCTGCAGAGCGCTGATTGGCCCAACCCTGCTAATCCCCCTTCACACCCAACCCTTCTCATCCATATGCTTATCCAATTTTATCTTAAAGCTCCCTATCGTTTTTAATCCCACTATAGCACTTGGTAGTCCATTCCACCCATCTACAACTCTGTTACCAAACCAATATTTGCCTATATCTTTTCTGAAACGAAATTTATCTAATTTGAAACCATTGGTACGAGTTCTTTCGCTATCACTGAGCTTTAGTACATTTGTCATGTCCCCTTTGTTAATCCCACTAACCCACTTGAACACCTCTATCATATCCCCTCTAACTCTGCGTCTCTCTAACGAATGTAAGCCTAATTTCTTCAACCTTTCTTTATACGGAAGATTTCTAATATTATGGATCATTTTTGTCATTCTACGTTGTACTCTCTCCAATGAATCTATGTTCATTCTGTAAGAAGGACACCAAAATTGAACAGCATAATCCATATGGGGTCTCACTAATGACAAGTAAAGTTTTAAGATAACATCAGCATTTCTGTTACTCACACTCCTAGAGATGAACCCGAGAATCCTGTTTGCCTTGTTTCGAACGTTTATACACTGTTGTCTGGGCTTCAAATCATTGCTAACAAACACACCTAGATCTTTCTCACAATTCGAGTTTTCTAATTCCACATTAGCTAGTTTATATTTAACATTTGTTTGCATCTTCCCTATCTTTAATACCTTGCATTTGTCAATGTTAAACTTCATCTGCCAATTTACTGACCATTTGTGTAAGGTATCTAGATCCCTTTGGAGGCACTCTATATCTCTATCTGAATCAATTGTTCTCCCAATTTTGGTATCGTCTGCAAATTTACTTATCCTACTAGTTATACCTAAATCAAGGTCATTTATGTATATAACAAACAACAGAGGACCTAATACAGATCCCTGGGGGACACCACTTTTGACTGCTCCCCATTCTGACTTCGTACCATTTATGCTGACTCTCTGCTTCCTACCAATTAGCCATGACCTAATCCATCCCAACAACGCCCCACCTATTCCATGCGCCTCAACCTTTCTCATCAATCTCTCATGGGGACTCTGTCGAAAGCTTTACTGAAATCTAAATATATTATATCATATGACTTGTCATTATCTACTGCTTCATATACCTCTGAGAAAAAACTAAGCAAATTAGTAAGGCAAGAACGTCCCTGAGTGAATCCATGCTGAGAAGAATTTATTAAATTAAATGTATCTAAGTGGTTTCTAATTTTACTAGCAATAATTGACTCTAGTAGCTTTCCTATGATTGATGTAAGACTAATGGGACGGTAATTGGATGCTATTGATTTGTCACCTTTTTTGAAGATCGGAACTACGTTTGCAAGCTTCCAAGCTTCTGGAACTATACCTGTCTCCAATGACTTGCTAAATCAAAATGTTAATGGGTAACTTAACTCATCCCTACATTCTTTTAATACTCTAGCATATACCTCATCAGGACCAGGCGATTTATGAGGTTTCAGTCTGTCAATTTCCTTAAGCACATCATTTCTACTTATAGTAACCGTACTTAACCTATTTTCTATACTATCGCTATATACCTTACGGACTTCTGGAGACTGTGCCAAATTTTCATTAGTGAAAACGGAAAGAAATTGACTATTTAATGTACTGCACATTTCTAAATCATTTTCTGTCATTTCTCCTATCGAAGTTTTAAGGGGACCAATTACATCTCTAACCTTGGATTTATATAGTTGGTAAAAAGCTTTAGGATTATTTTTTGAGTCATTGGCAACCTTAATTTCATAATTTCTTTTTTCTTGCCTAATATGAAGCCCTCCGAATCATAAGGGGACCAACCACCATTTTCTTACTTCTGAGAAAATCAAGGTCAAAGTTTGGCAGTTCAAAATATGTGTAACTCTTTAACCCGGTAAGGTGCCCTCTTCATATTTTTACTGAAGGTAGCTGAAACACTACTCTTTCATCCCAGCATGTAAAAATAGGGGGTTCCACGTCTATATTTTTAGTCAAAACACCCAAACCAAAATTATCCCCTTTTTTGAATGGCCAAAATGGCCAAAATCTAACATTACCAGCACTTTGACCACAAGTTTTTTCTTTTAAAGATAATAATGCACTGATATTGGGTAGTTTACGTAATTCTCCATCATTCCCACCCCCAAGCCTCCAATTTCCATACTCCAGGTAAGGCAGGTAAGTAGTTAATAATTTAAAATGTAAAACTTGCAAACTAAACAAACCAAAATTGGGACAAGGACAATATAAAGTCAAATTAAATTATCAAAATCGCTATGTGGAAACAACGTTTACTAAAATGAAAATTATTAAATAAAAGAACACAATCCACCACATAGGGTGTACATTACTACATGAGCAAGTTAATCTGTTTCCCAAGCAAACTAATCGCACATATAACAACGCACTATCGTCACGTTAAAGGAAGTAGTCAAGTTTGGGAAGTCCGGGACGTTCTGGCAAATTTTACTAAACTCTGCATGAATAAAGAAACTACATGTTAAATGTCAAAATATTATTTAAAATCAAATTTGCAACATTACAAGACATTAACAATAGTACAAAATACAAATATTGAGAAGATATCTATACTATTACAAAATAATATATAAAATACAGTACAGCACTCACTAACGATAGTGCTACCTGTAAGCATAGCATGCCTCAAGTGACCCCTATCAATAACTACCCTACAAATAACCTACATTTATAGCACAAATAAACTAAGGAAATCGCAAAAGTAAGCAATTGATACTATCGACAATGAATACATATAATATAAAGACAAATAATTGCAAAATATGAAGTAACAACAGATTTAAACAAAGAGTACTCTTTTAACAAGAACAATACATTTAAAAAATCATCAATATTAATATTAATAATAATAATAATAATAATAGAAAAAGAAAAAGATAAACAATAAATACAGACAAAAAGTAAGCAGAGGTTATACAAGAAACTTCAAGTTAAAAATGCTTGATTAAAATTATTGATGTCAAATTTTAGAATACAGTCACAATAATTGACCCTAAAAAGATTAAATTTATGGAACAATTTACTTGCCTCAAAACCTCTGTCCACTAAGAGTCTGTATAGTAACCTAGCTCTAGCCCAAAAGTCATCTACTTTAGTGCAGATTTTACAAAATCTTATTAATTGGGAATAAAAACAATTATAAGTTATTTTACTATCGATATTACTACTAGGGAAAGGAAAGTTTATTACGTTAAAATTAAAATCATCAACTTTGTGATATACTTTAAGTATGCACTGTTCATTAACAATCTCTATATTTATATCAAGAAAATTTTCAACTTTATAATTTACGTTACATTGTGTGAGGGGAATAGAATTAGGGTAAATAAGTTTAGCAACTTGATTAAAATTTAACAAATTGCAAACAAGAATATCATCAATATATCTACTATTATTACTTAACAGTTTAGCAAGTGCTAATTTTTCTGGAATTTTATTTTTCTTGCTACTGTCAACTAAGTCTTTTATATATTTAAATTCTAAAGCAAGCAAGAATAAGTCTGCAATTAAAGGGCTAGCATTTCCACCCATAGGAATTCCTAATATTTGTTTGAAAATGTACGGTCCGAATCTAACATAAGTATTGAAAAGGAGGAATTTAAGGGCATCTTTAAGTTTAGTTCTATCAAAATAACAGGTAAGTACAAGGGTATGGGTAAGTGAACGTACTTTTACGTACGGGAGAGTGAGAGTATGGAGGGATTAACTGAGTGTCGTTTGGACCCCTTGTGTCAAGTTATATTTTTCCCAGGATATTGGTGAGTGTTCCCGAAAGGCGAAAAAGTTACCTTAACGTCCAGGACTCTCACTCATACAGTTTTCGTCTTAAGGGTACCAAACGACTACCAGTGTGTAGGGGAGAAGTTGGGCTATGGCACCACGTGCTTGGCTTGGAAATTCAAAAAATGTCGGTTGGTCCCCTTATGATTCGGAGGGCTTCATATCCTTTTTTACCTGTCTTGATAGATTCTGATAGTAAGCAAGTAGGTGAATTTCGCCTTTCCTAATTTTTCTATATATTCCTCTCTTTTGTCCTAGATCTAATAGTCTATTATTCATCCATTTGGGTTGGTTCTGTGTTGATCTAAATTTTCTTTTGGGGATGTATTTATTTTGTGCATTGAATACTGACTTGATAAAATTATCGTATGTGAAATAACAGAAAAACATATTCACCACCACAGCCAACATACCAAGACCTATAGCTGCTCACCACCACCACCACCACCACCTCTACCAATAACAGAGAAACAGTTACCCAAGCATTCACCACCACAAGTCGTTTTCTCTCTCTACCACACCTCTCCCGCATCAGAGAAAACGTCGACTCAAAGACTCAAGGATAACAATTATATACCTGTGCAGGGCAGAAGATAACATGTGATCAGTTCTCGCCGATATTACACTTCTCCTGCAACACCCCAAACCTACAAACTTGCAACCACTGTCCACTCCATCTACCTCCAGCCTGTAAAACACATAACAGCCCCAGACCAAATCAGAAGACAATATCATATTATATCACCTCACCCCAGAGTTAAAAAGGACACAACCGCCCCCAGACAACACGAGTTACTACCATCGAGATGACACGCCCTCTAACACCAGGGAACAACTTATCCATCAACATAACCAATTCCAAAGTCCAACAGAAGAAGAAAAGCGAAGAAGAGAAATTAATCAAGAAATGGCACTATAAGTAAAAAAGTATATCACCCCTCTCCAAGCCACAAGGAACTAACCACCCTACAACATCCTACCCCTAGGTGCCTTTCTGATGCTCAACAATATCACCCCCGAGGCCCTGAGAAACGGTATGACTATTACGGAAGATTTTAGGATCGACATCTCAATCTAGAGCTGTTCTTGACACCCCGGGTAAAAGGACAGATTCGAAAGTTGAGGACACAGTTGAAGAGTTGGTTCAGTTGATCGCAAGGCGTAGACACAATTACGAGACTGTAGTCACCCATTATACTAATTCTTTTTAGTGGGTATCAACAAGCTGGTTTATTAGAGCCTTCTGGGTGAAGTAATCTAATATTCTCGGCCTACCTCAACCCCGGCGCTATTGTGGATATAAGCAGACAGTCAGGTACTAACTAGCTTTATCCAGGATAGACCAAACCACAAGAAATTCATCAAAGTACTTATAAAGACCAGAGTAGACAGGAGTTCACTCCTGCGTTCGCTCGATGCTATTTTGTCACGGCTTGGGCTAGGCAATTTAGTTATTTAAGGTCCCAAACCAAAGTGCTCGAGTTACACTGTGGGAACCCAGTGGCGTCAGGACAACCCCACGGCCAGCGGATCTACCCCAGATTGGATTACTAATTCTACACCCATTGGATTAATTATTCTACACATCGAAAGTGAAGTTATTATACCGTAAAAGTTATAGAAGATCTAACTGTGAAAAGAAATTATACTTGGTGTGTTGTCAGAGAGAAAGTATATAAAGATCGAAAGTGAAAGTAATTAAAATATATCTACTGCGTATATAATAAAAGGTATTCTGGAAACATCGGATACTACGCACGTATACAAAAGCGAGAGAAAGGAAACTCTAGTGAAACTCAAAGAAATTAGGGAAGTACTGATAATAATTCTGCTAAAATTAATAACAAATAAATTCAAGTTAACTTATGCGTAAGCACCACAGTGATTTAACCTCAGGAAAATAATTACGTTTAGCTCCCAAATTCCAGAACCACTCTACGCAGGTAAATACCAATAGTTCACATATCTAATTACTATATAACCTTTCTAAGCACAAGTGTAAATCCTCGATTGAAAGGAGTGCTACTCGATCTTAACTCTGAAATAAATACAGGACAAGTGTAATCTTTCAGTTAGAAAGCGGTCCCTAATACTTACTTAGATATAGCATAGAATAATCCAGTCTTGCGAGTCAGACGTAGTGGAGCCTCGTTCGTTCACTTTAATTGTTTTGTTCTTGACCATTATTGTTCTAGCTTTTACGTATGCGATATTCTTGTGCAAATAAACGGAATATGAATACACGTCTTGTGATAATTATCCTCTATTGTCTTTCTGTGTCTGTGGTAAAACAATATAACTTCTCCAGTTAGGAAGAGCCCACTTGATCAAAACCAATTAAACCCCAGTAAAAACCTGGCATAACATTGGCGGCAGCTGGTGGTTCTTGATTCGGGAAGGAAGTTGTTTGACACAGTAATCAGGAAAGAGATAGAGAGCACATGCGTCATCATGGATCCAAAATTCCCCATACCGACGTATGACGCGGAAACTCAGGATATTCGCACGTACCTAGAGATGGTCAGCCCGCTAATTAGCCTGGCATACCCGACCGACGTAAGGAAGGTCTATGGTTTATTAATTCACCTGGGGAAGGCCGTGCCCCTGGTAGCCGAACATGTACGCCCAGATTTGACATGGGACAACTTTCGGAATATTGTGATCAACGCTGTTCAGCCATCACTAGGCCCCGTTGCAGCCAAAATCAACGAAATCAAGTACGGAGGGAACCTAAACAGTACCTTGAGAATAGTGAGCCGACAGGTAAAACGTGCTTACCCTCTGTACACTTATGAGCAACAACAGCAACAGGTGTTCTGTGTGCTCTTAAGGATCCTTCCCTCAAATATTAGGGAATACTTTGATATCCACGATCCCGTGGGATTTACAAAGGATATCATCACTATTCGCAAGCTGTTGGCCAACCGGCCTAAAACTTCCACAAAAGAAGCCATCAGAAACCCCCCCCACACCCTCAAGTGTACCGAAGACCCGGACAAACCAAAAAACGAAGGAAAAGATCGCAGTACTCATCCCAAGGCCGCCCCCAACCCCTCTTGTCAGGCCACCCACAAGGAAATCTGCGAAGCTTCCCTAACCACCATCATCCTGGTCAATCTTACCAGAACAACCAACAGGAAACCCGAGGCCCCCCCAAAAAATTTGAAATTCAGGATCTTCGCCCGTACCTAGAGATAGCCTCGGCAAGGAAACCGGTACCCTGGAACACTCACCCTCAAGAGCCCATTAGGTTAAATTACCCATTCAGTTGGGAAGCTTGCGATCCCGGTTACCCGATCCCTGACACCTGGGAGATCGACCCAGCTAAGACAATGGACATTGAGTGCCAGTGTGAGGAGTGCTGTCTCCAGGAAATTTACCAAATTCAAGCCATCGATGAAGACCAAGAGGAAGAAGAAATAGAAGAGATGGAAGACCATGAAGACCAAGAGGAAGAAGAACTAGAAGAGATGGAAGACCCTCCTCGAGATTTTTTTGAGCCTCCCTTCAGTTGGGAAGCTTGCGATCCCACTTACCCGATCCCTGACACCTGGGAGATCGACCCAGCTGAGACAATGGACATTGAGTGCCAGTGTGAGGAGTGCTGTCTCCAGGAAATTTACCAAATTCAAGCCATCGATGAAGACCAAGAGGAAGAAGAACTAGAAGAGATGGAAGACCCTCCTCAAGATTTTGTTGAGCCACCCCCGCCCATTTATATGGCCTCGGTGAGGGAGCCTGTGCCGTGGACACCTCCACCCATCTACCATCCGGCTAAAGAAAAGGACTGCATCAAGTACCACGATGAAGAATACTGTTCCCCGGAAATGCACCAAATTCAAGCCATCGATGAAGACCAAGAGGAAGAAGAAATAGAAGAGAGGGAAGACCATGAAGACCAAGAGGAAGAAGAACTAGAAGAGATGGAAGACCCTCCTCGAGATTTTTTTGAGCCTCCCCCGCCCATTTATATGGCCTCGGCGAGGGAGCCTGTGCCGTGGACACCTCCACCCATCTACCATCCGGCTAAAGAAAAGGACTGCATTGAGTACCACGATGAAGAATACTGTTCCCCGGAAATGCACCAAATTCAAGCTATCGATGAAGACCAAGAGGAAGAAGAAATAGAAGAGAGGGAAGACCATGAAGACCAAGAGGAAGAAGAACTAGAAGAGATGGAAGACCCTCCTCGAGATTTTTTTGAGCCTCCCCCGCCCATTTATATGGCCTCGGCGAGGGAGCCTGTGCCGTGGACACCTCCACCCATCTACCATCCGGCTAAAGAAAAGGACTGCATTGAGTACCACGATGAAGAATACTGTTCCCCGGAAATGCACCAAATTCAAGCCATCGATGAGATGAAGACCAAGAGGAAGAAGAAATAGAAGAGAGGGAAGACCATGAAGACCGAGGGGAAGAAGAAAAACTAGAAGAGATGGAAGACCCTCCTCGAGATTTTTTTGAGCCTCCCCCGCCCATTTATATGGCCTCGGCGAGGGAGCCTGTGCCGTGGACACCTCCACCCATCTACCATCCGGCTAAAGAAAAGGACTGCATCGAGTACCACGATGAAGAAGACTGTCCCCGCCCAGTTCTATGGCCTCGGCGAGAGAGCCTGTGCCCGGAAAAACTCCACCCATCTACCACCTAGCTAAGATTGAAGACGTTCCAGAAGACTCCCCTAGAAGGATACCAAAAATCCAAATAGCGATCAGGAACAAAAGCCATAACCATCAGGCTAAAGCCACTCCTAAAGCCAAATCACCAAAGAAGAAAAAAGTCAACATCCAACCACAGCCACCTCAGAAGTCTCCATATACTCGACCACCTACCTCCACCGGCTTTTATGGTAAAGCCTGTTCTACATCTTCACCAACAGCCTCCATGTCTACTACATCACCTTCAGCACCTCCGAAATCATATGAACCTCCTCCATCCAACCCTTCTTCACTTGCCCCATCCGCCGAAGATAATCTCTCCTCCTATGATACAGTCGGGCTAAAACACCCACCTGCACACCACATTCGTCGATCGGCCCCTGTTCCTTTCGTCTCCGATCAATCATCCGTGTTCGCTCCAACCTTGAAGATAGCAAGCAATACTCAAGTAATTCCAGCACCCTCATCCATCATCACTGTAATCCATCAAAACCCAGTCATTAAAAAGGGTTCCCTGGCTCCCACAAGGATTAAGAAAACCAACACCTCAACCAAAACTAAGTCGGCAACAACCCGCATTCCCAGAAGTGGTCCTTACATCAAGATCATAGGGACCCAAACCAATGACGTAACTAAGAATATTAAGTTCCTACATCAACTAGAAGCAGCCCTCGGGACATATACAGAGATACCTTGCATAACTCTTTATGCTAACCTGAGCAAACCAGCAGATAGAAGCTCAATGACATGGTGGGAATATCTCGACAAATGGAAATTTGTTTCCACCAAGAAAATGCCTGGTGTGACCAGCTCCAGCCACGAGGTCGTGGCTTTGATGGGGAAGAAGGAAGTGAAATAACAGAAAAACATATTCACCACCACAGCCAACATACCAAGACCTATAGCTGCTCACCACCACCACCACCACCACCTCTACCAATAACAGAGAAACAGTTACCCAAGCATTCACCACCACAAGTCGTTTTCTCTCTCTACCACACCTCTCCCGCATCAGAGAAAACGTCGACTCAAAGACTCAAGGATAACAATTATATACCTGTGCAGGGCAGAAGATAACATGTGATCAGTTCTCGCCGATATTACACTTCTCCTGCAACACCCCAAACCTACAAACTTGCAACCACTGTCCACTCCATCTACCTCCAGCCTGTAAAACACATAACAGCCCCAGACCAAATCAGAAGACAATATCATATTATATCACCTCACCCCAGAGTTAAAAAGGACACAACCGCCCCCAGACAACACGAGTTACTACCATCGAGATGACACGCCCTCTAACACCAGGGAACAACTTATCCATCAACATAACCAATTCCAAAGTCCAACAGAAGAAGAAAAGCGAAGAAGAGAAATTAATCAAGAAATGGCACTATAAGTAAAAAAGTATATCACCCCTCTCCAAGCCACAAGGAACTAACCACCCTACAACATCCTACCCCTAGGTGCCTTTCTGATGCTCAACAATATCACCCCCGAGGCCCTGAGAAACGGTATGACTATTACGGAAGATTTTAGGATCGACATCTCAATCTAGAGCTGTTCTTGACACCCCGGGTAAAAGGACAGATTCGAAAGTTGAGGACACAGTTGAAGAGTTGGTTCAGTTGATCGCAAGGCGTAGACACAATTACGAGACTGTAGTCACCCATTATACTAATTCTTTTTAGTGGGTATCAACAAGCTGGTTTATTAGAGCCTTCTGGGTGAAGTAATCTAATATTCTCGGCCTACCTCAACCCCGGCGCTATTGTGGATATAAGCAGACAGTCAGGTACTAACTAGCTTTATCCAGGATAGACCAAACCACAAGAAATTCATCAAAGTACTTATAAAGACCAGAGTAGACAGGAGTTCACTCCTGCGTTCGCTCGATGCTATTTTGTCACGGCTTGGGCTAGGCAATTTAGTTATTTAAGGTCCCAAACCAAAGTGCTCGAGTTACACTGTGGGAACCCAGTGGCGTCAGGACAACCCCACGGCCAGCGGATCTACCCCAGATTGGATTACTAATTCTACACCCATTGGATTAATTATTCTACACATCGAAAGTGAAGTTATTATACCGTAAAAGTTATAGAAGATCTAACTGTGAAAAGAAATTATACTTGGTGTGTTGTCAGAGAGAAAGTATATAAAGATCGAAAGTGAAAGTAATTAAAATATATCTACTGCGTATATAATAAAAGGTATTCTGGAAACATCGGATACTACGCACGTATACAAAAGCGAGAGAAAGGAAACTCTAGTGAAACTCAAAGAAATTAGGGAAGTACTGATAATAATTCTGCTAAAATTAATAACAAATAAATTCAAGTTAACTTATGCGTAAGCACCACAGTGATTTAACCTCAGGAAAATAATTACGTTTAGCTCCCAAATTCCAGAACCACTCTACGCAGGTAAATACCAATAGTTCACATATCTAATTACTATATAACCTTTCTAAGCACAAGTGTAAATCCTCGATTGAAAGGAGTGCTACTCGATCTTAACTCTGAAATAAATACAGGACAAGTGTAATCTTTCAGTTAGAAAGCGGTCCCTAATACTTACTTAGATATAGCATAGAATAATCCAGTCTTGCGAGTCAGACGTAGTGGAGCCTCGTTCGTTCACTTTAATTGTTTTGTTCTTGACCATTATTGTTCTAGCTTTTACGTATGCGATATTCTTGTGCAAATAAACGGAATATGAATACACGTCTTGTGATAATTATCCTCTATTGTCTTTCTGTGTCTGTGGTAAAACAATATAACTTCTCCAGTTAGGAAGAGCCCACTTGATCAAAACCAATTAAACCCCAGTAAAAACCTGGCATAACAGTATGTATCTACCAAGGTTGACGTCTCTTCCTGACTTAAGATGACAGGTGCCTGAGAAGGGGTACACTCATTTGGACACCTGGATCGACTTAATTTTTTGACCATAGGGTCAGCTAATAGGGCTCTTCTTAACCCACCATAATTGGCTTTTCTAAAGTCAGGTATTAATGTTGTATTCTCTCTGGTATTACCTTTCCATTGTATATTAAAATACACAGAATTGTGGGTCACTATTTCCTAGGTGGTCCCCTATCTCTACATTATTTACCATATGTTCATTGTTACTGAAAACTAAATCGAGAATATTATTACCTCTAGTCGGCGTATCTATGAATTGAAATAAAAAACTATCTTGTACTACCTCTATAAACTCCTCAGAATCAGAGTCTCCTATTTGATGCTGCCAATCTATATTCAGAGAATTAAAATTCCCCATAATGCACACATTGCTAAACCTTGATGCCATTTTAATTTCCTCCCATAATGACGTTCCGTCATTTCTACTCATATTTGGCGGTCTATACATAACTCCAATAACTATGGTCTCACTACCTTCGTTAACCTCTACCCAAACACTTTCATTATCGTTATTTAGTCTAATACCTGATTTAATACAGCTTTTTAATGTACTCCTGACAAACACTGCTATACCGCCACCCCTCTTACTTGTTCGGTCATATTTAAACAAACTATATCCTGGTATATCAAATTCTGCTAAAAAATGCCTGGTTTCTGTATTAATCCACGTTTCAGTTAGCGCTATTATGTCTATATTTTCTTTGCTAACAAGGGCTCTAAGTTCGTTCATTTTGTTACATAGACTCCTACAGTTTGTGTAATATACTCTCAATTTACTTCTTTTCTTTATACCTAATTTACCTTTATTTCTAACGACATTTCCATCTTCCGTTGCACCATCACTACTATCATTTGCATTATAGTCATCATTTTTAGCATGAGACTGAATATCCTTATCGCTTTCGCCTGACGCTAAAATTGTTCCATTTAACCTCTCATTTACACTCTCAATATTTCTGTTCAAAACCCCACAACCACCCTATCTAAAGAACTAGCTAATGTAGAAACCCCTAACCGTGAAAGATGAACCCCATCCCTTGCGTACATCCCATCTCTCCCATAGAAACTATCCCAGTTATCAATGAATGGTATTGCTTTTTCTTTGCAATATTTCTCCAAACGGCAATTGACACCAATCGCCCTGGATGTCCATTCCTTGGGAACTCCTCTTCTGGGTAGGATACAATGTACTACAGGGATCCCTCCCTTCATCCTAACTTTATCTAACACATCCCGATACTGCTGCAGCAGTTCCTCACTTCTACCCTTACCAACATCGTTACTCCCGGCACTGAGACAGATAATGGGGTTATCTCCACTATCTTCCAAGATGTGGTCCATCTTCTCTAAAACCCTCCCAACTCCATGGCCAGGCAGACACACAACCTTCCTAAGTTTAGTGCGGGTAGCCCTAACTAAATGTCTTACCATGGAGTCGCCCACAATCGACACAGACTTACCTTCTCGGGACACAGACTTACCTTTCCCTCGGGAGGATCCAGCAGCTGCAGTTGGAGAACCCCTGGTGGTGGCAGAAGCTCCCTTGGTGGTGGTGGTGGTGGGGGTAGTGGTGGTGGTAGGTAGCACAGCGTCAGAGGTTGGAGCTGAGTTGGCGGCAGGCACTTCGGTTATCCCTCCCTTATCCTGACTATCTTTTCCCTCACATTCGTCTCGCAAAGGAGAGAATGTATTTGTCACACTCATACCTATTCTACTATCCTGCTTCTTGAGTGTGACTTTCCTACCCGTATTTTTAACAACCTGCCATGAATACAATTTTTCATCAACTTCCTCCCTTTTCCCCTTACTTTACTTTATTTCCTCTTGGCTAAGCTTGAAAGCTAGATTTTCGTCTTTAATCAAATCCACTTCCCTCTGAATTTTAACATTAACCTCCCTTAGAGCCAAGACCTCTTCCTTCACCACAACGATCTCCTCTCTTACCTGGAGAATAAGATGATGCAGATCAGTTAGAGACTCGCACTCCATACCTGCCATGATCCCAATAAGCTTAGCGAGGAGCAAGAAACTAAGTACAGAAAAACAAAAACAAGTAAACTAACAGCTAAAAACTGAGCTATAACACTTTTATATAACACGAGTGCACTGCCCCCAAACACAGGTAGGTGTAATGGTCACTAAAGGTCACTGGTAAGTGGTCCGGGCAGGAGCTCAGATTAACACAACCTTCTCCTGTCACTGACTGAACTAGACTGGCCATATGCCTATATGGCCATAAATCAGGCCATATGCCTATAATTTGAACCAAAATCAGTTAAATCACGACTCGTTAATTTGTGGTATGTTACAATATGTAATCAAGTAAGGAAGTAGGCTATACTGTGAAGATACTTTACATGCATAAGTTTGCATACCTTATGTGTGTGTGTGTGTATATATATATTAGTAATTCGATCACCACGAATTGAGTAGGATGAATGAGAAGCTATAATTCGTTTATTACCATGACCGGTAGCCTACAGTAGGCCTATACTGTATTTAGGGCTCAAATTCGCTTTGACCTAACTTTGCTGGGAACCTATCTCTCGGTCTTATTGGGGGTTGACTGTATAACCTTGTGTGAAAAGCAGAAACAACAAAGTATTATGTTATAACATACTAGTATAGCAGAGTCAAGATGGCGTCCAGATGCTAACACCTGGCGGTAACCCTACAATATAAACTTACCCATAGCGGTCATTTCAAAGGGCTAATCTTTTGAACAAACAGTAGTGCCAATGTAGCATATGTATTGCTAGATCTGGAGGAATTTACTTCGATCTAATAGCATTTTCTTGCATCCAGTGACATGAATTCTAGTTTTATTTTAGGAATTGTTATGCCCTGTTTTTCTACAGGTTTAACTTGGGTAATGTGAGTTCTAAATTGACTGGGTATATAAGGCTGCATGCACAATACAAGATATGAGGAATAGAACACAAAGAAACACATGGTAGCAAGTTACATGATCACGTTTATTGATATACCACTGCAGAATACTTGTGTAAGACAATATAATAGAATTGAACAACACTAGCATAAGTGGATCTGGATGGAGCCTAGTCTCCCACTTCCAACGTTCAGGTATTAATCTTCTGATCACTGGCTTTGATTTCACAGGTTTATATACCGAAGACCATCAATGTTACTTATAGATTCAAATTCACTGTTAGATTTATTACTGGTAGCTCTGGCGCACAAGTAGTAGTTCACAGACTAGATTAGACACACGTATTTTTAGAGCACGGGAATTCTAGTAACCTCAGGGGGCACTGATCTAAGTTTTATATCCTTGTCTCAGAAATACATAGAACGCAAATCAGTGGGCGAACGTTAGATATCACTAGAGTTTTAATATCTGAATAAAGTAATTACGAGAGTCAAGGTCGCCTGTTAATTAAAGAGCACTGATCGCTTAGTACGTCCCAAATGGAATGGTTAAGTATGAATTACACTGGGCAAGGTCTTAGCCACTTCGTAGAAATATTAATTAGTGAATCTAAAACAGCACAGTAATATGTAGTACTGCTAAAGGGAATCTTGGGTAGTATCTGATGGGTCTGGTCCTGGTTATCTTGCGTCCATGATGTTGGGGGCTAACGACTGGTTCCGCGGCCGTCCAGGGGGGCCATATGTGTGAAGTTCTTCAATACGTGGGCAGGTCCTTCTATCCAAATCTGCCACGGAGTCTGCCGGTTCTGGGATCTCACTCCGGAACAACACAAGGGCAGAGCTAGAAATTAACTGCAGGGTAGTGACCCCTGGTTGGTGTCTAGCTTTCAACTGATTTGACTTGGGGCGGGAGTTAGATTTATAGGCTCGGTTCTGGACCCTGTAGACAGTAGGGATCTCGAGTCTTATGGACTTAATTGAGCTCTCAATAGATATGGGGACTAGGTAAGATGGTATTTACTGTTGTGGCACAGGACGATAGGAAGCCTTTATATTTTCATATAACTGAGCCTTAGTAAGAGGTACTATTTTGGCTATACTGGACGTATTTAGGGGAGAGAGACTGGATCTACTTTGCGAGGAGGATGGGGACAGCTGTGATAGGAGCGTCTCTCTAGATTGTTCAATCTTCATTCTATGGTATAGCTGAGGTGCTAATTTAGTGATCAGAGCATGCAAGAAAGGTAAATGGTTTATTGTGAGTTAATAGAGGTTAGTAAAGGTGTTAGTCATTCATGGTTAGTTCATTGATAGGAAGAATTCCTGTGCTACCTGGCAATGACTCGAAAGTCAAAACAGGGGCCAGGTATACCTCCGCGGGGGTGGGGGTCTCCCTCCTCGGGTGGGCAAAAAGGGGGAGCTGGGCGCCCTCTCTCTGATATAGTCGTCCGGCGGCTGTGGCTAGGGGCTTGCCATATCACCAGTGTTTGTAATAACCCTCTGTGTATGAGACAGATGTGAGTGTCTTTAATACCAAAACCGAAGGTGCCTTAGCTAGCTGGTTTTACTCGGCTGGTTGTTAATTGTAGGGTTTGCTGGATATGGTGGAGACTGGGTTGCTAACTCTGCCACATTTATCTGGAAGTATGGCAATAGAAGTTAGTTACTGGCGGGGCGGCTAGCCTCGCACCGACGACCATTGGGTGCAGGGTTGTGAATGTGTTGTAAGAGAATAGATGGCATGCAAGGGGCTAGTAAAGTTCTAATGTTGTTCTGGCCTACTAAGTGAAGGTAGGCTGGATAGGAGTATATATATAAAAGGTTGGAGAGCGTTAGTAACGGACAATTCAAGGATCTTCAAGAGGTATGAGAGAGAGGCTAGGTCGGACAAGAGTCGAGAAGCGCGGGTGTCTTAATGAGAGGGGGGGGGGAGTTCAAGGGCTACAGGGAAATTTTGCCCCTAAGGTCCCTGGGCGTGGGGGTGGCATTAGGCTACAATTGATATGGAAGTTTGAAAAGGCAGTAGAATACGTTAGCCAAATGCTACCGGGGAATGCAACTATGGGGTGGTATATGAGTCTGGAAAAGATAGAGTTATGTGATCAGTCAGAGGGTTATGGATACTATTAGTTGGCCCTGGGAACTGCGTTTTCTATTAAATATAAAATACCACCCACAGCGGCAGTTCGTAGGGGTACTTAGTTATTGTTTCGGGGTACTTATGACAGATACTGGTAACCAGGTTATCTTATACAATCTCTGGTTGGGGTAAGAGGTGTAAGACACGAAATAAATTGGCGTAGTGTGGGCTGTGGATACGAAGGAGGCAAGGGGAAGACGTATGACAATTGTGGAAAGTAAATGGAAAAAGGTGAACACAATGGCGGAGAAAAATACTTAACCTAAGGATTGCATACATAGATTTATGGGGCGATGGGTCTTCAGAAGCTTAGTCTGGCAAGACAAGATGTTAGGGAATGTTAATATTAATACTTAGTTACTAGAGGAGCAATGCAAGGGGCGACTGAGCACGGGTTACATATATCTATACTCGTCATGGAATATGATATACGAGGTCTAGGGACAAGCGTGGGTGTTTGAACTTCTAAGATATATAACATCTACTTCTCGGATGTAAGAACATACATAGATATATTTATGGCTGTCTGATGTGTTGGCATTGGCTCAACGTCGGGACAGGGCATGTTTTTAATATGAATGTATATTCCTATTCATCATCTTTGTAGCAAGGACAGTGCCGCTATGTCGTATCAATGCTGGTGGCAGTTAATATTATAGACTTAGTTACTAGAGGAACAGTGCAAGGGGCGACTGGGCACGGGTTACATATATCTATACTCGTCATGGAAAATGATATACGAGGTCTAGGGACAGCGTGGGTGTTTTAACTTCTAAGATATATAACATCTACTTCTCGGATGCAAGAACATACATAGATATAATTATGGCTGTCTGATGTGTTGGCATTGGCTCAACGTCGGGACAGGCATGGGTGTTTTTAATATGAATGTATATTCCTGTTCATCATCTTTGTAGTTAGGAGTGTAGGACACGAGGGGGTTAGTGTACGTGAGGTGTGGAAAATGGTCAGTTTTAGAAAAGGTAAATGGGTGTGTCCTGGAGCTGTTTAGCCCTGCGGGCTTGGGCCTGTCTGGAATGGCGGGCTCGGTCAGCTGGTCCTTTCGTTCTGTGGACCTTTCCTTTGGTGTTTCTGTGTGGTGTTCGTTCATGGCTTCTGTGGTGGGCTTCTCGTTCTGGGGCATTTTACTTCCCTCTCCTTCATTATAGGCTCGTCCTCGAGCCTCAAGGGTGAAGTAAAAAGAAGCATCGTCAGAAAAGTGTAGGTTAACAAGAAAAGTAGTATGACTAAGGGAAAAAAATAATATATACAGTATATGGAAAACATGTAAATTTAAGAAAGGGCAGATAATTAAGAACACAGGAAATTAAGAAGAGGTAAAGTGTTTAACAATGTATAAAGCAAATTTAAAAGATAGTCAGAAAAGTGTAGATTAACAAGAAAAGTATTATGACCAAGGGAAAAAAAAAAATACTATATACAGTATATGGAAAACATGTAAATTTAAGAAAGGACAGATAATTAAGAACACAGGAAATTAAGAAGAGGTAAAGTGTTTAACAATGTATAAAGCAATTTTAAAAGATAGTCAGAAAAGTGTAGGTAACAAGAAAAGTAGTATGACTAAGGAAAACAAATAATATATACAGTATATGGAAAACATGTAAATTTATAGAATCATGCCCAATCGCCTAGGAATTGAAAAAAAAAAAAAATCAAGTACAATAATATCTTCATCATGAATGAATGAATGAATGAAAAAATTATACATTTTAATGGGAAGTGAAGCTAGGAATCTAGGTCAAGAGTGGTAGGGAGGCTGGACTGTGGACGAGCCGGCATGACCCACCTCCTCTACCAATCCTGATTTTAAGTGAATATTGGGGTGGATCTACCGTTAGTTCTTGTCGTTAGGAATGTGGGTCTGGGGGCGAGCTGGCCCGGGGCCAGTTTTGGAGGGGGGGTCTAAGTGGTTTCGGTCGGGGGTAGTGATAGGGGGGTTTTAAAGATGAAATGGGCAGGTCGAGTCGGGGTTGTTGTTGCGGAAGAGGTTGGTGCTGGGGAGGGGTTGAATTGTGTAGAGAGTTGTGGTCGTGAGTGGGGTTTGGGGAAGGGTGAGTAAGGCTGAAGGTTGAGTGTTTACTATGATCGGGTGGTTTGGAGGTTTGGGGTGTGGGGATTTGATAGGGAGATGGTGGGGGGGTCTGGGCAGGCAGGGTTGTGGTTTGAGAGGGGTTGAATTTAGACTGATTTTATTTCCGGGAGAGACATGGATGGGATTTCGAGGAGTGGTTGAAGTTGAGAGGTTGATTATGTTGTTTGGGGCGAGAGAGAGAGTATTTTGGGGTTTAGCCAAGGTGGAAAAAGTGTTGTGGTTGGATTGGGATGGGAGTGGTATTTCGTCGAGCGGGATCTTTGGGGGGGAATTTGGGGCGGGTGGGGTAACGGTGAAGAGGGGGAGGTTGATAGTTTAGCTGGGCTCATGATGGTGGGGGACCGACTGGTGAGCAGGTGTTCGGTACGCATGAGGGGGGGGGAATCACTTTGGTGGGGGTCACGCGTGAGGGGGGATTAACGGCGCGTGTGGGAGGATCAGAGTGGTGGGGTGTGTCGGTGGCAGTGACGGTTTGCTTAGAGGTTATCTGGGGTTGGTGGGTTTGTCTGTCATGAGGGGGTGAGTCAAGTGTGGGGTTTTGAAGTTTATTAGGGGTGTGAATTGTGGGGGGGTGGAAGGGAGCTACTGACGGAAAACTGTCACAAGGGAGATTTTGTTGGTGGGGGAATAGCTGAGTATTTCTGGGGGAAGGGGGGGAACATAGTTGGGTCCCTAGGTCGTCACGCGTGAGGGGAGGGTTTACGGCGCGTGTGGGAGGGTCAGGGTGGTGAGAGGTGAGCGAGTTAGGAAACGGGATTTGTTGGGGGGACTGCGGCGGGTTGGTGGGGGAAGAGTTAGGTGTAGAACACGGGTTATTGGTAGAGGACTGATGTATTGATTTGGGGTTGTTAATAGGACGAATTTTGGGAATTTTCTTGGTGGCAGTCACGGTCTGGTTAGCGGTTATCTGGGGTTGGTGGGTTTGTTTGACATTAACAGGACGAGTTTGGGGAATTTTCTTGGTGGCAGTCTCGGTCTGGTTAGAGGTTATCTGGGACTGGTGAGTTTGTTTGACATGAGAGGGCGAGTCAAGTGTGGGGTTTCGAAGTTTTCTAGGGGTGTGAATTGTGTGGGGGTGGAAGGGAGCTACTGACTGAAAACTGTCACAAGCTACCGACGGAAAACTGTCACAAGGGAATTTTTGTTGGTGGGGGGATAGCTGAACATTTCTGGGGTCATGGGGAAAATATGTTGTGGTAGGCCTACATAGGTAGGCATAGCTAGAATACGGGGCTTGTTGGGGGGGCTGCGGAGGGTTGGTGGGGGAAAAGTTCACTGGGGTTGGACTTTCACCGGAAGTCATTTTGGAAGGGTGCACGGAGTCTTGGATAGGGGCTGAAGGGATGGATAGGGGATTCATCGAACTGCGTAGGCATTCTTCTCTGATGGAGAGCATATGTTCTTCGAATAAGCCATACGGGTCGAGATGGGCGGTGATGTGGGGTGGGAGGATGTTTAACAAAGCGGTGAATAAGAGTTCATTTTGTTGGTCGTAATCTTCATAGCTATACGTGGTCCTCACGTATCTGTAGAGTTGTATGAGGGTCACATTTATATCCCCTTCATACTTGATCTCGTCGACTTTTATTATTTTGGGGGCGACGGGGGAACCCAAAAGTGGATCTAAGGTCCGGATCACGAAGGATCGAAACTGGTTCCAGGTACTCTCTGGCGTATCCTGTGTCACCATTTGGTGAACAAATTCTTGAAAGGTAGGCTTATCAACAAGTTGGGAAACGGCTTCTCCCAACTGTATAATATGCAAAATTGCCCAGGCGATTTTTTCGTGGTCATTATGAAGTACCACATCGTACACTGGCTTTATTATGTCTAAGTAACTGGTGATATCATAAGTGTTTATATCATACTTGGGAATGTGTGCGAATGGCTGAAGATTTCGCGATGTTGCCATGCTTCTACTGTTCCAAACTTGCAGTGTAATGCAACCTTTTATCCGAATCAAGAACCACCGCTGCCGCCAATGTTATGCCCTGTTTTTCTACAGGTTTAACTTGGGTAATGTGAGTTCTAAATTGACTGGGTATATAAGGCTGCATGCACAATACAAGATATGAGGAATAGAGAACACAAAGAAACACATGGTAGCAAGTTACATGATCACGTTTATTGATATACCACTGCAGAATACTTGTGTAAGACAATATAATAGAATTGAACAACACTAGCATAAGTGGATCTGGATGGAGCCTAGTCTCCCACTTCCAACGTTCAGGTATTAATCTTCTGATCACTGGCTTTGATTTCACAGGTTTATATACCGAAGACCGTCAATGTTACTTATAGATTCATATTCACTGTTAGATTTATTACTGGTAGCTCTGGCGCACAAGTAGTAGTTCACAGACTAGATTAGACACACGTATTTTTAGAGCACGGGAATTCTAGTAACCTCAGGGGGTACTGATCTAAGTTTTATATCCTTGTCTCAGAAATACATAGAACGCAAATCAGTGGGTGAACGTTAGATATCACTAGAGTTTTAATATCTGAATAAAGTAATTACGAGAGTCAAGGTCGCCTGTTAATTAAAGAGCACTGATCGCTTAGTACGTCCCAAATGGAATGGTTAAGTATGAATTACACTGGGCAAGGTCTTAGCCACTTCGTAGAAATATTAATTAGTGAATCTAAAACAGCACAGTAATATGTAGTACTGCTAAAGGGAATCTTGGGTAGTATCTGATGGGTCTGGTCCTGGTTATCTTGCGTCCATGATGTTGGGGGCTAACGACTGGTTCCGCGGCCGTCCAGGGGGGCCATATGTGTGAAGTTCTTCAATACGTGGGCAGGTCCTTCTATCCAAATCTGCCACGGAGTCTGCCGGTTCTGGGATCTCACTCCGGAACAACACAAGGGCAGAGCTAGAAATTAACTGCAGGGTAGTGACCCCTGGTTGGTGTCTAGCTTTCAACTGATTTGACTGGGGGCGGGAGTTAGATTTATAGGCTCGGTTCTGGACCCTGTAGACAGTAGGGATCTCGAGTCTTATGGACTTAATTGAGCTCTCAATAGATATGGGGACTAGGTAAGATGGTATTTACTGTTGTGGCACAGGGCGATAGGAAGCCTTTATATTTTCATATAACTGAGCCTTAGTAAGAGGTACTATTTTGGCTATAGGTATTTAGGGGAGAGAGACTGGATCTACTTTGCGAGGAGGATGGGGACAGCTGTGATAGGAGCGTCTCTCTAGATTGTTCAATCTTCATTCTATGGTATAGCTGAGGTGCTAATTTAGTGATCAGAGCATGCAAGAAAGGTAAATGGTTTATTGTGAGTTAATAGAGGTTAGTAAAGGTGTTAGTCATTCATGGTTAGTTCATTGATAGGAAGAATTCCTGTGCTACCTGGCAATGACTCGAAAGTCAAAACAGGGGCCAGGTATACCTCCGCGGGGGTGGGGTCTCCCTCCTCGGGTGGGCAAAAAGGGGGAGCTGGGCGCCCTCTCTCTGATATAGTCGTCCGGCGGCTGTGGCTAGGGGCTTGCCATATCACCAGTGTTTGTAATAACCCTCTGTGTATGAGACAGATGTGAGTGTCTTTAATACCAAAACCGAAGGTGCCTTAGCTAGCTGGTTTTACTCGGCTGGTTGTTAATTGTAGGGTTTGCTGGATATGGTGGAGACTGGGTTGCTAACTCTGCCACATTTATCTGGAAGTATGGCAATAGAAGTTAGTTACTGGCGGGGCGGCTAGCCTCGCACCGACGACCATTGGGTGCAGGGTTGTGAATGTGTTGTAAGAGAATAGATGGCATGCAAGGGGCTAGTAAAGTTCTAATGTTGTTCTGGCCTACTAAGTGAAGGTAGGCTGGATAGGAGTATATATATAAAAGGTTGGAGAGCGTTAGTAACGGACAATTCAAGGATCTTCAAGAGGTATGAGAGAGAGGCTAGGTCGGACAAGAGTCGAGAAGCGCGGGTGTCTTAATGAGAGGGGGGGGGGAATTCAAGGGCTACAGGGAAATTTTGCCCCTAAGGTCCCTGGGCGTGGGGGTGGCATTAGGCTACAATTGATATGGAAGTTTGAAAAGGCAGTAGAATACGTTAGCCAAATGCTACCGGGGAATGCAACTATGGGGTGGTATATGAGTCTGGAAAAGATAGAGTTATGTGATCAGTCAGAGGGTTATGGATACTATTAGTTGGCCCTGGGAACTGCGTTTTCTATTAAATATAAAATACCACCCACAGCGGCAGTTCGTAGGGGTACTTAGTTATTGTTTCGGGGTACTTATGACAGATACTGGTAACCAGGTTATCTTATACAATCTCTGGTTGGGGTAAGAGGTGTAAGACACGAAATAAATTGGCGTAGTGTGGGCTGTGGATACGAAGGAGGCAAGGGGAAGACGTATGACAATTGTGGAAAGTAAATGGAAAAAGGTGAACACAATGGCGGAGAAAAATACTTAACCTAAGGATTGCATACATAGATTTATGGGGCGATGGGTCTTCAGAAGCTTAGTCTGGCAAGACAAGATGTTAGGGAATGTTAATATTAATACTTAGTTACTAGAGGAGCAATGCAAGGGGCGACTGAGCACGGGTTACATATATCTATACTCGTCATGGAATATGATATACGAGGTCTAGGGACAAGCGTGGGTGTTTGAACTTCTAAGATATATAACATCTACTTCTCGGATGTAAGAACATACATAGATATATTTATGGCTGTCTGATGTGTTGGCATTGGCTCAACGTCGGGACAGGGCATGTTTTTAATATGAATGTATATTCCTATTCATCATCTTTGTAGCAAGGACAGTGCCGCTATGTCGTATCAATGCTGGTGGCAGTTAATATTATAGACTTAGTTACTAGAGGAACAGTGCAAGGGGCGACTGGGCACGGGTTACATATATCTATACTCGTCATGGAAAATGATATACGAGGTCTAGGGACAGCGTGGGTGTTTTAACTTCTAAGATATATAACATCTACTTCTCGGATGCAAGAACATACATAGATATAATTATGGCTGTCTGATGTGTTGGCATTGGCTCAACGTCGGGACAGGCATGGGTGTTTTTAATATGAATGTATATTCCTGTTCATCATCTTTGTAGTTAGGAGTGTAGGACACGAGGGGGTTAGTGTACGTGAGGTGTGGAAAATGGTCAGTTTTAGAAAAGGTAAATGGGTGTGTCCTGGAGCTGTTTAGCCCTGCGGGCTTGGGCCTGTCTGGAATGGCGGGCTCGGTCAGCTGGTCCTTTCGTTCTGTGGACCTTTCCTTTGGTGTTTCTGTGTGGTGTTCGTTCATGGCTTCTGTGGTGGGCTTCTCGTTCTGGGGCATTTTAGGAATATTAGCGATATTGAACAATATTAGAGAGATCATGGTATTATTCTATATATTGTTGCCAGTATTTCACTATCTAGCGACATTCTAGCAACTTTTGAGAATGGATCTAGCACTATTTTGTTTTTAGTTTTGGTAACCTGAGACCGAACTGGTTATTTATTTATCTCTTGGATATTTATCATCAACTGTCCAAGACTGTAGGTGGGTACAATTGACAAAGGTGAAGGTAAATCTGGAGTCATCCATAGAATATAAGCTAATTAGCAAGAATTGGAGCTGGAATGAGTGTAGCATTGGTTAGTCTGTAAAACAAATCCAGGCTAACTTGTGAACCACTGTGAACTGGCCTTAATTTAGGCTGTGGTTTCAAAGGTGGCCCTTCACCCCCCCCCCCCCTCAAAATGGAAATATCTATTGTGAATTTGTTTTCTATTTTAGGGTAAAAATTATACAAAATCAAAGCACATGTGCATTATATGTCAAATTAACATGCTTTGAAGAGTGACAAAAACAGGATGAGATTTTTGGCGAGCTATGCCCTTTAACACAAGCTCACCCCTTGCACACTACGCACTCAAATTTCTCGATTTCTGACTCATCCTTCGGCAGGGGTCCTTTAATTCTACTACAGCGCTTACTCCCATGGTGCATCCAACATCGACAGACGCTACACAGAATCGAGTTAGCACCCATACCCTTTCCACACACTGCACATGGGTATGCACCGCTCTTTTCCACATTGCCTCGTCTCAATCTACAATGCATAACCTAGGTTTTGTTAATATTGACTCTTAAACCCTTGCTTACCATGCCCTCTCTCCATCTTCTGAATTTGGCCTCAGCATCTTGCATATTGTCAGCTATTAGGACTAAATTGTCTGCATAATGCAATTCCCACGGGAATCCGGATCTAAAATCTCTAGACAGTGCCTCTAGGACCATAATAAAGAGGAGGGGACTTAACACTGAACCCTGATGAGCTCCAACATGGACTGTGAACTCCTCACTCAGTACACCTTTCACCCTCACCGCAGTTCGCGAATCCTCATACATCTTCATTATCACACGCACCAGCCATTCTTCCACACCAAGTTTCCTCGTAGCCCACTGCACATCTCTAGGCACTCTGTCAAAGGCCATCTCCAGGTCTACAAACACAAAGTAAAGATCCCTGCTTTTTAGTAAGTATCTTTCCTGTATCTGCCTGACTATGAAGATAGCATCAGTTGTACCACTTCCTGGCATAAGACCAAACTGCATATCATCAATGGAGATGCTTTGCCTAATCAAACCCAAGACTCTCACACAGACCTTCATGGTTTGGTCAAGCATTTTTAGGCCCCTATAATTACCTCTATCTAGCGCATCCCCTTTTGCTTTGTATCCTCCTCCCCTTGTATAATTCTCCTACTCGACGAGACAGAGAAAGGGGCAAGGGAACACGAAAGTGGTCCCGGACCCTGAGAACAAGAATTTTAAAGGTTTCTGTTCGGGCCTGTCTCGTATCAGCCACCCCCAGCAATGGGGTACGTGCCAGAGTATATACATATACTGTACATACACTTTTTGTGCCAATCCTCAGGGATTTTCTCATCTTTAATATTGGTGTATATCATCTCAGTGACTAAGCTGACACCAGTCTCCCCGGAGGCTTTTATCATCTCGGCGACAATGCCAGAGCACCCTGGAGCTTCACCGTCCTTCATTTTATTGATTGCGCCACTCACAGCAGCTGGTGCTATCAAAGGAGGGGGTCCAGATATTGGTTTTTCTATACTAAGCTGTTCCTTATTCCATTCAAACTCTACATTTAGCAATTGTTCATAGTGTGCCTTCCATGCTTCTCTGATTTTATCTTCTGCATACACAATCGTCCCATTATCGTTTCTAACACACTATTCACCTATAATATCCCTACAGTCATTTTTAACTCGCCTAGCCCTAGCTAGGTTGATGAGCCCATTGGGATTGTCCGTGTTACACACTAGTTCGAGGACCAGGTCTTTAATTTAAGCATTGTAAATAACTCTTCTGGCAGTTAGTGTAGCTGCCTTGATAGCGTAATGTATAAATGCGCAGAATTTTGGTGGGAGTATCCTAGGTTCGAGTCCTTGGAGTGCCACATGTATTCGTTGATTTCATTGAGTTTAGAAGTAAAGTCGGTTGGTGAAAAAATATGAATTCCTCCTTTCTTCTATGCTTTGAAGAATCCCTTTTTCTCTTTCACAGCATGTTCTACTTTTTTTTTTTTTTTTTTTTAGAAAAGATCTCCGTCTACGTATTGTGAAAAACCTGTTATCCTCCGGCAAATTGTGGGGTTGAGTGAGTGAAGGGGGGGGGGGGGGGAGGGACAGTGAATGAAGGAGGATACATGTTTTTCATAATACGTGTTGCTAGCCCCAAACGCGCGAGCAACTGTGGCTTTCAACCATCCGACACATCCCCTTTTATTTATGTGCATCACACATGTTAAATACAAATAAAGTTTATGTTTTGTTTTACCCTACTGTGGAAAGACTACGGATACACCACTCCTGCCCGGGCCTCACACAGTGGCATGACCCAGTCCAGTCGAACTGAGCTCATGACGCTGGTGGCATTGCCCCGGAGGATAGCCATTAGCCATTTAGTCTTTGCTTGAGCCAGAGGGTTTCCCGGGATTCTCCTGAAACTTCTCTGATTTTACGGCCTATTTCATTCAGCATCTTAAGGGTGGTAGGGCCTTACACTCCTGAAGTTTCGAATGCCAGGGGCTCGAACTCATCGTTCCACCACCAGGAGGTCTTATTCCTGGGGTGACCCTTTGTTTTCCCAGACTTTGTCAGTGGTAATGAGAAGGCTATGCTTAAAATGACTATGAAAGTTATTTACATTAAGTTTCTAACCTCCAGTTGTATTAGGATAGTTAAGTTGGTGTTTTCATGACTATATTATATACAGTACTGTATAGCTATATATCCCGGGGGATCTGGGACCTGGGAATCTTTTGCTGGAGATCCCAAATAGGCCCGACTCTCTGGGTATTTCTCCTGGACGACCTAGATGGGTGTGATTTTGAGTTTTGTTTTTCTGATGTGTTGTGATGTCCCTGTTCGGGCTCTGTCTAGAATCGGCCAAACTGTCAGAATGGCAAAAGAAAACTTCCAAATCAAATTATCTTTTATTGAGTAATGGCCAATGCACAATACACATATCAAACACAGCATAACTAAGCTTATACAAATAACTTGTGAACATCCCTTTCTAATTAACAAACCTTGGTGATATAAGTATATTGTTTATATAAGTAAGTTATAGTAAATGGGGTACACATGGGCTACAGCTAGGCTATATCAAACAACTGTAAACTAAACCATAACACAGGTCTAAATCTAAGGCTAACATCTTGAGTAATATAAACGTATACTGGTATATACTGCACAGAATACATTGCATTGTATATTATTGGTAATAATAATACTGTCCATACAATAAAAAGGCAAACCAGATTTGATGAATCACTAAATTTTCAGAAGTAATAATATTTGGCAAAATTTACGAAGTATAACCCATGAAGCACGGCAGGGCTTAAACATTCGCACCACTCCAATCCTAAGGATTTTCATGAATTTCACAGGTTCATAACTCCGCAATTAAATGGCATAACCAATGTTGGACATAACAAAATGCAGCACTCACTGCTATCTTGCAAATGTTGAAGACTAGAACACTATACATAAAGTGGTTCTGGTTTGATGGTGGAAATAAGTGGTTTTGGCGCGTATCGAGTAAATAGTCGTAATTTAGTCTACTTTACCTATTCATATCTCCGCAATTAAATTGCCTAACCAAGATTAGTTATATATCAGAATAAAACACTCTGATATCTTGAGAATGGGGAAGACTAGAGTATTCTACACCAAGTGGTTCTGGTTTGGTGGGGAACAAAAAGAAGTAGTTTTTCACTTTTCGCCTATGTCATTTACGTTCAAACATTCGGCCAGCATCATCAGCATACGAGTCCTTTCACCCTAGTAACCATTTTGATGTCACTGTAAACTGCTTTCATCAATGAGTTCAGACACCATAGGAATATTTGAAATGCATAGATCATCTGTACTGTACTTGCAATTATACCAGATCACCAAGTACAGCTGAATGGGGTTAGTTTACATTCCAGGTTCGGTCAGCCTGACCCACTAAACTTTCTTGTGCCAATATTAATAGCCCTGTAATAGCTGAGGGAGCCCAGACAGACATCCGGGCTGCGCGGTCAAGACTCGCATTGCCCGCCTGGGCGGCCATCCGGGCTACATGGATTAAATATAACAAACTATTTTAAAAACCACAGTGAAACCGAGTACTATACAGTATATATTCTTAATTCCTATATGGCAACCTGGTTTCAGAAAAAGAAGTCCAATTCAATTCTAATTATTGTTTTTTGTTATTGCTTGTGGAAACATCATAGGTTAATATCAGGTTTAGGATTGAGAAGATATTGTATAATTATAAAATAGTACACTGTATATTGTTTTACCTGTACCTTAGACAAAGATATTCAATGAAATTTTGCTATAATATTGAAGATAAAAACATCTAAATCTTTTCTTAAAAAATTAAGTAAAATACACTTATTTATCAAAGATATTGATCAATATTTTACAATGAATAAGCAAAGCAAAAAGATAAAATTCTTCAGAAATTTGGTAGAAAAAATATCAGTAATCGATCACTAATGTAAAACCCCTCTAGAGGGTCACTCCACGCAAGTGTCAACTTCTGGTGAAAATGTCAAATTACTCTAATCTAAATAATGTTATACTGTACTTATATTAATCCTTAAGATCTCTTAGTTTCTGGAAAGGTATGATTCTTGCAGCTGTTCCTATTGGTTAAAATGTTACTACCAACTATACAGGGTGTTCCAGAAATATGTGCCGAAAATCGGGGGATGTATTCCTGACATGTAAATTACGAAATGACCATATTGGCAATTCTCAATAGTTTTCGAGTTACAGCACCTCCGAGGTCTGCCAGGAATGTGTTTAAATCCAGGGATTGTACAAAATGTCTGAGACAGATGCGAAATTACTTAACGACCGTAAAGTAATACAGCACACAGCAAAGATGACATGTTTGTCAGGAATGTGCCGAAAGCTGTAGAATGTACAGTATGTGATAACCTGTACCTAAGTTAGTAATAAGAATCGTAATGATACGTTCGTGTGTGCAGAGTATCAGATACTGGAGAGAGATAGTGTTATCACCCTGTACGCAGTAACATACCATAAACGACCAAGGTTTTGCTTAAGTATTTTGTTAATAAATCACGTTGTCCTTGGTAAATGTTTCATTTACACGGAATTTTGAACATTTACCGTAAATGTTATTGTCATACTGGAAATACCGTTTTATTTTGTTAATAAATCACGTTGTCCTTGGTAAATGTTTCATTTACAAGCAATTCCCGGAGTAAAACACATTCAAGCAGACCTGTTAGGTGCTGTAACTCTACAACTATTGATATTTGCTTATATGGTCATTTAGTGATTTACATTCAATTATGTGTCCGGAATACATCCCCTGATTTTCGGCACATATTTCTGGAACACCCTGTATATATCAAAATGAATTAAAATTCCAAAAAAAATTATATTTTCATTTGCGCATCACAAATAGAATATATAAAACAGGCTGCACCGGTAAGCCTGGTTCAACCTGTTTCATGCATATCTCAAAACCTTTTTAAGTGCTGTCAATCCTATAGAACAGGAGTTGGATAATTGTAACTTTCTGTGGTATGACCATTATGGAAACAGGCATTTTATGGTCCAGGTGCCTCGGATATTAAGTGAAGAACCTACAATTTTGTACCCTCGTTTAGTTTTAATATACCTTGTTCACCATAATTTTGTAAATATTTCTATATAGCTATGGTTGCCCATAAATTGTGTAACTATCGTTCCTAAATTGTGCATAACGGTCGTTCCCGCGGACAAAGGAACGACTGTTACAATGTTGTTGGTGGGGGTTACTTTTTTATAATTGGTTCTTTTGGGGGTTTTGGTAGGTGTTGTGTGTGTGTGTGTGTGTGTGTGTGTGTTGAAGGTGTATGCATTATGTCCTGGTGTTGAATGTGTAGATATAGTGTGTGTATGTTGAAGGAGTATGTGCTATGTGCTTGTGTTGAAGGTGTAGATGTTGTGTATGTGGTGAATATTTTTGCACATATTAACGATCACATGGACCTAGCAACCTTTTTCCCTTCTATATGGGTCCCAGAATGAACTTAAAAAGGGACCACTATAGGCTGGTCTAACCAAATTGGTGATGGGCTGGTCTATCAGAGTGAGACCTGAGCGATCTCTGCCATACCCATAGCTTACTCTGACTGTTCCTTTTACTTATATATTTTCTAGATCTCGAGTGACTGCGTCTCTTCCGTGGATTGACCTCCCAATCTACCAAGATTGGAAGCCAAAGCGTCACATTATTCCTTTGCCCATCAACTTTCTCTTCATAATTGCTGAGGGGCACAGGGCCCTGGGTGGGGCTTTGGTTTCCCGGGCGTTTACGCACCCTCTCAGCTCCCCGCCATGGAGTGGCTTCGGTCACCCAGGCTTTATTGTGGTCGGCAGGGAGGGTTCTGTGGGGGCGCTCGTTTATGGCCTTGGCCTTACTCGGGGCCTTGGGGCTGTTCGGCCAGGCAGCTTGGGGAACAACAACAACAACCAAATTGGCAGCTTTTCTTACCCTTCTCATTTTCAATATAGTTTGTCCTCATAAGTTCTATTTATTTTAATATTTTAGACTTATTTTAGCTGCTTGAGCTTCCCATGTCACTCCCCATACCTCTGACAACCAATCCTGTTCAATAATAATAATGGCTAGAGGTAAGATTTAATTGCATACCGTAAAATGCGGTAACTTCGGACATTTTTCGATGTTTTCTAAAAATTTCTCCTGAGTTTAAACACATTATAGAGATTTAACTAGGTCAAGTGATGTATGGTGGTAGTGCGCCGTAATCCAGGAAGCCTCCTAAAATTAACCCCTATAATAAGAGGGCTATCCTTACCCTAAATGATGTCCGAAGTTTGCTTGAAAAGTTGATAACTTCGGACGAACGGAGGAGAACTTCGGACCTACGTTCGTGGCCTTATTTCATTCATTTTTTGGCTCCTACTATTTTATATGAATATTTTATTATTGCTGCTTATTCCTGTCCGATGTTATAGTGGAAAATGCAGTTAATACTTTTAGGCCTGTATAATCAGTATAGGAGGGGGATATATACGATGTTTAACATATATTCTGTTTGAATCTGTTCTCGTTAGGCATCGAGCTCACTCCTAGAAAATATTGAGCAGGAAAATAACCAATGCTGTCAAATCAATAACTCGAAAATTAACTAGGCCTAGTGAAAATATATAGATATGTATAATATATCAATGCATATACACTTTTATGAATTTGAGCATTTTTATAGGTATAACGTATTTGTTGGAGTTTCTTTCGGCAGATAAAAAAAAATTTGGACAAGATATATGCCTCTTCTAATTTATATATATTATATATCCAGAATTATCCGAAATACATAAATCGGTTAGCGTATCATATTTTTATGGGTTTTTGGACTCCGAGAATGATGATTTGAGCTTTTACCACCATGTTAATGATGTACAAGTATTATGAATGATTTTCATTGGGAAAATAATAACAAACGATTGTTTTGTTCCATGTCCGAAGTTACCATGTTTTTTTTTTTAAACACAATCGGCTAAATGATAGTGTTCTAGCTAGAGCGTTATACAAGTGTAACAAATTTCCTTTGGTGGATGTTGTCTCTGGTAATGCTACTACAAAATTATATCAGTCACAACATCATTCATACAAACAAATTTCTTCAGGGTGATAGAAGTTTGGCAGGGTAGCGAAAAATGTACATATTTTCGTCACATATATTTTTTTCGTGTACATATACTCATGTCCGTTCCTTTTACATGCTCTTCCTTTGCCATTTCTCTAAACGGACCCCACAAAAAAAATAAAATAAAAAGAGTTTCCATTATATAATGACAATGTCTAATAAAAAGAGTTTCCATTATATAATGACAATGTCTAATAAAAAGAGTTTCCATTATATAATGACAATGTCTAATAAAAAGAGTTTCCATTATATAATGACAATGTCTAATAAAAAGAGTTTCCATTATATAATGACAATGTCTAATAAAAAGAGTTTCCATTATATAATGACAATGTCTAATAAAAAGAGTTTCCATTATATAATGACAATGTCTAATAAAAAGAGTTTCCATTATATAATGACAATGTCTAATAAAAAGAGTTTCCATTATATAATGACAATGTCTAATAAAAAGAGTTTCCATTATATAATGACAATGTCTAATAAAAAGAGTTTCCATTATATAATGACAATGTCTAATAAAAAGAGTTTCCATTATATAATGACAATGTCTAATAAAAAGAGTTTCCATTATATAATGACAATGTCTAATAAAAAGAGTTTCCATTATATAATGACAATGTCTAATTACTTATTATCGCCGATGTCCGAAGTTATGACCCAAGTCTGAAGTTACCCCACTTTACGGTAGTTAATTAAAACTTACAGTGTGAACAGACCACTCATCGGTCCCAGTTGTATGTAGTAATCACAGCTGTATTCTTAGGCATGTCGGATGAGTGGTGTCTATCCCATATTGAATAAAGATATAGGAACATTGTCTTGATTAATGAAAGAATATTAAATTACCCAGATTATCTTAACTAATTTCAATATAAATGTGTAGGGGGTCATGGTCTAAGGCAGTGATTAGCAACCTGGGTGCATGGTGCACTCCAGGGTGCATAAGTTTTTCCTAAGAGTACATGGAAACAATGGGGTGCATGAAGGGGCACATGGCATGAACGATGTTTTAGGAAGAAAACTAAGTCTACTCGTAATGTATGAAATAAATTTAAATTGCAGTTAAAGTAATATAAACTTATGCAGTATAATAGTATATTAAACTCAGTATAAAGCAAAATATATAGAACCATCCCACCCAAATAGGAAGATACAGCCCAAAGTGTAGGGAAAAGTATAATTTTGGTATACCTTTCACGATGAGTTTTAAGTCTAGACTCGTAAAGGATCAAAGGGTACATGAGTTTCTGAAAGGCTCCCGGAAGGGTGCATGAACTTAGAAATGGTTGAATAACACTGGTCTAAGGCTTAAGAATGTGGCCGTAAAACCCACACTTTTTCATTGTTAACAGACTACTCACCACAGTGATACACCCTTCAATAAATAACAATGGTTTGAATATCCAATAATAATAAATATATTAATACTGCAATCACAAGCTTGGTAGTCTACTTGGTAAAGCACCCACCTTACATGCAGAAACTTACTTGAGCACACAGAATCAAAATCCACCATTGCTCATAGAAAACTGAATAGGTGACCTAGATGTCCAGATCACTTGGTATCGGTAGCCTTAGTCTCTACTACTCAGAACTATGAATAGTGTACATGGCAACTGGCTTCAGAGAAAATACAAAAGTTTCTGACTTTCCCCGTTATAAAACAGACATCAAAACTTTCCAGAAATAATATAAAAGATGATCATTCATCATATGGCTAAAACAGGTAATATATATCTGTGTATCACCCAGTACCAAATATTTATAAATCTGCAAACCATGAAGATGATAAATATTTTCCTAAAAGTGTGTGACCTAGCTCCTCGGTGGCCTAGTCAGTTTGGTGCTGGACTGCTACGCTACAGGCCCGGGTCCCATGCCCGGCCTGGACATACCTCAATAATGTTAATACTTTTCTGAAGTATCTAGGAGTAAATATCAATCTTGAACACTTTCCATCAGATGACCTATCATCCAACTACCACCAGGCAGTTTGGTTCAGTATTAGAGTGGACCTTAAGGCATCAAAGGGTTCAAGAGTATGAAATGTGAATAACCCTCAGATCCTTCCTAAATTAAAAATAATAGTCTGAATGCAGCTGGAATAAGGATAAGTAATCATCTGAGTGAAAATGTTTTAAGTTTTAAGAATATGGCCTTAAAGGGGTACTTAACTGTAACTGTCTGCTCAAGAAGATGGATTGGCATTAATGAAAAGCATTAAGATATATCAAATAAATTCAAATATTTAAAAATTACATACAATGACCATTATAACACTGAACATTAAATACTAAAGAAATTAGTTATTCAAATATTTAATTTCACTCAAAATTACAGACTTGCATCAAAGTCATACACATACCAAACACATTACTCTTCACCATGTTCAGCACTGATAATTAATTTAGAACATAATATTGTATAACACAAAATTATAAACCATCATCTCTGCACAAATACATTAATCCCTGTACAATTTCCATCACCAATGTAACAATAAAAAGCTGATCTGTGAAACTAGCTGCTGGAATCTTAAGCAGTTTTAATATGCCAAAACAAACTTCTTGAGCCAAGATCACAAAAGTTAACCAAAGACACTGGGTGGAGGACCGGACAGTGTTTACAGGATCTCGTAGCGCTCCTTCACTGCTCTGATGAGGCAGCACGACATCCAGATACCAATCACCTGTTGACAACAAAATTACAATTAGGACACTGTGGGAGTCGGTGCGGAGTAGGCACTAACACTTCAAAACTCCTTCACGGGAGGACTGGGTTCCATCCCCCCACTGGCCGGGTTGTTGTTGATACTCACCCCCACGGCCTCCAAACCCCTATCCACAATGACTGACAACAGAGGTGCAGTAGACCATGATAATTCACTTCCATTTATATTCTTACACCTCCATAGTGGGAATTACTAAAACGTATCTTCCTGTTTTTTTTTTTTTTATATCGTAGTTTAACCAGACCACTCACCACTGAGCTACAAAATGCAACTCTTATAGGGCTGGCCTCAGCCAAAGCCAAGGATTTTACAATATTAGGGAGAAATCACGAGCTCTTACCCCTCTCACGTTCTTGACGCAATTTTGAGCCTATTAGGGATACTTTAAAGCCTTTGTTAGCATCAGGGGTATTTAGAAACCTTTAGTTTAGTTACTTCAACTTCTGCAGTTGTCTTTGAGTTAGCTGTGGGCAGAAAACTAATTTTGGAGAAGTAATTATAAGAGTGAGAGAACTCTATTTAGTATTGCTAATCTGGCAACCTCTGCGTCATATGGTCGTGAGAGGGTTAAGGAACGTTTGAAGTTGTACGGGATGAGACATAAAAAAAATCAGATCATATTAACCCGTCAAGTGCGGGTAGACTCTTTAAGAGTTTTACCGGTGTGCTGCGGGAACTCTTATAATCCTAGGCCTAAAAAAAAACATTTAAACCACCCCAGTATCAATTGATAATTGTATTCCCCCCCCCCCCCTTGGCCATGCCAAATATCACTCTTCCACATCCCCCTCTTCAATTATCACCTATTTTCCCTGTTATTCCCTTATTCTTAGGTATATTTTCCTGCTAACATTAGCGAGTTGCTAGCAGGGCGTGGTCATCTGTGTGTCTAAGCGTGGGAAATAACGGGAGTTACAGAGAGGCCTCAGTCTCTCTCCAAGCCTTGAGAGGGGAGGGTGCGGTGCAGTCTGGCTCATAATTGATTTATGTAACTCTCGGTCTCATTTCGCGATTTTGACCAGCCAAACGCAGTTTCCACTTGTTTTATTGTTGCAACAGGTTAATATCTTCATAATAAACGTAAAATAGGCGCATATGGATAAGTATTAATGATATTTATGGTAAGATAACGATTTTAGTGACAGGAAACAATGAAATAGGTCCGCACAGTTCTATGTTGTTCAGTACATACGGTGCGCACTTACTAGGTTAAGGAGTGAACAGGACGCTAAGAAACTAACAACACGATAAATGGAGAAGGCTGGCGAGTCCATCAAAATGTCAGTAAGTCTTCCCGCCAAACTATAGAGTACGGGACTGAGCGTAAAGTGGGCATTCAATAAGAATATGGCGAACTGTTAGAGGGACACTACAGAATGACAGTCCGGACGAGGGTCATGGGGCGACGACATTAAGTAACCATTGTTACGACTGAGGTTTAAATATATCAGGGCTCTTATTCATTGGACTAGTAATGGCATAAATGCTACAACGGAAAGCGCTAGATCCAACCTCTGATGTATATTCCCAGTGAACAAAAACACAAATACTCTCCAGAGTTCTATATGCAATAATAGGTTATTAAACTCTCAATAAATGTGCGTCTACTCTAGGCTTAATGTTATGTGAAAACAGCCTATTACTACCTATAACCGAAGGTGCTTGGTTATGGTATGCAAAGTACGGTGGTAAGAGAAGTTACAGCTTACGTTACTTTAATCAATAAATGTCAGGCACTCCTGCATGAAAGAAAGTGCACTAAAGTCCTTCAACACAAACAAGGAATCTTCTGTAAATGTTAGATGCTATCAAGATGCTCGAATCGGAAATGGAACCCCAAAAAGGCTGGCAGCGGAACAATGCTCGTGCAGGCTATGCACACAAAAAGGCAGGATATAATGCAGTCGGAGCCAAGAATATCCTAAACGCTACAACACTAATAATAATCGCCACGACAATGCAGTATTCCTATCAACAAAAAGAGCCTAAGTCGTTTGTGTCTCAATACATCAAACTAGGCTGCGAAATGCTTGTGTAATCATAAACGGGTATGCATAAAAAGAGTAATTGGGTTAATATACTTAATGTCTACTATGACTGATAAAGTCTAGCTAGAGTCAATGATACAAGATACTGGTGCGCATGGCATGCCGCATAGCCTAGTGCAAATCTCAAGTCTGTGCGTCAAATATTACGTTATAGGGAAGGGTAGCTCTCTTGAGAAACCTTAATACCGAAGTATTAAGCGTTCTCCTGGCGTACCTCAAAGACAAACGAGCTTAGAACAGTGCAGAATGGTATAGGCAAAAAGCCCTCATTCGTGCATGCTCTACTCTCAATGGCACACAGACTAGAATTTACCCAATCAACTCCAGTTCTCAGGTATGTCGTGCAGCTTTTAACTAAAGCCAGCACTCATAGGAAACTATACCTTATAATATCAGACTCCTAGTCTAGCAGAACACTAATAATTATAGGAAGCGGTAATGAACAATATGAATGCCAACCAATGCTTCGTGATCAACTTATCTTAACAACTAACATACATGGGTTATATCAGACCTTAACGCACAATACAACTGGCCAGCATGAAGCTGACTTTGCAGAGTTAACCAGAGGGGGTATAATATTAATAATAGGTGGTGAAAGATATGGAAAATGAGAGAGATAGGCAGAGGAAAAGGTTCTCAGGTGCAGAGAGGGGATAAGAGGGATGCGTTCTAGAAACCAGATCTGAGGGAGAAAGTGGCGAGAGGGCTGTATATATGCTCGAGCCGCGTGGGAAAAAAGCGGTAACAAGTCCTCCAACCAATACTAAAGAAGCCAGCCAAACATGACGTCACAAAGCATGGTAAAAAACTCCCTCAACGAATCCCCACGAGGCCAGCCAGCTATGACGTCATCGAGTATAGCAAAACACTACGCGCCTCCTCTCACTCTGTTCTACTCTCTCAATTCCTATCATTACTACTTAATGATAAAACATATACTTTACAATTAAATATATAAAGCCTTGACATGGGCGAAAACAAAGAGCCTTTCTGGACTGCCCATGACACGAGCTTTCATATGAAATAAAGCACACAATAATACATCAACTGTAGCCACATCCACTGCCCTGGCGATCCTAGCGAGTCACTGTAGGACAAGCCATGCGGTTGTAACGGAGTGGTTAACGTCACCCCCCCCCCCCCCCCCCCCCAAGATTTTTCTCAGAGGCCCAAGGCTCACAAAAATCTGATTGTTAAAACCCATGCTATATCTCTACTTCCCATCACCCAGCGGCAGTAAAATATCTGGCCCAGTTCTCAACAAAATGTTTACAAAATTATAACCTTCCCCAACACAATAGGTTAAATCATATGTAGTTATGCTCCTCATGAGCGAGCTTCTCTAGCCCAGCATTCTGAGAGGAGTGCAACTCAGAATTACTGCTATAACATACTGAAAAAATTCAACTATTAAAGAAAGAGTTTTTTTATTTGATTTTTATGTTTTTAATTTGTTTATTTCGGCTGCACTATAGGGGCAAGCCTAGTTTTTTCTTCAATACCAAACGCTCAACTCCTGCTTTACGACCCAATACGCTGGGCTACAACCGCGAGCCAACAAGCACCAAGCGCAAAATACTATTCAAACTAAAGCAGGAGGCTACCCGTGTGTCAATCTACCCAGGATCATATACCCTTGAAAGACAATCTGCAACCACGTTGTCACAACCGGCAATATGGCGTATGTCCAGGTTATATACCAATAACCTTAGTTAGGTCAGCCTCATATTCCGATTGTTAAACTGGTCCAAGAACTTGAGAGGGTGATGATCTGTGTAAACTACAACGACCGGACCATAGACCTCGAAATGCCTCAGTGCAAGCACAACTGCCAGCAGCTCCCTCTCGACAACAGAGCAGCTTCCCTGGGCTGAATTGAACTTCTCCGAGCAGAAACTAACAGGATGTTCCAGCCCATCATCGTCCATTTTCATAAGGACGGCACCAGCCCCCACACCACTAGCATCCGTTGCTAGTTGGAAAGGTAGGCTAAAGTCAGGGGCCTTGAGGATCGGGTGAGTGCACAACAGGTGTTTCACTACTCCAAACGCCTTCTCACACTCAGGCGCCCATTTGAATTTCTTATCCTTTCAGTTATCCTCCACCTGAGCTTGACTGTCCCGTTCTCCTTCTCCACCTTGACTTCTAAACGTCATCACAGGCACAGTGAGAGGCTCAGGGGGGTGCCTCCCATACTCCTTCATGAGATGAACATGACATAACTGATTACGCTTCCGTCTGTCTGGAGTGGCTACCAAGTAATCCAGGTCCGATAGCCTCTCAACCACCCTATAAGGACCAGTGTACTTCGTGGATAAGGGATGACCTACAAGGGGCAGTAGAATCAACACCTCCTGACCCACGTGAAACTCCCTGAGTTTAACCTGGAGGTCGTACCTGTCCTTCATGAGGGCCTGAGAGCTAGTTGAATTACGGCCAGCCAACTCCAGACTGCGCAACATCCGTTCTCGACTGTCGAGGACACACTTGAGCATAGAACAAGGTTTTTCTGCACCCTCCCATACTTCTTCAACCATATGGAGAGGCCCTCTGACACGGTGTCCAAAGACGAGCTCATTAGGGCTGAATCCCAATCTTTCCCCAGGTACCTCCCGCACAGCAAACAAAACACATGGCAGGCCAAGATCCCAATCCTTCCCACTCTCAAAGCAACAACAACGAAGCACAGATTTTAAGGCCGAGTGCCATCGCTCTAACACACCCTGGCTCTCCGGATGATACGCAGATGACACAACCGTAACAATCCCATGCTGCGGCATTGCTTGAACAAAGAGGCTAGAAGTGAAGTTGGATCCTTGGTCTGACTGAATCCCCTGCGAGTAACCATACCGGGAAAAATACACTAGCAAGTTTCGGACCACCGTCTTCGCTGACCCATATCTCATAGGGTACGCGTCAGGATACCTTGTTGCTACATCTCCCGACTGTGCATCACTGTCCTCCTCCAACTCGACAGCACCGGTACCACATTAAAAAACCTCCGGATCTTCTAAGTGCAATTTACGAATGTCCGAAGGAGCAAGCTTATCTAAGTGTTTGCGAAACAACTCATGCCCCCCTCCTACACTGAATTTAGCCTCCCGTTGCTCTCTCTCTGTGTATCGTTGCTGTCTCTTCGTCTTTTTAAGCCCATCCTCTGCCTTCTCAGTAACAGTTAATGGGTCTTCTCCAGACTCGAAAATCGGTCCTAATAATGAGTCCCCGAGAATGTCCGTTGATACTAAACTCTCAACCGCATCCACTTTCAACCCCTTCTCGGTACCTTTCCTCCGCTTGTCTAAAGACTGTTGACCAGAATGGGACTCCCTGGATGCAAGAGATCTGGTGGCAACCCACGCCATAGGTTGCACCGGACACTTCTCAACCCACTCCTGCTCCTCCCTACTCACGTCGGCCGGCTTCTCGGCAACGACCAAGGGTGGAGCCTCAGAAGTAGGCCCCGCAAAGTCGTTGCCGAGAAGGAGGTCGACGCCCCCAACAGGCAACTTCTCCACAATTCCTACATCCAGGTCACGAGTCACACCATCAACTTCCATCTTCATTCTTACAAGCGGGTATGACCTTGTTGCATTAACTCCCTGAACCACAACCACCCGCGCCGTATTTACAGGTTTACCAGTGAAATTCCTCAACAGTGTTTGCGAGGCCCCAGTGTCACGCAAAATTCTCACCTCATGTCTTCTACCCCCCCACTCCACACAACCGAGTCCCCTGTGGTCACTAAAGGCATCACGGATAGGGAATAAGCCTTCCAGATCCTTCTGCACTGGCAGTGTATTTACCTCGGAAGAATTGCCTCTAACAAACTCCGATGTCCTCTTGAACACTCCAATGCCGTGAGCAAAAGACACGGCTGCCGGAGGAGGTCGACTAGGGCACTCATTTGCCTTATGACCCTCCTGGTGGCACTTAAAACACATAAAATTCGGTTTCGGCTTATACTGTGATGTAAAAGGCCCCTGACTTTTCTTATACGGCGTGGTGTTAGGTTTGGATTCAGTTTTAGTTTCATTGCTCTTTTGTTTAAATTTGTCATTGCTACGGGGAGGGGGGAGGATAACGGTCCCTAGCACTTGCATCGTACTTCTGTGAGGACCCGCAACCCCGAATCAACGACAGCCGTCGATCAGCCATTTCTGCTGCTTCGACTAGAGTTCTTGGGTTTTTCTCCTTTAAGTTCAAAGTTAGATCACCACCCATGCTCTTAAAGAACTGCTCCAACATCATTAACTGCTTAATTCCATCAAATGTTGTTACCTTCTCAGATCGGAGCCAGTTCCCCATAGCATCGGACAAGTCCCGGGCGTGTTCCAAAAAGGTGCTATCTCTTCCCTTGGTTACACCCCGGAACTTCAAACGGTAAGTTTCTGGTTGCAGTTCGTAAGCCCTCAGGAGAGCCTCCTTGAGATCCTCATACACAATACATGACTCCAAAGGTAACGCATCGTAGGCTTTAAGACCCTTGCCTATTAATCTAGAGGATACAAGTGCTGCCCATTTATTCTCTGGCCACTGGTGTTCCTGGCACTTCTTCTCAAAGCGTGCGAAAAATTCTGTTACACCACTCTCATCAAACACCGGAACCAGTTTCAATAAGTGCGAGAGAGATTGATCATGAGCACGGTTACCAGCCCCAAGTCGCTGTCCCGTTGCCTCTACTCGCGACTTCTCTACGTCCATGTCGGCACAGTACCTAGTCGACTCTAAATCAGCTTGGATTTTTGCTAGCTTGGCTCTCTCTTCTATCTTGGCTAATTCTAATTGCTGCTGAAGCTCAGATACCCTGATAGCCTTTCTCTCTTCGATCTTAGCTAATTCGAGCTGAAGCAATAATTCTGGAGTTAACCCTTGAGGAGGTGAAGGTGCTACAATGTTTGAAATTACCGGTGGTCCCCCCAGGGGCAACCCACCCTGCCAGTCACCACCCAACTGTGGACGCGTACTCTGGGATGGCTGGGAGTCGAGTGTAGGGGAAGCATGGCCGAAGGGCTCTGAGCACTCAACCCATCTCGCTCACCAGTCACCCTGCCCAGTACACACGTTATCAAGTTATCCCTGGTCATGCTGCTAGTACCCGCATGACCGATAGCTGTGGCCAGGCATTGAAGACCGTACCGATTCACACCCTCCAACCGCTCGGCAGTAACAGGCCATTGCAAAAATATCCTAGCATCCTCTTCACAGTTCACCTGATTAACCATTTCATCATACTGCTGTTCCTCAGTTTCGATATTACGTACTGTGTCTCCATTCTCCTCTGATCCGGTATAAGACATGATGCTCACAAAAATTTCTCACCTCAATATTCAGAAAAGAAGCACCCCAAACTCTTATACCTCAATATACACACAAAAATTCTCGGAAATACTCAGGGCTATACTATGTTGCAAAAAAAAATTATTCTTGCTGATCCCCGCAAAATATTCCCCAAAACAACAAATGTTCCCTGCTAATAAATGTAGGTTCACCAAATCCTAGGTAAGGTCGCCATTTATTACGACTGAGGTTTAAATATATCAGGACTCTTATTCATTGGACTAGTAATGGCATAAATGCTACAACGGAAAGTGCTAGATCCAACCTCTGATGTATATCCCCAGTGAACAAAGAACACAAATACTCTCCAGAGTTCTATATGCAATAATAGGTTATTAAACTCTCAATAAATGTGCGTCTACTCTAGGCTTAATGTTATGTGAAAACAGCCTATTACTACCTATAACCGAAGGTGCTTGGTTATGGTATGCAAAGTAAGGTGGTAAGAGAAGTTACAGCTTACGTTACTTTAATCAATAAATGTCAGGCACTCCTGCATGAAAGAACGTGCACTAAAATCCTTCAACACCAACAAGGAACCTTCTTTAAATGTTAGATGCTATCAAGATGCTCGAATCGGAAATGGAACCCCAAAAAGGCTGGCAGCGGAACAATGCTCGTGCAGGCTATGCACACAAAAAGGCAGGATATATAATGCAGTCGGAGCCAAGAATATCCTAAACGCTACAACACTAATAATAATCGCCACGACAATGCAGTATTCCTATCAACAAAAAGAGCCTAAGTCGTTTGTGTCTCAACACATCAAACTAGGCTGCGAAATGCTTGTGTAATCATAAACGGGTATGCATAAAAAGAGTAATTGGGTTAATATACTTAAGGTCTACTATGACTGATAAAGTCTAGCTAGAGTCAATGATACGAGATACTGGTGTGCATGGCATGCCGCATAGCCTAGTGCAAATCTCAAGTCTGTGCGTCAAATATTACGTTATAGGGAAGGGTAGCTCTCTTGAGAAACCTTAATACCGAAGTATTAAGCGTTCTCCTGGCGTACCTCAAAGACAAACGAGCTTAGAACAGTGCAGAATGGTATAGGCAAAAAGCCCTCATTCGTGCATGCTCTACTCTCAATGGCACACAGACTAGAATTTACCCAATCAACTCCAGTTCTCAGGTATGTCGTGCAGCTTTTAACTAAAGCCAGCACTCATAGGAAACTATACCTTATAATATCAGACTCCTAGTCTAGCAGAACACTAATAATTATAGGAAGCGGTAATGAACAATATGAATGCCAACCAATGCTTCGTGATCAACTTATCTTAACAACTAACATACATGGGTTATATCAGACCTTAACGCACAATACAACTGGCCAGCATGAAGCTGACTTTGCAGAGTTAACCAGAGGGGGTATAATATTAATAATAGGTGGTGAAAGATATGGAAAATGAGAGAGATAGGCAGAGGAAAAGGTTCTCAGGTGCAGAGAGGGGATAAGAGGGATGCGTTCTAGAAACCAGATCTGAGGGAGAAAGTGGCGAGAGGGCTGTATATATGCGCTCGAGCCGCGTGGGAAAAAAGCGGTAACAAGTCCTCCAACCAATACTAAAGAAGCCAGCCAAACATGACGTCACAAAGCATGGTAAAAAACTCCCTCAACGAATCCCCACGAGGCCAGCCAGCTATGACGTCATCGAGTATAGCAAAACACTACGCGCCTCCTCTCACTCTGTTCTACTCTCTCAATTCCTATCATTACTACTTAATGATAAAACATATACTTTACAATTAAATATATAAAGCCTTGACATGGGCGAAAACAAAGAGCCTTTCTGGACTGCCCATGACACGAGCTTTCATATGAAATAAAGCACACAATAATACATCAACTGTAGCCACATCCACTGCCCTGGCGATCCTAGCGAGTCACTGTAGGACAAGCCATGCGGTTGTAACGGAGTGGTTAACGTCACCCCCCCCCCCCCCCCAAGATTTTTCTCAGAGGCCCAAGGCTCACAAAAATCTGATTGTTAAAACCCATGCTATATCTCTACTTCCCATCACCCAGCGGCAGTAAAATATCTGGCCCAGTTCTCAACAAAATGTTTACAAAATTATAACCTTCCCCAACACAATAGGTTAAATCATATGTAGTTATGCTCCTCATGAGCGAGCTTCTCTAGCCCAGCATTCTGAGAGGAGTGCAACTCAGAATTACTGCTATAAACATACTGAAAAAATTCAACTATTAAAGAAAGAGTTTTTTTATTTGATTTTTATGTTTTTAATTTGTTTATTTCGGCTGCACTATAGGGGCAAGCCTAGTTTTTTCTTCAATACCAAACGCTCAACTCCTGCTTTACGACCCAATACGCTGGGCTACAACCGCGAGCCAACAAGCACCAAGCGCAAAATACTATTCAAACTAAAGCAGGAGGCTACCCGTGTGTCAATCTACCCAGGATCATATACCCTTGAAAGACAATCTGCAACCACGTTGTCACAACCGGCAATATGGCGTATGTCCAGGTTATATACCAATAACCTTAGTTAGGTCAGCCTCATATTCCGATTGTTAAACTGGTCCAAGAACTTGAGAGGGTGATGATCTGTGTAAACTACAACGACCGGACCATAGACCTCGAAATGCCTCAGTGCAAGCACAACTGCCAGCAGCTCCCTCTCGACAACAGAGCAGCTTCCCTGGGCTGAATTGAACTTCTCCGAGCAGAAACTAACAGGATGTTCCAGCCCATCATCGTCCATTTTCATAAGGACGGCACCAGCCCCCACACCACTAGCATCCGTTGCTAGTTGGAAAGGTAGGCTAAAGTCAGGGGCCTTGAGGATCGGGTGAGTGCACAACAGGTGTTTTCACTACTCCAAACGCCTTCTCACACTCAGGCGCCCATTTGAATTTCTTATCCTTTCAGTTATCCTCCACCTGAGCTTGACTGTCCCGTTCTCCTTCTCCACCTTGACTTCTAAACGTCATCACAGGCACAGTGAGAGGCTCAGGGGGGTGCCTCCCATACTCCTTCATGAGATGAACATGACATAACTGATTACGCTTCCGTCTGTCTGGAGTGGCTACCAAGTAATCCAGGTCCGATAGCCTCTCAACCACCCTATAAGGACCAGTGTACTTCGTGGATAAGGGATGACCTACAAGGGGCAGTAGAATCAACACCTCCTGACCCACGTGAAACTCCCTGAGTTTAACCTGGAGGTCGTACCTGTCCTTCATGAGGGCCTGAGAGCTAGTTGAATTACGGCCAGCCAACTCCAGACTGCGCAACATCCGTTCTCGACTGTCGAGGACACACTTGAGCATAGAACAAGGTTTTTCTGCACCCTCCCATACTTCTTCAACCATATGGAGAGGCCCTCTGACACGGTGTCCAAAGACGAGCTCATTAGGGCTGAATCCCAATCTTCCCCAGGTACCTCCCGCACAGCAAACAAAAACACATGGCAGGCCAAGATCCCAATCCTTCCCACTCTCAAAGCAACAACAACGAAGCACAGATTTTAAGGCCGAGTGCCATCGCTCTAACACACCCTGGCTCTCCGGATGATACGCAGATGACACAACCGTAACAATCCCATGCTGCGGCATTGCTTGAACAAAGAGGCTAGAAGTGAAGTTGGATCCTTGGTCTGACTGAATCCCCTGCGAGTAACCATACCGGGAAAAATACACTAGCAAGTTTCGGACCACCGTCTTCGCTGACCCATATCTCATAGGGTACGCGTCAGGATACCTTGTTGCTACATCTCCCGACTGTGCATCACTGTCCTCCTCCAACTCGACAGCACCGGTACCACATTAAAAAACCTCCGGATCTTCTAAGTGCAATTTACGAATGTCCGAAGGAGCAAGCTTATCTAAGTGTTTGCGAAACAACTCATGCCCCCCTCCTACACTGAATTTAGCCTCCCGTTGCTCTCTCTCTGTGTATCGTTGCTGTCTCTTCGTCTTTTTAAGCCCATCCTCTGCCTTCTCAGTAACAGTTAATGGGTCTTCTCCAGACTCGAAAATCGGTCCTAATAATGAGTCCCCGAGAATGTCCGTTGATACTAAACTCTCAACCGCATCAACTTTCAAACCCCTTCTCGGTACCTTTCCTCCGCTTGTCTAAAGACTGTTGACCAGAATGGGACTCCCTGGATGCAAGAGATCTGGTGGCAACCCACGCCATAGGTTGCACCGGACACTTCTCAACCCACTCCTGCTCCTCCCTACTCACGTCGGCCGGCTTCTCGGCAACGACCAAGGGTGGAGCCTCAGAAGTAGGCCCCGCAAAGTCGTTGCCGAGAAGGAGGTCGACGCCCCCAACAGGCAACTTCTCCACAATTCCTACATCCAGGTCACGAGTCACACCATCAACTTCCATCTTCATTCTTACAAGCGGGTATGACCTTGTTGCATTAACTCCCTGAACCTGAACCACAACCACCCGCGCCGTATTTACAGGTTTACCAGTGAAATTCCTCAACAGTGTTTGCGAGGCCCCAGTGTCACGCAAAATTCTCACCTCATGTCTTCTACCCCCCCACTCCACACAACCGAGTCCCCTGTGGTCACTAAAGGCATCACGGATAGGGAATAAGCCTTCCAGATCCTTCTGCACTGGCAGTGTATTTACCTCGGAAGAATTGCCTCTAACAAACTCCGATGTCCTCTTGAACACTCCAATGCCGTGAGCAAAAGACACGGCTGCCGGAGGAGGTCGACTAGGGCACTCATTTGCCTTATGACCCTCCTGGTGGCACTTAAAACACATAAAATTCGGTTTCGGCTTATACTGTGATGTAAAAGGCCCCTGACTTTTCTTATACGGCGTGGTGTTAGGTTTGGATTCAGTTTTAGTTTCATTGCTCTTTTGTTTAAATTTGTCATTGCTACGGGGAGGGGGAGGATAACGGTCCCTAGCACTTGCATCGTACTTCTGTGAGGACCCGCAACCCCGAATCAACGACAGCCGTCGATCAGCCATTTCTGCTGCTTCGACTAGAGTTCTTGGGTTTTTCTCCTTTAAGTTCAAAGTTAGATCACCACCCATGCTCTTAAAGAACTGCTCCAACATCATTAACTGCTTAATTCCATCAAATGTTGTTACCTTCTCAGATCGGAGCCAGTTCCCCATAGCATCGGACAAGTCCCGGGCGTGTTCCAAAAAGGTGCTATCTCTTCCCTTGGTTACACCCCGGAACTTCAAACGGTAAGTTTTCTGGTTGCAGTTCGTAAGCCCTCAGGACAGCCTCCTGAGATCCTCATACACAATACATGACTCCAAAGGTAACGCATCGTAGGCTTTAAGACCCTTGCCTATTAATCTAGAGGATACAAGTGCTGCCCATTTATTCTCTGGCCACTGGTGTTCCTGGCACTTCTTCTCAAAGCGTGCGAAAAATTCTGTTACACCACTCTCATCAAACACCGAAACCAGTTTCAATAAGTGCGAGAGAGATTGATCATGAGCACGGTTACCAGCCCCAAGTCGCTGTCCCGTTGCCTCTACTCGCGACTTCTCTACGTCCATGTCGGCACAGTACCTAGTCGACTCTAAATCAGCTTGGATTTTTGCTAGCTTGGCTCTCTCTCTTCTATCTTGGCTAATACTAATTGCTGCTGAAGCTCACATACCCTGATAGCCTTTCTCTCTCTTCGATCTTAGCTAATTCGAGCTGAAGCAATAATTCTGGAGTTAACCCTTGAGGAGGTGAAGGTGCTACAATGTTTGAAATTACCGGTGGTCCCCCCAGGGGCAAACCCACCCTGCCAGTCACCACCCAACTGTGGACGCGTACTCTGGGATGGCTGGGAGTCGAGTGTAGGGGAAGCATGGCCGAAGGGCTCTGAGCACTCAACCCATCTCGCTCACCAGTCACCCTGCCCAGTACACACGTTATCAAGTTATCCCTGGTCATGCTGCTAGTACCCGCATGACCGATAGCTGTGGCCAGGCATTGAAGACCGTACCGATTCACACCCTCCAACCGCTCGGCAGTAACAGGCCATTGCAAAAATATCCTAGCATCCTCTTCACAGTTCACCTGATTAACCATTTCATCATACTGCTGTTCCTCGTTTCGATATTACGTACTGGTCTCCATTCTCCTCTGATCCGGTATAAGACATGATGCTCACAAAAATTTCTCACCTCAATATTCAGAAAAGAAGCACCCCAAACTCTTATACCTCAATATACACACAAAATTCTCGGAAATACTCAGGGGCTATACTATGTTGCAAAAAAAATTATTCTTGCTAGATCACCGCAAAATATTCCCCAAAACAACAAATGTTCCCTGCTAATAAATGTAGGTTCACCAAATCCTAGGTAAGGTCGCCATTTATTACGACTGAGGTTTAAATATATCAGGACTCTTATTCATTGGACTAGTAATGGCATAAATGCTACAACGGAAAGTGCTAGATCCAACCTCTGATGTATATCCCCAGTGAACAAAGAACACAAATACTCTCCAGAGTTCTATATGCAATAATAGGTTATTAAACTCTCAATAAATGTGCGTCTACTCTAGGCTTAATGTTATGTGAAAACAGCCTATTACTACCTATAACCGAAGGTGCTTGGTTATGGTATGCAAAGTAAGGTGGTAAGAGAAGTTACAGCTTACGTTACTTTAATCAATAAATGTCAGGCACTCCTGCATGAAAGAAGTGCACTAAAATCCTTCAACACCAACAAGGAACCTTCTTTAAATGTTAGATGCTATCAAGATGCTCGAATCGGAAATGGAACCCCAAAAAGGCTGGCAGCGGAACAATGCTCGTGCAGGCTATGCACACAAAAAGGCAGGAGATATAATGCAGTCGGAGCAAAGAATATCCTAAACGCTACAACACTAATAATAATCGCCACAACAATGCAGTATTCCTATCAACAAAAAGAGCCTAAGTCGTTTGTGTCTCAACACCTCAAACTAGGCTGCGAAATGCTTGTGTAATCATAAACGGGTATGCATAAAAAGAGTAATTGGTTTAATATACTTAAGGTCTACTATGACTGATAAAGTCTAGCTAGAGTCAATGATACGAGATACTGGTGCGCATGGCATGCCGCATAGCCTAGTGCAAATCTCAAGTCTGTGCGTCAAATATTACGTTATAGGGAAGGGTAGCTCTCTTGAGAAACCTTAATACCGAAGTATTAAGCGTTTCTCCTGGCGTACTCTCAAAGACAAATAACGATGCTTAGAACAGTTGGCAAGAATGGTATAGGGCAAACAAGCCCTCATTCGTGCATTTGCCTCTACTCTTCAATTGGCACACAGACTAGAATGTACCCAATTCAACTCCAGTTCTTCCAGGTAGTTGTCGTGCAGCTTTTAAACTCTAAAGCCAGCACTCATAGGAAACTATACCTTATAATATCAGACTCCTAGTCTAGCACAGAACCCTAATAATTATAGGAAAGCGGTAATGAACCATATGAATGCCAACCAATGCTTCGTGATCAACTTAGCTCTTAACAACTAACATAACATGGGTTATATCAGACCTTAACGCACAAATACAACTGGCCAGCATGAAGCTGACTTGCAAGAGTTAACTAGAGGGGTTATAATAATAATAAAGGTGGTGAAAGATATGGAAAATGAGAGAGGAATATTGGACAGAGGGAAAGAGGTTTCTCAGGTGCAGAGGGGGACAGGGGATAAGAGGGATGCGTTCTAGAAACCTAGATATTAGGGAGAACAGTGGCGAGAGGGGGGGTGGGTGGGCTGTATATATGCTCGAGCCGCGTGGGGAAAAAAGCTGAGGCTAACAAGTCCTCCAAACCAATACCTAAAGAAGCCAGCCAAAACTGACGTCACAAAGCATGGTAAAAAAACTCCTCAACGAATCACCACGAGGCCAGCAAGCTATGACGTCATCGAGTATAGCAAAAACACTACGCGCCTCCTCTCACGCTGTTCTACTCTCTCTCTCTCTCTCTCTCTCAAATTCTCGCATTACTACTTACTGATAAAACACATACTTACAAATAAATATATAAAGCATTTTGAGCATGTGCGAAAAACAAAGAGCCTTATGGACTGCCACATGACACGAGCTTTCATATGACAATATAGCACACCAATAATACATCAACTGTAGCCACATCCACTGCCCTGGCGATCCTCAGCGAGTCACTGTAGGACAAGCCATGCGGTTGTAACGGAGTGGTTAACGTCACCCCCCCCCCGCCCCCCCCCCCCCCCCAAGATTTTTCTCAGAGGCCCAAGGCTCACCAAAAATCTGATTGGTTAAAACCCATGGCTATATCTCTACTGCCCATCACCCAGCGGCAGATAAACATATCTGTGCACAGTTTCTCAAACAAAATGTTTCAAAAAATTATAACCTTCACCAACACAACCTAGGTTAAATCATATGTAGTTATGCTCCGCATGTAGCGAGCTTCTCTAGACCAGAATTCTGAGAGGAGTGCTTAACTCAGAAATTACTGCTTATAACATACTGAAAAATTTAAATTCAACTATTAAAGAAAGAGTTTTTATTTGATTGTGATGTTTTTAATTTGTTTATGTCGGCTGCACTATAGGGGCAAGCCTAGTTTTGTCTCCAATACTCCAACCGCTCAACTCCTTGCTATACGACCCACTACGCTGGGCTACAATTCGCGAGCCAACAAGCACCAAGCGCAAAATACTATTAAAACTAAAGCAGGAGGCTACCCACGGGTGTCAATCATACCACGGATCATACACCCTTGAAAGGACAATCTGGCAACCACGTTGTCAAAACCCGGCAATATGGCGTACTAGTCCAGCGGTATATACCAATACCCTTAGTGACCACCTAGTCAGCCTAATCATTCCGATTGTTAAACTGGTCCAAGAAATTGAGAGGGTGATGATCTGTGTAAAATACAACGAACGGACCATCGACCTCGAAATTGCCTCAGTGCCAAGCACAACTG